>CM077026.1:82730970-83088470 GCA_039090855.1 Macrothele yani
CGGAACTTAGACAAAAATGGTCACTGTGTACCAGCATTAATATGTAAAATACGGTTAGTTCATGGCACTACTTTAATTGACATTTATACTACTTACAATGGGAGATCTGCTGTCGTATATCATTAGATTTAACCCCACTGGCAGTACCCCTAAAGAGCCCGAACATGAATGAAATTGATTGGCTTGTCTCGCAAAACTGGCTTTTTAATGACATTTTATTGGTAGATTTTATGATTATTTCATAAACTGGACTGAACAAGTTAGTAAAATCATGTAATGCTCTATCAATAAAATTCGTGCTGCATATATTAGTATTAACGACTTCCGTCTAGTTGCACGATAAAATAAGTTAAAACTACATTGAAAGTTAAAACTTTATTGAAAGCATTGACAGACATTAGGCTTTTCGGGCATTACTACACGCCCATCTTCAGATGGTAAAATTAGACCGTCCATCCAAGTATACGTATATAGGTAGCAGGTAAGAGGCCAAAATTAAAAGAAAATTTACATATCAGTCTTCACATAATGGTCACGGTTAAAAAGTCTCGAGTTCCCAATTAAGTGACTCGATGGAACAGATGTTGCCAGAGCCCTGGAATTTGACAAGGGAGCCGTCATTACAACAGGAGTCGCCCAAATTTTAAATGTGCAGGCTCTCCAAAAATAACAAATTGGTTTGAGTAGAGGCTGAAGAGATAATAATTGCTTTGTCCTATTGTGGAACGTAATTAGCCATGCTTACAGTTCTTGCTAGAGCCGTAGACAAGTCCCCCTGTTTCAAATCATTTTTTATGTTCTTTCAAACGTAACCCAAGGTTCCTCCGGGTGGAGCCTATATAGCAGGAAGGAGGCAATGACGGGTCCAGAGTTCGTAGAGGTATCTTATAAACACCATGTTGTTTGTCCTTATTGACTTTGTCATGTTTTGAACGTACAAGAGAAAAAATCTTCCGGGTTCTGATCCCAATTCCCAATTGCAGTCTTCTACAAATATTTTTAAGGATTGGGGTTAGCGATGGATGAAAGTTTACTGAACCAATGTACCTTATGATAGAAGTCTCGGAACTTAGGGTGGTTTCATACGTTCTCATGCTTTTCTTAATTATTTTCATGACCACATGATCAGGATATCCAAAGTTCTTTGCCAGATTTTGAATGAAGGAAAGTCCTTGAGTCCTTGCTTGTTGAAAGCTCGTTTAACTAAAAAGAAATTCCCGCTAGTTTGTAGTTCTAAGGGTGATAAAAATCAAAAGGGATTAAGATAGGGGAGGTAGAAGGTTTGTGAAATACAGAATATGAAATGGTATTAGACAGAGGGTCCCTGCAAAGTTTGAAATCCAGAAATGGTAGAGAAAAATTAGTTTCTAGTTCTATAGTAAAAGAAATAGAAGATAAATGAACAGTAAAAGCTTCAAGTTCTGTATAGGTGTGTGGCCAGAGGAGGAATACATCATCAACATACCTCATATAGAGGAGTGGAACCTTAGGGTGTTCTGCTAAAACCTTGTCCTCGATGTTCTGGAGAAGAAATTCAGCTACAGTATGGGGGCGAGTGAAGACCCAATAGGTGTTTCCTGAAGTTGTTGATAGATTTGTCACGTAAACCAGAAGTAGGTTCGTTTACGAATAAGCCTAAGGGCTGCAATAATTGAAGAAATTTCTGAAGGGGTGATTTGTTCCGATTCTAAAAGTTTTCTTTCAATAAGTGAATGAACCTCTTCCACAGGAATGCTAGGAAACAAGAACACGACGTCAAGAGACGCAAAACAGAAAGGTGTGGGGGTGGGGGATGAAGTAAAAGCTTTGATTAAATCCAAGGCTTGAATGGAACTATGAACTGAGTATTGTGAGTTACCCAGGAAGGGACTAAGATATCTTCTCAGTGCCTGTTCTAGCGGTCGAGTGGGGCTAGTATATCCCGCGACTAGGGGCCGAATGGGTAAATGTTCTTTATGGGTCTTGAGTTTGCAGGAATTTAAAACCTACTTTTGGGGCCCGGGTGCCAGAACTTTTCGGCAAATCAAGACCCATAAAGAACACTTACCCATTCGGCCCCTAGTCGCGGGATATACTAGCCTCACCCGACCACTAGAACAGGCACTGAGAAGATATCTTAATCCTTTCCTGGGAAACTCACAATACACAGTTGGACTCAAGCCTTGGATTTGATCAAAGCTTTTACTTCATCCCCCACCCCCACACCTTTCTGTTTTGCGTCTCTTGACGTCGTGTTCATGTTTCCTAGCATTCCTGTGGAAGAGGTTTATTCACTTATTGAAAGAAAACTTTTAGAATCGGAACAAATCACCGCTTCAGAAATTTCTTCAATTATTGCAGCCCTTAGGCTTATTCATAAACGAACCTACTTCCGGTTTACGTGACAAATCTATCAACAACTTCAGGCAGCACCTATTGGGTCTCCACTCGCCCCCATACTATAGCTGAATTTCTTCTCCAGTACATCGAGGACAAGGTTTTAGCAGAACACCCTAAGGTTCCACTCCTCTATATGAGGTATGTTGATGATGTATTCCTCCTCTGGCCACACACCTATACAGAACTTGAAGCTTTTACTGTTCATTTATCTTCTATTTCTTTTACTATAGACCTAGAAACAAATTTTTCTCTTCCATTTCTGGATTTCAAACTTTGAATGGACCCTCTGTCTAATACCATTTCATATTCTGTATTTCACAAACCTTCTACCTCCCCTATCTTAATCCCTTTTGATTCTTATTACCCTTAGAACTACAAACTGGCGGGAACTTCGTTTTTAGTTAAACGAGCTTTCAACAAGCAAGGACTCAAGGACTTTCCTTCATTCAAAATCTGGCAAAGAACTTTGGATATCCTGATCATGTAGTCATGAAAATAATTAAGAAAAGCATGAGAACGTATGAAACCACCCTACGTTTCAAGACTTCTATCATAAGATACATTGGTTCAGTAAACTTTCATCCATCGCTAACCCCAATCCTTAAAAATATTTGTAAAAGACTGCAATTGGGAATTGGGTTTCTCTTGTACGTTCAGACCGTGACAAAGTCAATAAGGACAAACAACATGGTGTTTATAAGATACCTCTACGAACCCTGGACCCGTCATTGCCTCTTTCCTACTATATAGGCTCCACCCGGAGGAACCTTGGGTTACGTTTGAAAGAACATAAAAAATGATTTGAAACAGGGGAACTTGTCTACGGCTCTAGCAAGAACTATATACATGGGTAACTACGTTCCACAATAGGACAAAGCAATTATTATCTCTTCAGCCTCTACTCAAACCAATTTGTTATTCTTGGAGAGCCTGCACATTTACAATTTGGGCGACTCCTGTTGTAATGACGGCTCCCTTGTCCAATTCCAGGGCTCTGGCAACATCTGTTCCATCGAGTCACCAAATTGGGAACTGGAGACTTTTTAACCGTGACCATTATGTCAAGACTGAGAAGCAATTTCTTTTTAAATTGTGGCCTCTTACCTGTTACCTATATACGTATACTTGGATGGACGGTCTAATTTTACCATCTGAAGTTCGGCGTGTAATAATGCCCGAAAGGCCTAATGTGTGTCAATGCTTTTAATAAAGTTTTAACTTTCAATGTAGTTTTAACTTTCAAAGTAGTTTTATCGTGCAACTAGACAGAAGTCGTTAATACTAATACCTAATACTAATACCTAATACTAATCATGTAATGCATTGATTATGATACGCTTTCCAACATACCAGAAATCATTATTCAAGTTATGTGGATAGTTGCTGTGAAATAAATCTGGCTCCTGTGTCCTGACTTTTGACCCCATTTCAATGATATTAAACAGAATTAGTTCAGTATACCTCCGGAAGAACATGATAAAGTTTTGTCGCAATAGTAGCATTTTTACATAAGTTATGACGCATAAGGGCCATGGAATGGATCCCACTCCTATGTCCTGACCTTTAATCCCATTTTTCCGATTTTCGATACTGTTGGTCCCCAGAGTGTTCCCTACCACATACTAAAGGTTCATCGAAATCGAACCATTTTTATGCAAGTTATGATGCATAAAGGCAATGGAATGGATCACTCTCCTGTGTCCTGACCTTTGACCCCATTTCGTCAATTTTTAATAGGATTCGTCCCTAGGTGGTCCCCTACCACATACTAAAATTTCGTTGAAATCGAACCATTTTACACGAGTTATCGTGCGGACAGACAGACGGACAAAGGTGGAACATATACGCTATTTCACCCTACGATTGGAAAGCGTAAATAAGACAAAATATATTTTATGTGGGAAATGGAAGGTCAAATTAAATACGGAATCAAAGAACAAAATTTTCATTGTATTCTAAGAAAATATATGCGAAATAACACCCCAATCTCTGAGCTCTGTTGTAGTGAAGTGTTAAGTAATATTCCTCTCAAAATAATTTTTAGTCAGCTTGCATTTAAGCAAGTAAATTAATGCATGTATTATGACATACCTTGAGTTCGGGCGGTAACATGCTCTCAAAATTCAGAGCAACGCTTTTATCTCTCACTCTATGCCTTTTTATCCTAAGAGAAGAAGAATGAAAACAGAAAAATAAATTTAAAATCGTTATTTTTGGGGCCCTTTAGCATGGCGAGGGGCCGTGCTGGACTTTGGAGTCCCTTAAAAATCCGCTTCTGCCAATGAATGACAGCGAATAAAGTCAAAATCATAATGTGGTAAAAGACAATCTCTTTCAAAATACTCGTTACCTATACCTTTGTTTCGTATTTTTGTGTACAATTAAACAGTTACATGACACACAGCCAGGCCAGTAGCTTGGGGGTCATTAGGGGAGGCAGCCTCCCTAGCGACACCCGAAAGACTAAACCACGGTAAAATAACTAGTAAATATTAAAAAGGACTCAACGAAGGTTAAATAGCCGCCCCGGTGGCGCAGTGGTCTAAGGCGTTGGCCTCTGATCATTCGTCCGTAAGGGGTCCGGGTTCGAATCCCGGTCAGGCATGGATGTTGTGTTTGTCTTACGGCACTGGCTCTCTCCCTTCCCTGGAGCCAGTGACCCAAAATTAGGGACGGGCGACTGCTTATAGCCCATTGAGTTGCTCACGGTGGTCGTTAAACCTCCAATCAAAAAAAAAAAAAAAAAAAAGAAGGTTAAATAATTAGTAAAAGACTTAAAAGACTCAACGAAGGTAAAATACTTAGTAAAAGAATAAAAAGGACCGAACGAAGGTAAGATAATTAGTAAAAGACTAAATAAAAAGGAATCGACGAAGGTAAAAGTATTTAAAAACGAAAGACCCAACGCAGGTAAATATAATTAGCACATGCCATATCTAGAATAAAAATTAAGGAAAATGTTTCACTATCACACTTAAGCGCTATATATCCCATCTGATTGGGACGAAAACCCCGAAAATCAGCTGATTGAAGATCATGTCCGTCGAGCCATGAATATGAAAACTGGGGGTTTTAAAACACTGAAATGTTTTTACCGAAGGTCATTTAAGGCACAGCAATACAGTTCCTAGATCGGTTTTAAACTATTGCAAGCGTTAAGGATTCCAGATGTCCCGTGAAATACGGGATCGTCCCGTTTTTGGCTAATGCGTCCCGTTGTCCCGAGAAAATTCTTTAGGAGCTTTTTGTCCTGTATTTTAAGCTTTCTGTTCTGTATTTTAAGCTTTCTGTCCTGTATTTTAGAGTTCAAGACTGAAAAACAAAATCGATGAGTTACAATTTCTATTCTTTTACAAACATATTTTTTAACCTGCACGCCAAGCTTCCCCCAAGCTGACTGTTATCTCACGTGACGATATATCCTGTGGTCAATGCTCTCATTACGTGTGCAAGAAAAGCCGCGGCAGATTTATATCGGTTGAGAGGAGGGCACGTGACCTCGACACCTGGTGGATACAGTCAGTAATACAGTCTCATAAAATTGATTTCTACAACACATATGTTTCATATACACTGAAGTGCCAGAAAAACTGGTACTCCAGTCTAATACTTCGTAGGTCCCCCACGGGAGTGCAGGACTGCAGAAATACGACAGAGCATGAACTCCACTAGCTTCTGGAAATATGCTGTAGGCAATGCATACCACACGTACTGTAGAACGTTCCACAATTCGGGGTATTCCGAGGTCTCGGATTCCTGTGTTCGATAGCGCGTTTCATGGCATCCCAAATGTGTTCTATCACGTTCAGATCTGGAGACTTGGGAGATAATGGCAATACACCAAACTCAGATGAATGCTCCTCTTACCATAATGTGGCGTCCCGACACTTGTGTGGAGGTGCATTGTCCTGTTGGAACAGGCCCAACCCAACAGCATGAATGCAGGACATGAACGGGTGCACCTCGTCAGAAAAAATGGGCACATAGCGTTGGCCGGTCACAGACGTTTGTTGACGTAGCAGGGGTCCCAGTGAAGTCCAGCTAAACACACCCCATACCGTTACGGACCCTCCCCCCCCATTAGCCTGTACAGTTCCCTGTTGACAGGCGAGATCCATGGCTTCGTGGGGTTTGCGCCACACACGATCCTTCCATCTGCCCGATATAGTTGGAAACGCTACTCGTCAGACCAGGCTGCTTGTTTCCAGTCATCAAGTGTCTAGAGGCGATGTTGCCGCGCCCAAGCTAGGCGCATAGCTCTGTGTCGTGCACCCACAAGGGGTCTCGTCAGGCCTGACGGCCTAACGAGACCCCTCCTTTTCCTAGTTACTGTAGTGGCAACTGAATGAATAAATGAATGAAATGAAATGAAATTAGTTGGGTGTCGGCTCCCATATCGTGCAGGGTACGTTGCACAGTCCTGACACTGATGCTTGTTGAGGCTACAGCATTGAATTCCGATGATACCTGCGAGACTGTCGCACGCCTATCGCGTAAAACGATTCTTGACAGCCGACGATGGTCACATTCAGCCAATGTCTTTTTACGGCCACACTGGTATCGTAGGTTGGAGGTTTTGCCGGAATTGTTGTAGTCACGGTACACCCTTGCAATGGTCGTCCGTGAAAATCCGAACTTCGTTTCTACCTCCGAAATACTGTGGCCCATCTTACGAGCGCCAACTATGACACCGCGTTAAAAATCGTTTAAATCGTTATTACTTGTCATTGTCATTCCGAAAACAGCTCTGACAGCTGGCAAGGATATCTGTCGCTTTATATACGCACTGGCTGGACGCAACCGAGTACGCGCATAGGTGATGTAACGGACGTTGCTATGTATTTTGCATAAGCTCGTGTGTACCAGTTTTTCTGGCACTTCAGTGTATAAAAGAATGGTCACCGTATATGCTGAAATTAGACAGTATGTCTTGGGTGAAACTGTGAACAGATTATCTTGGGAAATTTTTTTTCAAACAGTCCAACTACTGATCAGAACGCTGCTATATCAGATATTGTTGAATCTAATTTGTTTGATGAAGTAATGTTAGTGAAAACAGCTCTGAAGTCCAAAAAAGATAGCGAAAGGAAGGACATGTTGAAATCTAAAAAGTTAGATGGAGTCTGGGTGGATTTCTAAAAAAATGTTGATGGAGAACTAACAAATTTAAAGAGAGTAGTGGAGTTCGTTTTGTGTATCTCTGGAACAAATGCGTGTGTTGAAAGATTATTTTCTCGCATGAACGCAATGTGGACTGGTGAGAAAAACAAATTGTCTGTAAAAACTGTTAAATAATTCTTCAGTGAGGATTGTGTAACTTTTCATGACATGATTCTTAAAAAGAAACAATTGTTAAGTGAAATTCATTCTTCAGAAAAGTATTGCAAGAGTGAGAAAGACTCACTGATTAATAAGAATATTGATTAATAGGAATAGTTAGAATCATTTTCTTCTAAGACTGGCATATGTGATAGAAGCGCATACTAAACTTTCACCCTGAGTCGTAAGTATCACGTATTTTTTTCCATGTATCTGGGATCCCTAGCAATCGTACAACGTATGCCCGCCCATTTCCCAGTACTCATTACGATTACTCATTTTTTGAAACTTTGGCATTCATTGAGGTCTGTCGCAAAAGTTTAGGCGCAAAGAAGTATCGACGATAAAACGTAAAAATACCTAGGTACTAAGCAAAGGAGTGGTTGTGTTCTGTTGCTTTGTAACAAATAAGAAGAGAAGGACCACACGCATTGAAAACCAACGGCTCAACCACGGGGAGGGCCGATGCCGCCCCCCCCCTCCTAGGCTGAGAGAGCGGAAAATTATTACGTCAAAATTTTAAACAAAAATCACAATACGCGATCGATGGACTCGTAACACGCTGCCGTTGCGATGAGATCGGAGATACTGAAGCTTTTCCGGTGACCGAGACGTCACAAGTGTGCGGCATTGCGGAGAGCGCTATCTATTAGTACAAAACATGGAAGAACATACGTCAGCAGTCGAGAAAGTACCAGAGGTTCCGACCGGAAACATCTCCGACGCCTGACGTCACAGAAAAAATCTACATATACTTCTTACTCATGTACCGTATAATTATAACATATAATAACTATAAATGTTTGTTATGTATAATTATAACATACAATAATTACAATAAATTGTAATTATTTTATGTTATAATATTGTATTATAACATACAATATTTATAACATACAATAATTATAAGGGAGTAGTTCTGTTAAATAATGTTAGAAAAATTTAACCAGGAGAAGAATTTTATCTACTGCTTCTAATCATTTAACTTTTTTGTACTGTAACATTACTAGTAACTGGATAAGAAAAAATGTACAAAAGTAAACCTCCTTAATTGTTTTGGCACCTGACTATTTTCCCCGGTAAATTTAGGGGTGGTCACCCCACTTTGCGAAAATTCTGTGAGCCACTGCCCACGTCCTCCCTCCCTGGAAAATTTCTGGGTACGCTACTGCTTGAAACTGCATCACAGTTTATAATAATTATAACGGGTATAATAATTATACATATAATCCCGTGAAAAGAGAAGAATCTATGCGTCTCAAAAATTTAGATACAAAAGAAAAGAAACATACCGTTTTCAGACATGAATGGGGTTTGCAGACACCTGTATCAGTACAAAAACACGTGTCACGGTGAAACAAATTAAATTCTGTAGAGTTTCCGGTTAATGCAATTTTTGATTAATAGTTTTTTAAGAATTCATCTTGTATAAAATAATTAGAATGTTGCTTTTAGTCCGCCTTGAATGATTTTCCTTTGGAGTTCTCAAAAACATTTTAAACAAACTTGCAATTTTGAATAATTTCATTCTCAAAAATGTAGCGCCTGTAGCACCTGCTCGTTTCGTGTCCTTAAATGAACCAAAAGAGAGGACATGCTACCGGGATATATATGCAATAAAAATTTTCTAGCCTCCCCTAGAATTTATCAGCAACGGCTTGCACCATATATGATCAAAGGCCTGCACTCACCTTCATATTCAAAGAACATTACATTTTGTTAAGGTATCACATTGCGTTTGTTTCCTCTTGTTTCTATCAGATGGCAGCACATAACAAGGCATTTTCACTGGAGGAAATTCATATGTTCGGTTGGTTTCAGCTAGTTCGACTCGAAAAGCACACCGTAAATAAGGATTCAAAGTGAGAACACTGGCAAATGGTGTGCTTCGAGTTCATCACCTCATCCCTTGAAAATTTCGCATTACAAGGAAATGCCATTTACAAATTCTCCACTTCTAAATTCATCCGTCCTCAATTCTCAAACTCCTGGGGGAAAAAATGAAAGGAAGAAGAAAAGTGAACGTTTCATTTTTTTCCATAGCCACAATGTAAAATGTCTTTCAATCACTTAACTGGGAAAACAAATGGATAAAGATTAATGGAGATTATTTAGCTCACCTTCGTTTTGCTGATGACGTAGTCATTTTTGCAACTACCCCTTCAGAGCTGATGATGGCCCAGTGATTTGTAGCACTGATCATTCATCCAAATTGGACCTGGGTGTGACCCTCGGCCCTACAGTGGCGGACTCTGTCTAAAAATATTGGTTGCCAGGAGATAAAGGGGGCCCACCCACAACTATATATTGAATATTTATAAGAAATAAATTAAATTTTCAAAAAAAAAATACGTAAATGGTAAAAAGGTACACTTAAATTGTTTGCGAAATAAATTTATATTTCTTAGTAATTACAGTGCACATATATTGTACATATTACTGGCAGTATACAGTCGATATTAAATGTAAATACAGATTGTTATAATTTAATTTTTAACTTATTTTTTTTAATTTTAAATAAATAGTGGATATTTCTTAAAAGTTTGCTTGCACTGAACATTTTACACATTAAACAGGTAGTTCGAAAGCATACTTCATGCAGTCTACTATATTAAGAGGAATTGTTTGAATTCACAAGATGATTGTGTGAATCTGTCAATAATTGCTTCTGCATCCAATTCATCTAACAATTTCTTTTCAATGGATAGCAACATGTACGATTCCAAGTTCTCCTCAGACAGTGAATTTCTAAGCCTTGTCTTTATGATCTTTAGCTTTGAAAATGTCCTCTCACATTGGACTTGAGTATTTATAGCGTGCAGATGACTTTATAAAGTTTATAAAGGCATTGTCATGAAGTCTGTTGGATGCCAGAATTTTTAGTGCACACGATAGGCAAATGCTAAAATTTTACACTTGTTGCAACTGGAATCCATATTCTCACCATCATTAAGCAATAGCTTTAATACATCAAAGTTCGAAGCAAAAGAAAACAATTTCAATATTACATGATCTGTGTTGATTTGTGGAGACAGCTTAATAATACTTTCCAATGCTTCATCTTCAAGCCCCATCCCTGCAATAGTTTTAAACTTTGCTGGGTCCAAGCAGGATAAATCTTAATACAACTTTTTGTGTTGTACAAAGCGTGAATCTAGTGACTGAACAATGTCGTCCATTATTAGGTTAAACACATTTATTCGAAAATCAGCTAGAGAATCTGAGGAATTTCCTTCATCATCTATAAATGATCAAATGTAGAAATTTTTAGGAAGGGAGTGTCTGACCCCAGGTCTTAAACAACCCTTAGAAATAGGAAGCTAGGAGATTTAGGCTAAAGTGTCCGATGGGAAAGTGACAGGGAAGCGAAGTAGAAAGGGGCAGGAAAACGCCTTTATTTATTACCGGGGGCAGTACCCCGGGCCCGATGGCTTAACGTGTCCATCCCACGCACGGCGGATATTTAGCGGATTGAGCGTTCGTACCTGCTGGGATCGAACCTGAGGTCCTTTCCGTGGCAGTCATGAACGTTGCCCACTAAGCCACGCACGGCCCTTCATAATCTACAAGCTCATCTGCCATTCTTTTCTTCTTCCTCTGCCTCTTAACTGGCAATGCTGTTCCCAAAGAGTCAATTTCGAATGTTTGATTTTCATCCATATTCAACCGTGAAATCATGTCATTACATTTATTTACAAATTCCAATGGCTTGCTGTGCACGTCATCAAATCTTCTTGTCTGTTCCTTCAACTTTGCTGTAGCTGAATCTATTAAACTCCATGCAGTAAACATATCTAAACCACTTGTCTGTAAATAACTTGATAACGGGGCTATATTTCAAATATATACAAGTAAATAAATGCTGTCAATATTGTTTCAAACTTTAGAAGACTTTGAAGTAAAACATTTGCTTCTTGTTTTGTTTTTGCATCGAACTTGCCTGAATCTTGTATCATTGATAAGCATGTCAATAGATTTATAAAAGTACTGACAGCGGCATCATCAAAACGTCCAAATATAGTTGTTGCTGCGTTGGATTTTTCTGACCATCTTGTCTCACCAATTAGCTTTAATCGTTTCATTTTATTTTATTTTTTGACCTAGATATTTTCCAACAACTTCAATCCATACGGCCATTCTCTTGTATGATGTTTTCACAAAAGTTGCAAAATTCTGGAACAAATTGAAAAAAGAAACTGCAGGCACGCAACATTTTTTTTTGTTTCAGTTATCACCAAATTCAAGACATGGGCATAGCACCATATATGAACATGTTGATCAACCACATCAGCAATTTTACTTTGCAAACTATTATACTGGCCATGGTAGCTTGCATCTTTATCTGTACTATCACATAAACATTTTTGGGATCAATTTTAAGAAGTTGTAATGTTTCAGTCAATGGATCAAAAAGTCCCTGTCCTGTACCATCATTACTTGGCACAACTGAAAGTAGTCGCTCACAGATAACACTTTTAAGCACATACCGAATAATAATGCTAAACTGAATGATGGATGAATTATCTTGTATTGAATTAACTTGAATGGAATAATATTTTGCTTGAGAAACTTCATGACTAATTCTTTCTTGTATCATACTCTTCATAATTTGGATTAACATGTTAATAGTTGTTTTACTCAGGCATGTAACAAGTCGACCACTGCCTTTGCTTTGAGCTTTTTTTGTTGTTCTAATCATTTGATTCTTTGTGTAGATTTGTTTTGTACTGCAGAAGCGCGAGTGCCATAATGGGGTCATATTTTGCCATCAACTGCACTGTAGCTTAAAAAGTGCCATGATTCATAACCTCATTATCCAGAGTGTAGGCAAATTCATTTCTGTGACCTCGAAAAGGAAGTGCTTGCTTGCCTAACATCATTATGATGTCTATAATCCTCATGAAAATACTCCTCTGCTTCAACACTTCTTTCTTTTTAATTAGTGAAGATGCAAAAAAATTATCTAAGGTGCCATCATTAACCACACTGGTAAATTGCTGAACATTTCTGACATGTGTTGTCGATTCGTGTGTTTCCAAGCTCTAGCTAATACGTCCGTAGTCACTAAAGCCACGTATAAAGGGTAATGGATTACACATGTTGGGAGACTCAAATGCCAAGCAGTATGAACAATATAAGCACCTATTTTCTTTGTTATATTTTAGCAATTTTCTTGGGACTGAGTCATTCATAATTTTCCTCTCATACAAACGAGCATCAAATGGCAGATCTACAGAACTCGTGGCTGAAGTGGATGTTCAGCAAAAAGCTATTTCAGATTTGTTCGCGGTGGATATTGGAGGATTCCAGCAGTTGATCTTTCATTTTCTTGTGTAGGTTCATTTATTGGATGTGCTTCAGAAACAAAGTCTTTATGCCTGATTCGCTGCAACTAGTTGAAGCTAAGTGTTCAGATGTTGCAACTACAGGTAGCAAAGATACCGGAACAATGAAGCCGGAAGAAGTACTGGGCCTGGGTTGGTGAGTAAAGGATGCTATTGTATTTGTCTCTACGTTGAAAGTAGCTCTTTCCTGTTGCATCATCATCACCATGAGTATTGTTTCTCGCTTCTTGATTATTTGTTGCGGAACTGTACATTTATGTGGATGGTGGATGTGGTATTATAAAATCTGCAGTAGACCTGCACCGCTTGGCTGATTCCTGCCTTCTTGCTTCTTGTCGTTCTTTGCGTTTCAGTGATCCAGATTTGTGCTCTGTCTTTTCCATGCTGGAAAGGGTAATATTCCTGAAATTAAAACTTAATTAAAAATAATCAACTTTGGGAAAAATAAACATCTACAATATCTACAGAACTCGTTCAATGTAAAAAAAAAGGTTGTTTTCACGAGGTTTCTAAAAACAAATTAAAATTTCTACTTACGATCAGCGCACACTACCAATTTATGCTTCGTACAAACAAACTGACTGCACACAATACACATCTGGTAGTTATTTTTATGTCTTTAGCTCTCACAAAAACTCGAAAGGGAGGAAGAAACATGAGTTAGTCAAAGTTACGCGAAAGGAAACGTGGGGCACTCAGTGTTCCGAGATCAACTTTCTGAGCAGTACGTAGTCTCTTAAGTGAAGGTCATAGGATGACTGATAAGAGAACTGCCCCAATAGAAAAGTCAGGAGAGTTGGAAGCGCTAGGTGCTGCCCTTTTCTGGAAATTCCAAAAACTAATTTACGTGGGGCACTCAGTGCCTGGCGTTTCTCTTCCAGGGTTAAAATAGCAATACAACATAAATTTTAGTTGCATGCAGTAATAATATTGGAACTTCTATTATATTTTCAAGCTATTAAAAGCTCGTTAACATTTTGTGTGTTTTGAATATATCAAATTTGATTTTAGTAATGTATGCCTGATGTTAATTGATAGGAAGAATATGTTCTATATATTATTAAGAATATGTTCAACTCTTGAGATATTTCTGCCGTTCTCGCCCGCTCCTTACTTTTCGTTTTCACGACCGAATGGTGTCCTCGAATGAGCCAAATTCGAGAAGAGTGTTTTATATTGCCAAACCGGGTTAGAGGAGGCCCAACAATTATTAAGAATAATAATAAGGTTATCTCTGTGATTAAAACGGAAGACTTAACCGAAGAGATTCTGAAATTCGTCTCAGTACAATGTCTTTCAGATTCGCTAGAAGGTACAGGAAAGATTTGAACATATTGTCTAATGTTAAAGGAGTTGCACTTCATCAGGGGCCAACTTGCCATCGGGGAAGCTGACACCCTGGCCAGCCCACCACTGATTAGAGATCATTACCAACAGTGAGGCTTGCAATGATAGCGTCTCTCCAGGATTACCACGAGTTTGGAACCCGTTGGTCAGATAATGCTGCATTTTCTCCCACGATACCGCGGGCCCAACGAACATGACTCCTCGTTTCATCGAATGAATAATCACATTTGTATCTATTCATTTATTGTCTAGCACACAAGTCACCGCGCTTAAATTGTTGAAGTGTTCTATTATTCAGTTTGCAGTTAGCTGTCGACCTTCCTTGAAAAAGCCATCTGGTTGCAGTTAGCTGTCTACCTTCCTTGAAAAAGCCATTTGCTTGATGCGCGAAAGCTTGGAAACTTTGATTCCCATTCTACGCCAAGAAATTCGGATCATTAATATAGTTATACTTTTTGAATAATCCATTTAAAAAACTTTTTTCATGAATTGGAGTAGTTCCCTATTCAAGAGGCGTTTGAAGTGTGTGAAATATTGGGATTCCTTTAGTTTTGCCTTTACTAAGAGTAGTACGTGGGAAAATATAAGTTTGCTGCCCCGATGGCTGAGTGGTCTTAGGCGAAGATTTGTGCCTTGCAGACCCAGCTGGACCCGGGTTTGATTCCAGGATGAGACATAAATTGCGCGTTCTTTCCAGAGCGGTGGCTCGCTCCCTCCCTCCAAGAAACCTGGAATCTCAAGTTACTGACCATCAGCTGCTTATAGCAGAGAAGTCGCTAGACTTCGAAGTCAGGTTGGCCGACAGGTGGGCAAGTATTATTTTTTCTGGGGCGCGTGTGATAGCAAATTTATTTATAAAACACTGAAAGAAAGAATTTGTTTTCCTTTTTCTATAGGCTGCAAAGGTTTTCGCAATATCATCCCCCCCCCTCCTGGATACATACTCATTAATTTTGGAACTGTCTTAACGTTTCTGCACTTTTTGGAGTACAAAAGAATCTAAAGTTTGGAGTCATTTTTTGCTAATGCTACGCCCATCCATTTTCATAAAATTAGTAAATCCTGAGATCTTACATACCCGTATAATAAACACGACACACTGCCGCCATTAACACGCCCTGATTAAAAGAAAATTTCGTGCCTAGGAGAAACGTCTTAAACTAAGTGTTTTCATGGATTAGGTTTGAGAAGAAATGTTCAAGCTAGTATGATTAATATGCACATTTCTCCTCAACAGTTCAAGTTAGTATGATTTCATCACACAGACAATAACCTTTCCCCTCTTTAACTCTTTTCTTTCAAGGCAGCAACCTTGTCTTGCACTCATCTATTCCAAAGCAGTCGTCAGATACGACCTGCTCCCTCATTACCTTAAAGCAGGCTTTAGAGCGCTGGTATGGCTTTAGACTTAACTTTCCGTGTTGGAATTCACTGCTTAGGAGCACGAACAAACAGCAGGGCAGTCGATAACGACCTCAAACAATAGCAGAGCAATTACTAATGACCGCAATGAATTATTCACCCTCTTATTTGCCATTCGCTTTCTTTATTTGCCCCTGATCATACTAACTTGAAAAACGGCTAAATTTAGGTTTTGGATTAGTGGAGAACAATTTAATTTTCATGGCCTTGCGGATGCTATGTTGATAACCCTTCTACGAAGAAGGAAAAACGTGCTTTCTAGGGGGAAATTTGTAGGGCTATATGACGAAACCCACGGGAGTTATTATTAATTGGAAAATTCCAGATTATACACAGTACAGTCAGATTATTGTGACCACCTCCTGCTTTTGACGTCAACAACGCGTAGCCAATGAAATAAGGCACGTGTCGTGAGTTGGCTTGGAGGGTATATAAGGTGTGCTGTAGGCAGTCTGAAAACACGTCACTCGTTGCTATCATGAAAATAAAAGGAGCGATTTATCAGATTTGCAAAAAAAGGATGGCTATCGGCTTTCTGGCCAAGGGTGGCAGTATTTCTGAAACAACGCAGTTTGTGAACCGTTCGGGTGCTGCTGCCGTTAAAGTGCATCGTGATTGGAGAAATGGCACAATTGCGAATAAGCGACGTGAAAACTACGGAGCACCACGTGCCATTGATGTGAGAGGTCAACGTCTGCTGGGAAGGTGCGTGAGAGCCGATCGACGCGCTACAGTGGAGCAACTCACTGGCCGAATGAACCAGGGGGCTACCGGAAGTGTGTCTAAAACGACAGTTCAGCACACCCTGCCGCGTATTGAGCTCCAACGCAGACGGATGGTCACTGCACCTATGCTAACGAAAGTGCATCGGCAAAGAAGGCTTACATCTGCACGGCAGTATCGGAATTGGATCTTCGCTGATTGGCAAAGGATTGCCTTCTCCAATGAGTCACGTTTTCTGCTTCATCGAATGTAAGAACGTTGGCGTGTAAAGCGAAAAACATTGGAGAACAAACACTCTTCAGCCATTGCTGGAAGAACACAAGCTGTGGGGGGGGGGGCGTGATGATCTGGGGAATGTTTACGGTGCATTCTCTGGATCCACTCGAACCTGTGCAAGGCACTATAGACCGAATTCGTTATGAGTCCATCCTTGCAGATCATGTACACCCATACATGCTGATTGTCTTCCCTGGGAAGGATGAGATCTTCCACGACAATGTGACGTGTCACACAGCTAGAAATGTCAGAGAGTGGTTGGAAGAGCACGATGAAGACCAGAGTATTTATCTGGCCCTCTAATTCCCTAGACTTAAACCCAATTGAGCATCTGAGGGACCACCTCGATGCACTGTAGTCAGCATGGCTCCACATACCTGTGAACACCTTAATGAGTCACTCCCAGCCCGTCTAGCTGCTGACCGCGCTGCGCACACCGGTTAGTCTTGGTGGTCACAATAATGGGACTCGACCGTGTATTTTAAATTAAAAAAATAAAATATGGTACATCTTCAAGTGGGTGGGCGGCAGGGTGGGCAAGACAATTTACATGGTGGGCAAAGGCCCAACCTCGTACCCGCCTTGGCGACGTCCCTTGCTTATTGGCCTCAGTGCTCGTCATTTTGGGAGATTAACTCAGAAGAAAACCGCGAAGAAACTTATTATGAAAATCAGTTCCCAACCTAAAGCGTCAGCTTTTTAGTGTTACTTTTTTTACATTGTTGCCACGTGGAATGAAATGTTTATTCGTTACGATCATTGTTGCGCAACCAAAGCACTATTGAGAAGACTATATAAAGAGCCGACATTCCCTGGAAGCACCTTTTTTTCTTTATTTGTTATATTCTATCAAACTTCGATTACCTATCCTTAACCTTATTCGTTAAACGATGATAGCTACTTTCGCAATTGCACTGATTGTTTTTTGGGGGCTCTGTAATTTGATAATATTTACTTGGTCACTGCTTTACAGTGACGAAGACTTGAGTCCAGAAGCAAGAAAGATATTTGAAGATCAGCCCCTAATGTGTGCTCAGCTAATACGAGAAATTGAAGCCCGACGAGAAAATCAAGAGGCAACAAGAATTAATGACTTAAGGGAAGATCATGAGGAGTTAAGGGTTGAAGCAGCAGAACAGGAAGAATTAGTGGAATCTATAGGAGAGGAAGATTTATCTGAAGAGGGAGAAAGGATAGACGTTAGCAGTAGTAGAGTAGCAAAAGAGCTATGTATAAGGGAAGGCGATAAACATGAAGAGGCTCCCGATGAGGGTGGTAACGATGACATAACCCTCTCATGTACTGTCATTGACCCTGGAAATATAACAAATAAAGAACATGCTGACGCTGTTGAAAAACAAAGTGGGGTTCAGGCTACCACTTCGAGCTACAGCAGTGTGCCAACATTTTGCGGCACCATTTCACCTACAACAGATGCACAACAAGATGACAGTCCTGAATCTATTCAACCATGTCCAGATCTCGGAGAAACGAAACCAGGGAAAGCCAAAAGAAGCAAATGGAAAAGATTTAAGGAATATTGTAGGAAGAAAACTAAGTATTCCTGTTGCTGCTGCTGCATCTTTGGTCCAATTATACGCCCGCGGAGAAGCAGTTAAGGGGAACCCTTCTTCTAAAGAAGTTGGTAAAGCTAAGAGAAATGCGTAAAATATTCTTAAAAGAAAAAATTATCGGCCGCATTAACTGAAAAATGCAAATTATATCCTATAATTCGCCAAATTTGGTGCACATTATTCCCTCACTGAGCATTGAGCCACAGGAATGCTGTTGTGAGCATGACACCCCTGCCGCTGAGTAGATAATACCAGTATTTATTAGACAAGAAATGCTCGTGCACATTGATAATGAATACTGGGGGGACTCATAGCAATCAGTGAAATAACGTGCATAATCACTATTTGGGAAGAAACGCAAAATTATAATATCATGGGAGGAACTTATTTCATGTTTTCTCGCTGCGAGTTATTGAAGCGCAATTACTATTTATAAAAATAAAGTATACATTTGCGTCCCCTGTCGAAAAAGTCATGAAATATTTTAAGAAGAAAATATTCTGAAAAGATTTATCGACGTGAGTGGCATCGGTCCAGGAACGAATTATTTCAATCAAGATTTTAGAAGCTTCGATTTTACGGCAAATACATCAGAAGCAAAAATTAACACTTACGCGTCTTGGTGGCCAAAGTATTCTTTACCAAAAATTAGAAATTATACGCAAAAGATTTTCCAACAGGAGCTATATCGCTGAAGAAAAAGTTTTTCAAATCGGAGTTTTAGAACAAGAGATGTCGGGGAAAATAGAATTTACTTTTACGCCCCCTTGTGGAAAATCTATGCGTAAATTGAAACGTAACTGTACCTACAATACTCTTCGACATAAATCATAAATGGAATCGAAAGATAAAAGAATTTTTTCAATCGGATGTTTAGAAGCAAATATATGGAATAAAATATATTTTGAATTCGGCATCATCTGCATTTACGCCCTCTAGCGGCGAAATGCAGATACATCGTAAAGAAAACCGAAACAAGGGATCATTATTCGCATATTTCAAGCTGCCCAATGCAAAAGAATTTTTTAAAACGGAATAATACTTGCAGAGATATGGTGTCTACAGTTGGACTGACGGACAAACCGATAATAAAAGTACGAACTTTTTATACAAAAGACGTGCTGAAAAAAGGGTGTTTATTTACTAGGAAGAGGTAATAAATAAAATATATCAAAAAAGACGAAAAACACGTGTTACCTCCGCTATATTTCATTGAAATGCGATATCAAATCTATTTTCAAATGAAATCTTTCACCTAGAGAAAACGTATAATAATGCCGGTATGCTACGGTTGGATATACAGGATGTCCGAAACGTCCTTACCCCAATGTGGCGGTGCACCATCTTGTTGCCAAGTGATTTTTAGAAAGTAAATGGCAAATTCGAAGGGCAGCAAATATTTGAATTATGTCCAAATGAATTTCTTGTGTGACTGGATTCTGTAAAACAGAAAGGTCCGATCACACGATCAGCCATTAAGCCACATCACACATTCACTTTAGGACTATCCCGGACATGTTCGATGAAGTGACGTGGATTCTCAGACCCCCATATATTAATATTGTGGCAGTTGACTTTACCTAAAACAAAAAAAGTTGCTTCATCTGTAAAGACAATGTTTCGTAGGAAGTCATTATCTGCGTCTAGATGATTTAGTATGTCCAGAGGAAAGTTAAAACGACGTCGCTTGTCGTCCGGCTGTAAAGCTTGCGATATCTGCATTTTGTAGGTATAGAGGGGGAGTTTTTAGTGTAAGACTGGATGCACTGTTGCACAAAGAATTGCCAATTCCTTTGCAGCAGTTCGCATCTATTTAGTAGAGCTACGTGAAAAGGCTTAGCGAATGCTTTTGACGTCGCGTTCATCCGTGCTTGGTGAGACACTTCCAGTTTTCAGAAAATTCTTGTGCCAAGCTAAGATGCTATTCACACGAGAAACGCGACGTCGAAAAAAGATCTTGGAGGATCTTTTCCAAATTTGGGACGAAAATTTCTTTGCACTTGGGTAACAGATTTCATTTCGGAAAACCAACCAATACATATCGCTTTCTCAACTGGAGTAGACATTTTTTCAACTTGCGACTGGATCAGTAGCGCCACCTGGTGACCTATTTGGCAAACAAGAAAAACTTTGAGTTAAGAAAATTTGCAAAGTAATGTTCATATCCCGAATAGTTTTTTTAATAAATTCTTGTTGTGTGGAGGGCTTTTGAGACACCATGTATAATAGTAGTAACACTGTCACCACGTCTCTGATGCACATGTGAGGACTTTGCTGTTTCACGCACATTTTCGGCAGTACAAGGTCTAGGGAGGGAGATAGATGTACGCACAATTAAAGTATGGTTGCCAAACAGGACCGCCCTAAAAATATGTTTTCTAAGTGAGAATAACCTGCATGGACTAAAATCGAGGAGGCACGTAGAAGGGACGCTACGAAATGTTACCAAGGGCTCTGCGAAGCATGTGATAACTAAGTATTACCATATCAAACAGTGTCACGATGGATGACTGCGTTCCGAATGTCGCGGTAGAGTGAAAGATGTGGCACATTCAGGTCGACCACGCACCCAAGGCCATCACGCGGAGTTGATGTCATCATTGATGGCAGTGGATTGACGATGTACAACAAGGCAGTTTAGTCGCAAAGGTAGGAATATACCACAAAACAGTTTTACACGTGTTGAAGGACGTGCTTGGTTACCGCAAAATTGCAGCACGGTATGAGCCTTTTCATCTTATAACAGTTAATTCCGCCCTATTCCCGCGACAGCCTTTAGAGTCGACCATGTAGCCCTCAAATATTCGCGTTTAACCCTAAAGGTTAAACGACCACCGTGAGCCACTCAATTGGCTATAAGCAGGCGTCCGTCTCTAATTTAGAGTCACTGGTTCTAGGGAAAGGAGAGAGCCAGTGCCGTAAGACAAACACATCAGCCATGCCTCACCGGGATTCGAACCCGGACGCCTTTCGGACAATGATCAAAGCCATCGAAAACTTGAAAACCTTCATCGTCCTGGACCGGGAATCGAAACTGCACTTCCCGATATCCGGTCGAGTATACTAGTTATTACACTGCCCCAGGACTCCTAGCATGCTCGACCGGAAATTGGGAGTTGCGGTTTCAATTCCCGCTCCAGGACGATGAAAATTTCTCAAGTTTTCTGAAGGAAGTGGTTACATGGAATACAGTGAAAATAGGCCAATAATAAATAGCATTACAATTCATACCATGTATTGATGAAGAATTATTTTTTCGCGGAAATGTGTTTCGTAATTGTATATGACGTACTTTTATTTATTAATGTTATTTCCCCCTGGAAATCATGATTTTACTTCATCATTTTAAAAACTGTAGAAACGGCAGCAAAGTAAGCAGGATTTTTGCGCTTTAAAAGCATTTGTTCACAATATACTCACTAGCCAGTGACAGATTTAGTTACTCTGTGTGTGGCCCTCCGCACAGCATCGGTTTTGCGCCCCCTTCCCTCCTCCCCTTATTTTCCCGCCATCTTTGAAAACTGAGTATTGTAATCACAAAATAAAAAAATCCGCTTGGAGATTTCAACAGAAATACACATTTTGGAGAGTGTCCAAAATTAATTTCTACCATCGGTATTTAGTGTTCAGTTAGTGCCCGAATCGCAGAATTTTGCAGGACAGATTGTCCAATTCGGGCACTAACTAATTAACACCAAAGGGGCACGAATTGCTCATGCAGAGAAATGCTGGAAATATTATTTTTTTACGCATCAAGCTAGTCCACCATATTAAAATGCTGATAAGACGCTTAATTTTGCAGCACTAACTCTGCGATTTAGGCGCTAATTAGCACTAACTGGGGACTTATTGCTCGCGTACAGAAATTCTTCTACACTGCTGGCCAACCAAAATGCAACACCAAGAAGGACACGAGATAGCAAAGCCAGATTTGCTGGAAACATAACAACAGATACAAAGATGAAACGATTGAGCTTACAGGCCTGTGCGACTTGCAGAACACGCAGAATTCAATAGTTCGTGCGGCCCCCATTGCTGGCAGTAACGGCCGCTACGCGCCGCGGCATCGAACGAAAGAGGCTTTGGATGTGGGCTTGGGGTATGTCGGTCCAGGCTGCTACCACACGTTGCCACAGCTCATCAGCCGTAGCTGCGGGTGGTGCTTGCCGGGCCACTCGGTTGCCGATCAGCTCACAGACGTGTTCGATGGGCGACATATCGGGAGAACATGCGGACCACGGCAGCAGTGACACCTGGTGGGCCGTGAAGAATTGTTGCACGCTGCGTTCCACGTGCGGGCGCGCATTGTCCTGTTGAAACGTGGCCGCTGGAAGGTCCTGCAGATAAGGGAGGACTACAGGCTTCAAAACATCGGAGATGTAGCGGTGGCTGTTGAGTCTACCGGCGATGCGTATCAGAAGGGTGCGGGTGTCATATCCAATTGCGCCGCAAACCATAACGCCAGGCGACGGACCTGTATAGCAATGCATAATGCAGGCTTCATACAGTCGCTCGCCGCGATGCCGCCACACGCGGATCCGTCTACCGTGGTGTTGCAGGCAGAAGTGGGATTCGTCGGAGAAGACAATGTCGTACAATTCAATAGTCCAGGTGTGGCGTTCCACTGCCCACTGCCGCCGCACTCACCTGTGGTGTAACGTCAATGATAATCGGAGCAATGGGCGCGTGCGACAAGTCCCCGCTCCTGCAGACGACGTCGAACGGTACGTGCTTACACAGGTTGATGCGCAACACACCCTAATTCCAGCGCTAACGATCGTGATGTGGCGGTGTGAGCCGTCAATGCCCGCTGCACAACATGCCGGTCCTCCCATTCGGTGGTGTGCCGCGGCTGCGGCAATCGCTCACGTCGGTCCGTCTATCCCTCCTGCACCCACCGAATCCATACTCGCCTCACTGTGGCTGGATGTCGTCCCACACGAGCGCTGATGTGTCGGTACGATAATCTGCAGCCTTTGTATGTCTCTTTTAGTTAAGGTCCACGTCTCTGCACCATACGTAAGCACTGGAAGGATGCATTGATCAAACACTTTTCTTTTAAGACATAATGGCATATTGCTCTTGAAAATTATGCTGCTTCTTCCAAAAGCTCTCCAGGCAAGTTTTGTACCCCGATTAACTTCTTCACCAATGTGACCCTCACTTGATATCTGCTGTCCAAGATAAACGTACGTGTCTGTTATCTCTAGCTTTTCTCCATCAATCGATAAATCTTCATTTCTTGTAAAAGCATTGAACATCAATTTTGTCTTCTGAAAGTTCATTTTTAATCCCACTTCTTTACTCTTGTCAGCAAGCTCCTGGATCATACTCTGCAGCTCTGATGGGGTAGTAGCAAAAATGACTACGTCATCAGCAAAACGAAGGTGGGTTAGATAATCTCCATTAATCTTTATCCCTTTGTTTTCCCAGTTCATGTAGCATTAAAGAGCTTCAGAGATATGGTGTCACCTTGTCTCACTCCCTTTCCAATTTTTATGTGTGTTGTATTTTCAAACAGCCGAATCTTTGCACTTGCAGTTTCATAGATGTTATTAATAATATTAATGTATGCATCTTCAATACCGCAGGATTTCAGAGCCATTGAAACTGCTGATGGTTTCACCGAATCAAAGGCTTTTTCATAACCGATAAGAGCATGCACAATAGAAGTTCATATTCCCTCGCTCTTTCAATTAGTTCTCTCAATACGTGGATATGATCTATTGTGCTGTAGCCACTCCTGAATCCAGCTTGTTCTCTCGGTTGAGCCATGTCCAGTGTCACCTTCAAGCGGTGTGAAAGAACTTTAGCGAAGATTTTATAAACCACTGATAGGAGGCTGATAGGTCTGTAGTTCCTGAGATCCTCAATGTCACCTTTTTTATGTAGCAGGATCATTGTAGCATTGTTCCAATCCTCAGGAATCTTCCCTTCATTAAGGCATCGAGTGAAAATTTGGGCGAGTACTGTTTCGATTTCTCCACTTGCTTCTTGTATGATGTCTACAGTAATTCCATCTTCTCCTGGAGCTTTTCCCTGCTTCATATTCTTGATTGCATGTGCAACTTCTGCTGGGAGGACTGGAAGAACTCTGGTACTGGTATCTTTCATGATGTTTGGAGTACATGTATCATCCCTTTCATATAATTTGGGGTAGAAATCTTTCACTCTTGTCAAAATTTCGTCTGTATTTCTTGTTACAGAACCATCTTCTTTTCTCAGTGCCATAATCTGTTTTCTTCCCTTACTGAGATGTCCCTTTGCTATCTTTAGGCTTTGGATGTTTTCAATTGCTTTCCTCACTAGTTCACAGTTGAATTTTCTTACGTCTTCAGTGATACTTTTTCGTACAGTCTTGCATAGCTCTATATATTCCACTTTGGAAGGCACATCTACTTTAGTTGTCCACATCTCTCTTCTTTTTTGCATCAACATTTTGGTTTTTCCTGATAATTTGTTCACATGCAACTTGTTCTTAGACCCAGCTAATTTTGTTGCTGTTTCCATAAGAGCTTTGCTTACTTTTCTGTTAACTTCAGAAATATCCACTTCTTCCGATGTTAGGCCTTCTAAAGCAGAGAATCTGTTCTTCAGTTCCAACTTGAAGGTATTATGGTGTTTTTTAATGTTGGTTATGTCAGTACATTTTGTTTGTCTTATGAGCTTGCCACGTTCAAGTTTAGAGTTGAGGTGCATCTTACATCTCACCAGTCTATGGTCACTACCTGTGTTGAACTTTTTAGCACACTGCAGTCTTCTATGACGAATTTTTTGTTACACATAATAAAATCAATTTCACTTGTCGTCCCATTTGGATGTCGCCATGTCCATTTCGTGTGTGGCTTTTTCTTGAAAAAGGAGTTCAAAATGAAAAACCATTCTGCCTCTGCAAACTCAACGAGAGTATTTCCACAGTGGTTTCTGTTGCCGTGACCGAATTTACCTACTGAAATTTCATTCTGTTGCCGTGACCAAATTTACCTACTGAAGTTTCATTCTGTTGCCGTGACCGAATTTACCTACTGAAGTTTCATTCTGTTGCCGTTGCCCTATTTTTGCATTGAAACCTCCCATAATTATCTTCAAGTGCTGCTTACCTTTATTATTTAGATGACGAATTTCCTCATAAAATTCTTCAATTCTTCAGGATGACTTGTGGTGGGTGCATAAGTTTGAATAATCTTAGCCTTGTATCTTCTCGAGAGTTGGATAACGAGTCGTGCAGCTCTGTCTGAGGAAATTTCAACTTCTACAACTTTATCCTTCAGTTTCTTGTTTATTATAAATCCAACACCACTAGTTCTGCCAGTATCTGTCCCACGATAGTAGAAGAGATGTCCACTTTTCAGTTCGATGAGATTTTCTCCTTTTCTCCTTACCTCACGTAGCCCGACGATGTCCCACTTGATCCTTTGTAGTTCCTCTTCCAATTCAAGAAGCCTTGAATCAGAAGATAAGGAGCGTCCATTATACGTAGCCAAGGTCAGCATCAGACGGCAGCCTAGTCCGGTCCTCCGGGGATTCTTAGCACCCTCTGCCTTCATGTCGCACTGGCTTCTGCCTTGGCCAGGTACATTCCAGCTGCCGGAGACTGAGGGCCAAGATTTAAGTTGAGGAGTCATTTTGGAGGAGTTTGGCCATAACTCTCCACGCTGGCTAAGCGGGTTGGTGAGTGTGGGATAGCATTTCCTCTAATCCCGATGGTATAGTTATACCGCTATTGGCGGTCGTCAGAACCCCTTTAGTGTGAACAGGATGCACCACGAGAAGGCGAGGTTGACATTTGTCAAGGAGAGGCTGTGATGTTACGCGTTCCCTGACCGTACATCCCATATATATATATATATATATGAGATCTGGCATGTAAGGTCAGGTGATGCGTAACATCACAGCCTCTCCTTGACAAATGTCAACCCCGCCTTCTCGTGGTGCATCCTGTTCCCTTGTTCAGCACAGGTAGTGACCATAGATTGGTGAGATGTAAGATGCACCTCAACACTAAACTGGAACGTGGCAAGCTCATAAGACAAACAAAATGTATTGACATAACCAACCTTAAAAAACACCATAATACTTTCAAGTTAGAACTGAAGAACAGATTCTCTGCTTTAGAAGGCCTAACATCGGAAGAAGTGGATATTTCGGAAGTTAACAGAAAAGTAACCAAAGCTCTAATGGAAACAGCAACAAAATTAGCTGGGTCTAAGAACAAGTTGCATGTGAACAAATTATCAGGAAAAACCAAAATGTTGATGCAAAAAAGAAGAGAGATGAGGACAACTAAAGAAGATGTGACTTCCAAAGTGGAATATATAGAGCTATGCAAGACAACACGAAAAAGTATCACTGAAGACGTAAGGAAATTCAACTGTGAGCTAGTGAGGAAAGCAATTGAAAACAACCAAAGTTTTAAGATAGCAAAGGGACATCTCAGTAAGGGAAGAAAACAGATTATGGCTCTGAGAAAAGAAGATGGTTCTATAACAAGAAATAGAGGCGAAATTTTGACAAGAGTGAAAGATTTCTACTCCAAATTATATGAAAGGGATGATACATGTACTCCAGACATCATGAAAGGTACCAGAGTTCTTCCAGTCCTCCCAGCAGAAGTTGCTCATGCAATCAAGAACATGAAGCGGGGGAAAGCTCCAGGAGAAGATGGAATTACTATAGACATCATACAAGAAGCAAGTGGAGAAATCGAAACAGTACTCGCCCAAATTTTCACTCGATGCCTTAATGAAGGGAAGATTCCTGAGGATTGGAACAATGCTACAATGATCCTGCTACATAAAAAAGGTGACATTGAGGATCTCAGGAACTACAGACCTATCAGCCTCCTATCAGTGGTTTATAAAATCTTCACTAAAGTTCTTTCACACCGCTTGAAGGTAACACTGGACACGGCTCAACCGAGAGAACAAGCTGGATTCAGGAGTGGCTACAGCACAATAGATCATATCCACGTACTGAGAGAACTAATTGAAAGAGCGAGGGAATATGAACTTCCATTGTGCATGGCTTTTATCGATTATGAAAAAACCTTTGATTCGGTGAAACCATCAGCAGTTACCACGGCTCTGAAATCCTGCGGTATTGAAGATGCATACATTAATATTATTAATAACATCTATGAAACTGCAAGTGCAAAGATTCGGCTGTTTGAAAATACAACACACATAAAAATTGGAAAGGGAGTGAGACAAGGTGACACCATATCTCCGAAGCTCTTTAATGCCACATTGGAAAATGTCTTTCAATCACTGAACTGGGAAAACAAAGGGATAAAGATTAATGGAGATTATCTAACCCACCTTCGTTTTGCTGATGACGTAGTCATTTTTGCAACTATCCCATCAGAGCTGCAGAGTATGATCCAGGAACTTGCTGACAAGAGTAAAGAAGTGGGATTAAAAATGAACTTTCAGAAGACAAAAGTGATGTTCAATGCTTTTACAAGAAATGAAGATTTATCGATTGATGGAGAAAAACTGGAGATAACAGATACGCATGTTTATCTTGGACAGCAGATATCAAGTGAGGGTCACATTGATGAAGAAATTAATCGGCGTACAAAACTTGCCTGGAGAGCTTTTGGAAGAAACAGCATAATTTTCAAGAGCAATATGCCATTATGTCTTAAAAGAAAAGTGTTTGATCAATGCATCCTTCCAGTGCTTACGTATGGTGCAGAGACGTGGACCTTAACTAAAAGAGACATACAAAGGCTGCAGACAACTCAAAGTAGCATGGAGAGGTGCATGCTTGGTATAACCAGGAGAGATAAGAAGAGAAACTCGTGGATCCGAAAAATGACGAGAGTGGAAGACATCATGATCAGGGTTAAATCCCTGAAATGGCAATGGGCTGGACATACTGCCAGAAGGACAGACCATAGATGGACAGCCGAAATTTTAGATTGGATTCCAAGGGACAGGAAAAGACCCAGAAAAAGACCACATGGGAGATATGTGGATGAAATTCGTAAATATGCGGGAGTGACATGGAGGAGACTGGCACAAGACAGACCGTTGTGGAGGAAACTTGGGGAGACCTTCGTCCAGCAGTGGATTGATAATGGTTGACAATGATGATGATGATGATATATAAACGAACGAAGAGTTACATCTGCAGGTGTGGCAGAATTAACACGCATCCCATTGCTTGGAAAGACGACGCATACCGTCTGCCAAGAAGAACTTGAGTTTCTCCTTGAACCATTTGGATTCGTCAACATGAAAGTCGCATGTAGACAGATCCGGGCAATAGGCTGGGTGGTGCAGAACCTGTAACGTATACTCTATATTCACTTTCCTTTTGATTTTACTATCTCTGGTTATTTTATTTTACTATGTAAATTATCTTCTTACTGAACGAGATGTTATTTCACCCGCTGAATGAGATCTGGCAATGAGTGTAAGTCATGACGTGGTGGTAGCCAGTATAAATAGGCGCATTCAACGATACCTAGGGAGAGCGTTTGTTGTTGTACGGAGAGCGTTGGTTTACGTGAAGGAGAGAGTTTGTTGTTGTATTGAGAGCTTCGTTCTATGTGATTAAGTTGATTCTTCATTATTGTGATACGAGTAGTGTGTGTGCGTTGGATGATTTCAGAGTTATCTAATAAAAGAGCTTTTTCGTAAGTACGTCTTTCTCAATTCATAGTTTTTGTCAGATCTCTGTCTGGCTGTTAGGTTAATGTCAGTAGTTGATTATTATTAACAACCAGCGTTAAGACTTTATTCATCCTAATTACTGCTACAACATTACTACCAGTTATAAGTTTGTTCAATACTATTACTACACTACTAGCAGGAGACTTTATTCATGATCTTAATTAACTAGTAACAACAACCATTTGAATTCACTATTAGAAGCTTAGTACAAGCATATAATTCAGTAGTAGAAGCATTATAAAACATTACTAGCTTAGTTAAAAGCTTTATTCACTATAATTAGCTTAGCAGCTAGAAAAGAGCTTTATTCATTATAATTGCTGGCGCCCGAACTTTTCTCGAACACGAGATCTTGACAATTATTACCCATGTCTTCACTACCTGAGACAACTTCAATTTTCCACCCTAAGACAAGTTTCGGTGGTGATGGGATTAATCTCTACCATCTGCAAGAAGTCTGTGGGGCTCACTTTGATATAAGTGATCTACACGTACCCAGGCATTCTTCACAATTTCGTAATGCACCAGCTTCCTATTACTCTGAGTCGCGGGTCGTACCTGAGGGAGTTCAATCCTCTCAGCAAAGCAGAATGCTTGCCCATTTCGTGCCGCATGCAGGAACAATTCTTTTTAATGGTTTGGAGGGATCCTTAAAGTTCCTCGAATATCTGGAAGATCATTTTGATCTATACAATATTCCTGAAGACTGCAAAGTCCAAATCGCAGGCACTTGCTTGAAGAATACCGCTAAGACCTGGTATCGGCAGTGGAGAGTGTCGAACCCGGATTCTCATTATGAGAATTTCCGTGCAGAATTTTTGGAGGTCTTTCCTTTCGGCCTCAGTCGAGCAAGCCTTGCACAACAGCTTTTATCTCGTCAGCAAGGACCCAACGATAGCCCTGTTGCATTTGCGTTGGAAACAACACGCTTATATAACTTATGGGATCCACATGCCAGTCATGTCGACATGTTGGATACCCTCTTGCAGCAGCTCGACCCATTTTTACAAGATTTTCTTGAGGTTCGACACCCTGCCACAATTCATGAATGCCTTTGCCTCATACGAACGTATGAAGAGCGACATGGCAAACATGGTTCAACTCACCATGCTCGGGCACCCCGCGAGGCTTATTACGAAAACCCTCAGCGGCATAATAGGCATAATAACTTTCAGCGCGAGCATACACAAGTGCACACCCAAGCTTCATACGTTCCACCACACAGAAGAGTGGCAAACCAACAGCGAGTTTCTGACCAATCTTCGGGATATCGTACAAATGCACAGTATGCTCGACCCCGTTCCAATCCACAGCATTCGGAACGTTTTCATGCTCAGGGCTATGATGATTTTCCTGCCCGTGCTGAGGGCAGAAGTAATAGATATGAAAATGTCAACAGACACGCGGAGTTCCCGACGCAGGTTTCACGCAGTTTTCCTCATCGTGAAAATTTTCCCGATACCCGGCAGGGTCGAGGTTTCAGACCGCATGATAATCCAACCAGGAATCCTTTAAACTTCCAAAGGAAGTAGACCAAGGGTCGGTCCTGCTTCCTGATACCAAGCATTCTGACCCTAAAACAGTATTAGTGACTGTCCAAACTCCTCAGTTGCCTGATGTATTCTTGACAATTGAAGATATTATTGTCGAGACAAAGTTCGACACTGGTTCTGCAATATCAGCCCTAAATACGAAGTTTTGCACTGACAATTTTCCTGCAGTCCTCGTTCAGCCTGCGACCCAGTATTTGCGAGGTGCAAATAACGAAATCTTCAGCATCACAGGAACTGTCACATTATCTCTAGGGCTGGGAAAAGCTCGTTTTACGCATTCTTTCCTGCTTATAGACGAACTACCTGTGAAATGTCTAATGGGCATGGACTTTATTCATACGTTTCAAATAACTTTGAATTTCGTACAACATGTGATTTCCTTTCCGGAACCTGTCGAAATGATTCCTACGGTCCATATGGATATAACGAGTTTGTTATTGAGTAACCAATTGAAGGAGAGGCAACGAAACCAGCTTTCTCTCCTTTTACAGGAAAGTCCTGGTTTATTTTCTGATCAACCTGGTTTCACACAGGTGGTTTATCATGTCATTGACACTGATGGTTCGAAACCGATAGCGAGGAAACCTTACCCTTGTGCTCCACATAAGAAACAGGAAATGCAACGTCAAATTTCTGAAATGATTAAACAGGGCATAATCAGGGAATCAACAAGCGCCTGGGCTGCTCCTGCCTTTTTGGTTCCAAAGAAACAACCCAATGAATTTCGTTTCGTGACAGATTTCCGCAAGCTCAACCAAGTCACAAAAACGATCAATTATCCACTACCTGTCATGTCGCATATTTTACATGACCTGTCTTCAACCAAATGGATGTCAACCTTGGATTTGGCGAGTGGATATTGGCAGGTGGCAGTACATCCGGACTCTGTCGATAAAACTGGCTTTGTGACTCCTTTTGGGGCTTATGAATACCTGCGTATGCCCTTTGGACTAGCTTCTGCACCTGCTACTTTCCAAAAGCTTATGGATACGGTTCTCAGACCTGTTCTGGGTCCCCATGTGCATGTATATTTGGATGACATTATTATTACATCCGAGACTTTTGACGAGCACCTTTCTCTGCTCAAACAGGTGTTCCAACTCATACACAATGCTGGCTTGACGTTAAAACCTAGTAAATGCCAGATAGCGAGGGACGAGATTGTATATCTGGGGTTGAAAATCACTCCCCACGGCTTATTTACTGATAATGAAAAAATTAGGCCTATTGTTGACTTTCCTCGGCCTAAAACAGCAAAAGAACTATCACGCTTTCTGGGAATGACCGGATGGTATCAGCAGTTCGTCCCCGCTTATGCTACAATCTGTGAGCCATTGTATGCTTTAAAACGTAAATACAAGAAGTTTGTTTGGACACCTGAGGCTAACGCTGCATTCGAAACACTGAAGTCTGCGTTGACTCAGTCTCTTGTGTTGGCTTTCCCGGATCATACTAAGGAATTTGATATTTATACTGACGCATCCGGAGTTGGTCTTGGTTGCGTTTTGTCACAAGCTGGGCATCCAATAGCTTTTGCGTCTCGTACTTTAGCCAAAGCTGAACGCAATTATTCAGCTACGGAACGTGAATGCCTTGCTGTTGTGTATGCTCTTCATAAATTTCAATGTTATCTTAACGAATTGACAGTTAACATAATTACGGATCATTCTGCCCTTCAGTATTTGAATTCTGCTAAGCACCTATCTCAAAGACTTATGAAGTGGGCTCTGAAGTTACAAGAGAGCAATATCAAAATTTCGTATCAGCCAGGTCATAAGAATCAATTACCGGACGCATTGTCTCGCGTTCCGATTAGTGGGGTCCCCACAGCAACTACTCCTGGATGTAAGCCTTTACTTTTAATAGCTGATATAACATCCAGAGAGCAGATAATGGCAGAATTAATAAATGATCCAGATTTTGGGGATATCTATAATTTTTTGCTTGCGGGTTCGCCCCTACAAAGTGATCCTTCTCTGGCTGGAAGGTCACAGCATTTTGAAGTCATAGAGGGTCTTCTTTACTATACGAAATCTAGGACTACTAGGGCAGAGTTTCGCCCATGTATTCCGCGAACCCTTAGAATGGCCCTTTTAAACGAATTTCATGACGAACCTCTTGCAGGCCATTTAGGTATTCGCAAGACCCGTTGTAAATTGCGGGATGTTGTCTATTGGCCTGGCATGTACCAAAGTGTGTTCGCATACGTTCAATCATGTCACTTGTGTCAGATTAATAATTACCGTAATGTAAGACCGGCCGGTCACTTGAAATCTAGTTCAAGTTCTCATGTTTTTGACATTATTTCAGTAGATTTATTGGGACCTTATCCTTTATCTGTTAAAAACAAAGCTCGTTACGTTTTAGTACTAACTGATAATTTTTCTAAATGGGTTGAAATTTTTCCCATTAAAGCCGCTACGGCAGAAGTTATTTGTAATGTATTAGTTCATGAAGTATTTTCTAGATATGGTGCACCTAATAAAGTAGTTTCGGATAATGGTCCTCAATTTATTTCTGACATTTTTGAAAGAATGTGTGCGAGACTACACATTAAGCATAAATTCATTTCCCCATATCATCCCCAGAGTAATCCTGCGGAACGCGTAAACCGCACGCTAGTGAAAATGATTGCTACATTTGTCATGGATCATCATGAACGATGGGATGACCATTTGGAGCTTTTTTCGTTCGCCCTCCGCTCGTCTGTCCACGAATCTACTAAAATTACTCCTGCAGAACTTTTTCTGGGTCGCAAAATTAAAACCCCTTTTGAAAATTTAACGGGGATTATCGACGAACTAAACCAGCGACCAACTCCGCAATCAGTACGAATCATGGCAGAAAAAGCTCGTGTTGCAATGCTAGGAGCACAAGCGGCTCAAGCAAGATATTATAATCCTAGGCGTGGGGAACCAGATCTTGTCGTTGGAGATCTCACTCTCGTGGAAATACACTTCCAGTCTTCTGTTTCTCATACTTTAGTGAAGAAAGTTGCACCCAGCTACGAAGGTACATATCGGGTGGCAAATGTATTTGAAAATAACATTGTTCTTGAAAAACCTGACAATCAATTTCAATACGTACACGTTGCTCAGTGCCGCAAGTATCATGAACGAAATATCGATTTTATAATCAATCCTACTCAACCTTCTGTTCCACAGACTCAAGAGTATATATCTCACGATCAACCTCCAGAAATTTTGAACGAACCAACAAACATTTTTGACGAATCTCCAGTGATTTTTTCTTCACCCTCCCCTCCTCAAGACGGGTTTCCAAACACGCAACCTGATTCTCCCATGAGACCAAGGCTCGAATCAAGTTCTTCGAATACTAGTATCGTTCCTTTCCCTCCAACCATTGCCAAGACTATTGCTGCGCCGTTTCCTGATAACTCTGCACCAACACAGGCTCATACTTTCTTGAATACCTCGTCAGAAAGTATTCCTATAGGCAAAAATAAACATCACCCTGCACGACCACTAACTTACAGCAGCGACTCAGAGGCTTCGGATATTTCTGATTTATCAGTTATGGACAATAATTTGACTATTACAAACCGTCCAGAACCACCAAAAGCTGGTCAAAAGCGTAACTTGTCTCCCCAATCTGCTTCGCCGCAACAGCGACGAAGGCAGAGATCCTTGCATCCGCCCGGGTTTCGCCATTGGAACCTACGCTCAGGGCAAACAGGGCCGATGCCTGCTGCTACTCTCATGCCACGAGGGCGAAAGCGAAAGCAAACGATGTGGCCGGAGCCACGTCCGTCCAAAAGAATACTGGAAGGACACCACGGGCCCCAGCACAAAGGGACTCCATATCAAAAGCCTGGGGGAGCCTGTTCCTATCAGCCGCAAGGATTTCCTGACCGCCAGACTTCGGCCGTTCCTGATCGACGGACTTCAGCCGTTCCTGTCAGCCGCAGGGATTTCCGGACCGCCAGACTTCAGCCGTTCCTGACCGACTGACGTCAGCCGTTCCTGACCGTTCTTATCAGCCGCAGGGATTTCCGGACCCATAGACTTCAGCCGTTCCGGACCGACGGATTTCAGCCGTTCCTGACCGTTCCTGTCAGCCACCGGTATTTCTTGACCGACAGAATACAGATGTTCCAGATCCATTCAAATCGTTGAAACGCACTACGGCACCTGAATTTACCAGTCCGATTAGGCCTGGAAAACGTTATCGTACTAGAGTTTTTTATGCGTCCTCGAGATAAGTAAGTTCTCGTGGACAGGTTCTTTTATCCGTTTGTTGTTTTTCCTGCACGACCAGTTGGCGTGTCAGAATTTCTTTTTTTCGTGTGGGCCTATGCATTCTTTTTTGTGTATATATGTAGTTTTTTTTTTATATTTCTTCTATGTCCATCTACTAATCCAAATTTTTTTTTATATGTCTATGTGCTTAGGGGTAAAATAATAAAATTGTTACTGTTAGGCAGCTCCAGGCAATCTTCGCTGCTGATACAGTTGGTGTGTATTCAACGCATAATGAGAACGTAATTTGAAATTAAAAAAGTGATTCCTGCTAGGCAGAATAAAAGGAAGGTATGCCGATGCAGGTTTGTTTTGTTCAAAAATACAAGTTTCACAGACGAATACAGATTTCTTGATTTTGTCATGCCAAGTTTGATGTTGTAAATACTGCTGCCACCAAACAACAAAACAAAAAAGAGGTCGAGAAACGTCAATCAACGAAGTGTAAGACTTACACTCCAAAACTGATAGGTTTCCCGAAAAAAAAAAAAAAAATTAAGGGGGAGATGATGTAACGTATACTCTATATTCACTTTCCTTTTGATTTTACTATCTCTGGTTATTTTATTTTACTATGTAAATTATCTTCTTACTGAACGAGATGTTATTTCACCCGCTGAATGAGATCTGGCAATGAGTGTAAGTCATGACGTGGTGGTAGCCAGTATAAATAGGCGCGTTCAACGATACCTAGGGAGAGCGTTTGTTGTTGTACAGAGAGCGTTTGTTGTTGTACGGAGAGCGTTGGTTTATGTGAAGGAGAGAGTTTGTTGTTGTATTGAGAGCGTTGGTTTATGTGAAGGAGAGAGTTTGTTGTTGTATTGAGAGCGTTGGTTTATGTGAAGGAGAGAGTTTGTTGTTGTATTGAGAGCTTCGTTCTATGTGATTAGGTTGATTCTTCATTATTGTGATACGAGTAGTGTGTGTGCGCTGGATGATTTCAGAGTTATCTAATAAAAGTGCTTTTTCGTAAGTACGTCTTTCTCAATTCATAGTTTTTGTCAGATCTCTGTCTGGCTGTTAGGTTAATGTCAGTAGTTGATTATTATTAACAACCAGCGTTAAGACTTTATTCATCCTAATTACTGCTACAACATTACTACCAGTTATAAGTTTGTTCAATACTACTACTACACTACTAGCAGGAGACTTTATTCATGATCTTAATTAACTAGTAACAACAACCATTTGAATTCACTATTAGAAGCTTAGTACAAGCATGTAATTCAGTAGTACAAGCATTATAAAACATTACTAGCTTAGTTGAAAGCTTTATTCATTATAATTAGCTTAGCTGGTAGAAAGAGTTTATTCATTATAAACCTCCCACCCTTTCCGTGCTAACGCATCCTGCATAATGTGTGCACAGAATCACACCACGCGAAAGCATGCTAAGGGCTATCGTTTCACCTGCCCGCCCACTTTGTTTTTTAAATATCTCTAAAACTGTTGCGGTTCAAACGAAAAAACCGAGTTCATTCCGGTTCATACGTGGTACAAACGAATGGTGTCTGAAAAATTAAAAAATTCCGTGGTGGGGGGGCTGGTGAAATGCACCTACTTCTAATGACCCATTTCCTACATTGCTGCACATGGGCAGAATGTAGGGAGCCATCTGACTTTTTTAATACGACATTATTGTACAATTCTACCAATTCAAAGAGGCCTTCATATAAAGGGGCAAATTTTTTCACAAACGTGTGTGCAACGAAGGATTGAAAATGAGTTTCTAATAAGACCAGATCTCCAACTGCGAGATCTGGTTCCCTCCGTTTCGCATTATAGTGCCTAGCTTGGCTTAATTGAACTCGACTGATAGCAGTCCGTGCCTTTTACGCAAGTAGTTTTACAGATTCAGGTGTTGGTCTTTGGTTCATCGATAATGCCAGTTAAATTCTCAAAGGGGGTGCGGATTTTGCGCCCTAGAAAAAGTTCAGCGGGCGTAAGCCGCGTTGTTTCATGAAATGATGAGCGAAGGGCGAAACAAAACATTTCAACGTGTTCGTCCCAAACTCATGATTATTGCCAATGAAAGTTGAGATCATCTTTAGTAAGGTTCTATCTACACGCTCAGCCGGATTGGCTTGAGGGTGATATGGGCTGATAAAGTTATGTTTTATTTGAAGCCTCTCACACATTCGCTCAAATAACGAAATGAACTGAACCCCGTGGTCCGAGACAACGGTACGGGGACAGCCAAATCGAGTAAAAACATTATGTATTAGAGTATCACATATTACATCAGCCGTAGCTGTTTTAATGGGGAATGCTTCCACCCATTTAGAAAAACTATCTGTAACAGCTAAAATATAACGAGACTTAGTTTTAGTTGATAATGGATAAGGGTCCAATAAATCTATAGAGATGGTTTCAAATACATAATTATTTGAACTACAAATAAGGTGACCGGCCTGTCGTTTATTAACATAATTGTACTTTTGACAGTACTCACATGAGCGAATGTTTGCGAGTATACTATTGTACATGCCCGGCCAGTAGGCTACGTCTCGAAGTTTAGTACGAGTTTTTCGTATGCCTAAGTGGCCCGCAAGAGGAATGTCATGAAATTCAAATAATAAAGCCATGCGGAGAGACTGAGGTATCGCAAGGAGGTACTCAGTTCTCGAGTTCACAATTTTTTTATAATACAAAATACCATCGATGATCTCATAATTTTGACAACGACCCGCTAAAGAAGGTTCACTAGGAGCAGAACCAGCGCGTAGGAAATTATAAATTTTCCCAAATTCTGGATCATCCGACAGTTCAGAAATTATTTGCTCCCTTGAAGTGATTTCAGAAATGAGAAATAATGAGGGAGGTTCAGTATCCGCCTGACCACCAGAACTGACCGGACAGCGAGACAGTGCGTCAGGCAGTTGGTTTGATTTACCAGGGCGATACTTAATTTGAACATTATATTCCTGAAGTCGAAGTGTCCATTTTAACAATCTTCGAGACAGATTCTTTGCAGTGGTTAAATATTGTAATGCCGAATGATCCGTAATGACATTGACAGTTAAATGATTGAGATAGCATTTAAATTTGGTGATAGCAAATAAAATAGCTAAGCATTCTCGTTCAGTAGCAAAGTAATTACGTTCTGCTTTGTTAAGAATTCGAGAGGCATATGGATGCCCTCGTTGAGATAGAACAGCTCCTAGACCAACACCTGATGTATCGGTAAAAATATTGAACATTTCTGCTTGGTTAGGAAAGGCTAACACAGGTGGCGAAACCAAGGCATGTTTAAGAGCATTAAAGGCAGTTTCTGCCTCCGTGGACCAAACAAAGTGTCTATACTTTCTTTTTAACGCAAATAAAGGTTCGCATAAAGTAGCGTACCCCGGAACGAACTGTTGGTACCACCCGGTCATGCCTAGGAATCTAGACAATTCTTTTGCCGACTTAGGCCTCGGGAAGTCCGAAATTGGCTTGACCTTTGAGTCGTCAGTTAGAAGACCCTTAAGGGTAATTTTCAATCCGAGATATACGAGTTCGTCCTGTCCAATTTGACATTTGGCAGGTTTTAATGTCAAACCCGCAATATGTAACAGTTCGAAAACTTGGTCCAACAGAGACACATGCTCCTCAAAAGTCTCAGAAGAGACAATTATATCGTCCAGATAGACATGGACATTAGGTCCGAGCACAGGACGTAAGACTGAGTCCATTAGGCGCTGAAACGTTGCTGGAGCGTATGCCAAACCAAAGGGCATTTGTAGGAACTCATATGCTCCAAACGTGGTAATAAATCCAGTTTTTTCTACAGAATTTGGGTGGACAGCAACCTGCCAATAGCCATTAGCTGAATCCAAAGTTGATAGCCAGTTTGTTGACGATAAGTCCTGGAGAATATCGCTAATTATAGGCAACGGATAATTGATAGCTTTAGTTACCGCATTGAGTTTACGATAGTCTATCACAAAGCGATACTTTCCAGATTGTTCTTTTGGGGGAAGAAGAAAAGCAGGTGCTGCCCAAGGATTAAGGGATTCTTTATTCCCGAATGGAGCATGTCTTGAATTTGTTTTTGGAACTCAGTTTTTTTCTGGTTCGGACATGGATAAGGCTTACATGCAATGGGATTAGCCCCTTCCGTATGAATGGTATGATACGCCACCTGTGTAAACCCTGGCTTATCAGAAAATAACCCTGGTCTGCTGTGTAAAACCTGACCAAGTTGGCTCTTACATTCAGGCAATAATCTATCATTCGCAAGAACTGCAGAAAAATCAATAGGCTCTTCTGTGGTGGGAGAACTAATCTCAGGCATTAAGATTAGGCCATGCTCGAAATCAAGTGTAAGCTTAAACATTTTAATGAAATCCACCCCTAAAAGGCAATCCACGGGTAACTCTTAGATTAAAAAGAAAGTATAAGAAACTTGAACTTTGCCAATCTTGACAGGTAAATGAACTGATCTAGAGATTGAAAAAACATTATTGTCGATACCTCGCAGACATTGCTGGGAGTGCTCGACACAACATTTGGAAAGGTAGCAGCACAGAAATCAAAGTTTAATGGAGAAATGTCAGATCCAGAATCAATTTTAGTCGACACCACTACTTGTCACAAGAATATCAGGTAAAAGCGGAGCTTGAATAGTTAAAAAAAGAGATTTGAGGTCTTCAGTAAAACGAGGAGATAGACTCGACCCATCTACCACCTGCTGAAGTTTAAATTGTCGTGAAACTGATGAGAATATCTTGATTGATTTTGGAAATGTGGCGAAGCACCAGAACGTGCTGAATTGTAGTAACGTGCAGGAGAGGCAGCATTATTATCATTAGGTCTGCCTTGCCCCCCAGCACGGTGTTTTGGATATGTCTTGTCAACCGGGTAATAATTATCCCGGGGACGAGAAACTTGGTTATTATCCTGGTTCCCATAATGGTCAGGATGTCGCACCACTGGTGCCCGACGATGCGGCGGCACGTATCTAGACTGCTGATAGGCGTTCTCCACCCTTGATTGATAAGCAGCCTGCCTAGGGTGATTGAAAAATTGTCCTTGACGAATGTTCTGTTTTGGCTGCTGATACCTAGTAGTTTTAATATGAGGTTCATGGTACTGCGTAGGTTGTCGGTACTCTTGGACCTGTGAAGATTGCCCTTTGTTGTGGCTCATAGACTCGAACGAGTTTTAGGCACTCGTGAATGGAGACAGGACGTCGAACTTCCAAAATATCCTTCAGGAAGGGATCCAGCTGCTGTAGTAAGATGTCACAAATATCAGACTCGACTGCAGCGGGATCCCATAATTTGTAAAGTCGAACTGTTTCCAGCGCGAACGAGACTGGACTATCTGACTTTCGCTGTCGCCTGGAAAACAGTTGTTTTGCGGCCTTATTAGTGCCAAAAGGAAAGACATCCAAAAAGTCAGCTCGAAATTGCTGATATGAGCTCTCTGGGTTCATTCGACGCCACTGTCTCTACCAGACCTTTGCCGTGTCTTGCAAACATGTGCCAGCAATAGGTATCTGACAGTCTTCAGGAACATTATATAAGTCAAAATGACCATCAAGATCCTCCAGAAACCTAAGCGATCCGCCGTTTCCCCTGAATACAATAGAACCCGCATGGGGTACGTAATGAGCAAGAATTTTGCTCCTTCTCACGGGGGATGGTGGGGTAAATTGCTGTTGAGGCACTGCAGTCGAAGTACGCGGTACATAAGCTTCGTACCTCGCTTATTCGCTGTCTGGTAAGTCGGAACGGCAGGCTTCGTACAGAGCACTTGGTAAATTTTTAGGAACTCTATAACGCTGAGTGCGTAGATTGTCTGTTGTAGAATTATGAGCCTCGTGATCCTGTCTACAACAGTCACAGAAGAGACCGATAGGATCAGTGATACTTTCCATTTTCCGTGACTTCTACTATGAATCTTTTAGAGTGAAGTTCAGGCGCCAATATGACGTAGAAGTCTTTTCTTACTTCTACGTTATTTTAAAAACATCACCATAAGATGAAATAATTCCTGAATTAAACCTTAACGGCCAGACGAAACATGTAAACAACAGAAGTCAAACTTACGGAAAAGATCCTTTATTCAAGGATGTAACCAACACATCGTAACATAACATAGCATATTGCAGTAAACGCTCCCCACACCCACAACTCTTAACACAACGCTCTTTTCACAACGCTCCTTTCAATAATCAGTTTACAACCCAACGCTCGCCAAGCAACAATTTAGTCGTCGTGTTTATCTCTCGTTCTTATCTTATATCAGGCATACGTCACGTTCATTCAACCTCATTTATGTTGCCAACAGTATTCGTTTGAGAGAAAAGATATCACGTTAAGAGTGAAGTATAACTGAGAATAAACTCAAGATTTACATAGGAAAAGAAACCCCAAAGGAAAGTTAATTTAGAATATACGTTACACACTGCATATGATACTGTAAATCGTCAAGATCCCTTGTCGCCTAATAGAACCGTAACATCTACCAGTATTCCCAGCCGAGTACAGTGTTCCCGGCATGGGAAAAAAGTCGCTAAATTTGAGGGATTTAAATTGGAGTCAGGGACAAAAATATTGTTTTGGGATTAGCTACTTTTTATATTTACTGTTTCAAGCTCTTAAAATGCGGTTTTTGAATGGAGAAAAGATCTGTTTTTCACTTTCCGTGGGTCTCATAACCGTAACCATTAGTTTTAATGTTTGTAGAATGCGAACTCCTTCCATTAATGTTTTTGTTTTTATCAGGCACAAGAAGCTTGAGTGCGCCCGTTGAATAATGCCTGGGAGAAAATGATTTCGAACGATCCCTTAAGTGGTGAATGTAATTGTGGTGTTTCCATTTAGAAAAATATTTTATCATCAGACTAGAAGTTTTTTTTTTTTACATATATCAAACTATTCATAACATTTAACTGGAAATAAAAAGCATGTCACTCTTCCAAAATATGTTATTGAAGTCATAATAAGTACAGAACCCAGGGGAGTGGAAATGGAAACAATGGTATCGCGTTCATTTCTTTTTGCATTTTTAATTTAAAGTACCAAATGCAAATAATATTAATAAATGCATCAGTAAATTTTAAATGTTACACATATATGTACAAAATACCACATAATTTAAATCTCACATTTAGTGATATTTTATATCTGATTTGGAGACTTTTAGAATGAGTGAGTTGGCAACAGTGGCTGGTCCATTGTTTGTAACGGGTAATTCCACTCAGGCGTCCACGTCCTATTTTACAGGAGCAATTCATACGTTTACGTTACGTTCACATAATGACCTGGGGGGACCGGAATCGAACACATAACTGCCGCTTAGCACACAGACACAAGAAACTGGCAATCAGCCAGCTAGGCCATGCCAGCTGTACACAACCACGAGGCTGGCAATTAGCCATCTGGGACTCGTCGTGTTAAAGAAAAACGACATTGCTTACTGATTTAGCCTTTTCGTTCATTAACTGCTCGGGAGCTTTCAGGCTTCACAGAATTCCACAAGGTTTACTTACAGTGGCAGAAGTAACAGATGACGTCACAATAGCAGTTAGTGAAAGGAAACCGTATTCCGACAATGGAAGCAAAGACTTGATTTTGATGTGTCTTCTCTTTCATATATGTATCAAACATTAATAAATCACAGAATCTGTTTCGAAGATGTACCATATAGCCATTTTTCCAGTGATGATTCTAACCCACGTATAATTCCAGAGCGCCTGTCCCCCCCCAAATGAACTACGCCAACTGGCTTATCAGTGTCCCATTGTCGATTTGACTCATTACTCATTAATCATATCAGTCGTACGTCATATCACGTTGTACGTTACTTCGTCCCTCCTACACACCTTGAGAAGGGCTGGGGAGCAAGAAATCGTAAATTTCGGGTCAGCCGTCAACAATGCCCGAACAGAGGAGTAACTAGGCATTTCTGCATCCGGGGCAAACCTTAAAATATTGGGCCCCCACCCCACCCCCATTTATCTATCTACTGTATCGTCATCATCGTCAACCATTATCAATCCACTGCTGGACGAAGGTCTCCCCAAGCTTCTTCCACAACGGTCTGTCTTGTGCCAGTCTCCTCCATGTTACTCCCGCATACTTTCGAATTTCATCCACCCATCTCACATGTGGTCTTCTTCTGGGTCTTTTCCTGTCCCTTGGAATCCAGTCTAAAATTTCGGCTGTCCATCGATGGTCTGTCCTTCTGACAATATGTCCAGCCCATTGCCATTTCAGGGATTTTACTCTGATCATGATGTCTTCCACTCCTGTCATTTTTCTGATCCACGAGTTACTCTTCTTATCTCTCCTGGTTATACCAAGCATGCACCTCTTCCATGCTGCTTTGAGTTGTCTGCAGCCTTTGTATGTCTCTTTTAGTTAAGGTTCACGTCTCTGCACCATACGTAAGCACTGGAAGGATGCGTTGATCAAACACTTTTCTTTTAAGACATAATGGCATATTGCTCTTGAAAATTATACTGTTCCTTCCAAAAGCTCTCCAGGCAAGTTTTATACGCCGATTAATTTCTTCATCAATGTGACCCTCACTTGATATCTGCTGTCCAAGATAAACGTACGTGTCTGTTATCTCCAGCTTTTCTCCATCAATCGATAAATCTTCATTTCTTGTAAAAGCATTGTACATCACTTTTGTCTTCTGAAAGTTCATTTTTAATCCCACTTCTTTACTCTTGTCAACAAGTTCCTGGATCATACTCTGCAGCGCTGATGGGGAAGTTGTAAAAATGACTACGTCATCAGCAAAACGAAGGTGAGTTAGATAATATCTATTAATTTTTATCCCTTTGTTTTCCCAGTTCAGTGATTGAAAGACATTTTCCAATATGGTGTTAAATAGTTTGGGAGATATAGTGTAGCCTTGTCTCACTCCCTTTCTAATTTTTATGGGTGCTGCATTCTCAAATAGCCGAATGTTTGCACTTACATTTTCATAGATGTTATTAATAATATTAATGTATGCATCTTCAATACCGCAGGATTTCAAAGCCATTGTAAATATATATATATATCATCATCATCATCATTGTCAACCATTATCAATCCACTGCTGGACGAAGGTCTCCCCAAGTTTCCTCCACAACGGTCTGTCTTGTGCCAGTCTCCTCCATGTCACCCCTGCATACTTTCGAATTTCATCTACCCATCTCCCATGTGGTCTTCTTCTGGGTCTTTTCCTGTCCCTTGGAATCCAATCTAAAATTTCTGCTGTCCATCGATGATCTGTCCTTCTGGCAGTATGTCCAGCCCATTGCCATTTCAGGGATTTAACTCTGATCATGATGTCTTCCACTTTTGTCATTTTTCGGATCCACGAGTTCCTCTTCTTATCTCTCCTGGTTACACCAAGCATGCACCTCTCCATGCTACTTTGAGTTGTCTGCAGCCTTTGTATGTCTCTTTTAGTTAAGGTCCACGTCTCTGCACCATACGTAAGCACTGGAAGGATGCATTGATCAAACACTTTTCTTTTAAGACATAATGGCATATTGCTCTTGAAAATTATGCTGTTTCTTCCAAAAGCTCTCCAGGCAAGTTTTGTACGCCGATTAATTTCTTCATCAATGTGACCCTCACTTGATATCTGCTGTCCAAGATAAACGTACGTGTCCGTTATCTCCAGCTTTTCTCCATCAATCGATAAATCTTCATTTCTTGTAAAAGCATTGAACATCACTTTTGTCTTCTGAAAGTTCATTTTTAATCCCACTTCTTTACTCTTGTCAGCAAGTTCCTGGATCATACTCTGCAGCTCTGATGGGGTAGTTGCAAAAATGACTACGTCATCAGCAAAACGAAGGAGGGTTAGATAATCTCCATTAATCTTTATCCCCTTGTTTTCCCAGCTCAGCGACTGAAAAACACCCTCCAATGTGGCATTAAAGAGCTTCGGAGATATGGTGTCACCTTGTGTCACTCCCTTTCCAATTTTTACGTGTGTTGTATTTTCAAACAGCCTAATCTTTGCACTTGCATTTTCATAGATGTTATTAATAATATTAATGTATGCATCTTCAATACCGCAGGTTTTCAGAGCCATTGTAACTGCTGATGGTTTCACCGAATCAAAGGCTTTTTCATAATCGATAAAAGCCATGCACAATGGAAGTTCATATTCCCTCGCTCTTTCAATTAGTTCTCTCAGCACGTGGATATGATCTATTGTGCTGTAGCCACTCCTGAATCCAGCTTGTTCTCTCGGTTGAGCCGTGTCCAGTGTTACCTTCAAGCGGTGTGAAAGAACTTTAGTGAAGATTTTATAAACTACTGATAGGAGGCTGATAGGTCTGTAGTTTCCGAGATCCTCAATGTCACCTTTCTTATGTAGCAGGATCATTGTAGCGGTGTTCCAATCCTCAGGAATCTTTCCTTCATTAAGGCATCGAGTGAAAATTTGGGCGAGTACTGTTTCGATTTCTCCACTTGCTTCTTGTATGATGTCTACAGTAATTCCATCTTCTCCTGGAGCTTTTCCTCGCTTCATGTTCTTGATTGCATGTGCAACTTCTGCTGAAAGGACTGGAGGAACTCTGGTACTGGTATCTTTCATGATGTCTGGAGTGCATATATCATCCCTTTCATATAATTTGGAGTAGAAATCTTTCACTCTTGTCAAAATTTCGCCTCTATTTCTTGTTACAGAACCATCTTCTTTTCTCAGTGCCATAATCTGTTTTCTTCCCTTACTGAGATGTCCCTTTGCTATCTTTAGGCTTTGGTTGTTTTCAATTGCTTTCCTCACTAGTTCACAGTTGAATTTCCTTACGTCTTCAGTGATACTTTTTCTTACTGTCTTGCATAGCTCTATATATTCCACTTTGGAAGTCACATCTTCTTTAGTTGTCCTCATCTCTCTTCTTTTTTGCATCAACCTTTTGGTTTTTCCTGATAATTTGTTCACATGCAACTTGTTCTTAGACCCAGCTAATTTTGTTGCTGTTTCCATAATAGCTTTGGTTACTTTTCTGTTAACTTCAGAGATGTCCACTTCTTCCGATGTTAGGCCTTCTAAAGTAGAGAACCTGTTCTTCAGTTCTAACTTGAAGGTATTATGGTGTTTTTTAAGGTTGGTTATGTCAATAGATTTTGTTTGTCTTATGAGCTTGCCACGTTCAAGTTTAGTGTTGAGGTGCATCTTACATCTCACCAATCTATGGTCACTACCTGTGTTGAACTTGTTTAGCACACTGCAGTCTTCTATGACGAATTTTTTGTTACACATAATAAAATCAATTTCACTTGTCGTCCCATTTGGATGTCTCCATGTCCATTTCCTGTGTGGCTTTTTCTTGAAGAAGGAGTTCAAGATGAAAAACCCTTCTGCCTCTGCAAACTCAACGAGAGTATTTCCACGCTGGTTTCTGTTGCCATGACCGAATTTACCTACTGAAGTTTCATTCTGTTGCCGTTGCCCTATTTTTGCATTGAAATCTCCCATAATTATTTTCAAGTGCTGCTTACCTTTATTATTTAGATGACAAATTTCCTCATAAAATTCTTCAATTTCTTCTTCAGGATGACTTGTGGTGGGTGCATAAGTTTGAATAATCTGAGCCTGGTATCTTTTCGAGAGTTGGATAACAAGTCGTGCAGCTCTGTCAGAGGAACTTTCAACTTCTACAACTTTATCCTTCAGTTTCTTGTTTATTATAAATCCAACACCACTAGTTCTGCCAGTATCTGTTCCACGATAGTAGAAGAGATGTCCACTTTTCAGTTCGACGAGATCTTCTCCTTTTCTCCTTACCTCACTTAGCCCCACGATGTCCCACTTGATCCTTTGTAGTTCCTCTTCCAATTCAAGAAGCCTTGAATCAGAAGATAAGGAGCGTCCATTGTAAGTAGCCAAGGTCAGCATCAGATGGCAGCCTAGTCCGGTCCTCCGGGGATTCTTAGCACCCTCTGCCTTCATGTCGCACTGGCCGCTGCCTTGGCCAGGTACATTCCAGCTGCCGGAGACTGAGGGCCAAGATTTAAGTTGTGGAATCATTTTGGAGGGGTTTGGCCATAACTCACCACGCTGGCCAAGCGGGTTGGTGAGTGTGGGATAGAATTTCCTCTAATCCCGATGGTATAGTTATACCGCTATGGGCGGTCGTCAGAGCCCCTTTAGTGGGAACAGGATGCACCACGAGAAGGCGGGGTTGACATTTGTCAAGGAGAGGCTGTGATGTTACGCATCACCTGACCTTATATATTTAAGTACACTCTGCTGGACAAAACAACATTAACGTCATATCAAACCGTGAATTTTTGTGCAGCTTTTGCCAATTGCTTCGGAGTTCAGACCTACTTACCCCATCGAACGGACCAAATGCACCTGGCAGTGGTCGCTTGCAGCCACAGTAATGATCGAAAAGCCCCCAGAGAATCTTCAACAATAACAACGCCATTCTTATTTTGCAACGTACGTATAGTTCACCTAACTGAAGAAAAACCGCTTTCCCGATTATTGTTGACGAAGGCCGGGGTTATTCTCTAGTTGGACGGACTATAAAACCGCGACTTCATTTCTGAATGGGATCAACTAACATCCCTTGAGCATTTTGAGAAAGAAATACAGCTTTGAAACTGCCATTGCTTACGAACTGGCGAAACACATAAGCAAATTCTGTAGATGCACAATTAACAAAGTATGCAGTTAAAAAACTGCAACAAGAACGAGTTAAAAAATTTCAGTTCCAGTTTTAATCAGATTGCAAGCAATGATTTTTGCGCTCTCTCTAGAGCTACGATCGGGGCAGCTCTAAACGCAGCTCTAGAGAGGGGTTGTGTGGAAGACTCATCTATTTTTTCAAAACTCACAGCCAGGAAATACACTTCCGTTAGAGCACAAATGTAAGATATATCATTTTTTGCCGATAGAGATATTCAAGTCCACGTCTTTCTACTCCGGTGCGTTGTTCTCTCAAATGAACTACGCTGGTTGGCCTATTGCTGCTCCATTGTCGATTTGATTCATGCCTCACCTCAGTAGCACGTCACGTAGTACATTTCAAAGACATGTTGATCTATCTTCCGGAAACAATCAGTTATCCAGTGAAACCTGCGAATAGCTGCCACTGCTCGGACCAGAAAAAGTGATCGTCGTTGGGAGGTGGCCTTTGTTCTGAGGTAAGGCTTAATTTAACATTGCTAATCCGCTGCGTTTATACATATACCGGCCACTGAATTTGAACTTCCTATTTAATACCTGAGTGACTCGAATTACAGCACATATACTGTTTGGCATAGATTCCACGCGTCGGTACCGATTCATCCTTTCCCGTTTCATCCTCTGCTCAAAATCGTGCCGTTTCATCCTCGGGTTTTAACAGGTGTGGCGATTCGTCCCTTGCACACAGGAGTAGTTACCGATTCATCCTTTCCCGTTTTGTTTAATATATAGATTGCATGGTCAAAGAATGTAATTATCGTTCCAACCAATCTCTATGACGTAAAGTTCAAAATTTAGGCCTGACATCAGAATACACAGTGAAAATCCTGCAAATCAGTGAAATCCTTCAGTCAGTGAATAAAAAAGACATAGCTTTTTCCACGTTTTAGCAACACACAGCAACCGAAAAATTGTTTTTCGGTCACCGCCAGGGAATTGAATCCCGGATCTCTCGATGTCTAGTCGAGCGCGTTAGCCTTACACCACGGTGGCCAACAATCCACGGCGCTATGTGTGTGTTTCAGTCAGCTTCTGACATCATAAATCCGTAAGATGGGCTCAGCTACTGAGACGTCTCCATCTGGTGGGCATTAACGGCCCTGGCTATACATTAATTATAGCAGTTAAATCCAAAGGGCGAGATCCAAAGTGAAAATCCTCCAAATACGTGGCGTCAGTAAATAAACAAAGACATCGCTCTTTCCACGTTTCAGCAACACCTGACGAGCAGCAGTCTTATATAGTTACCTATGTCACATGGTGAAGTATGTGACCACGTAATTTGCATATACAGTGCGTAAGTAACGTTTACACATATCTACATAAAGGTTTCTAATTCAGTGGCCGGTGTGTGTAGAAATGCAGAATAAGTGTATGAAGTTGATGCACAAAGAAAACGGTTGCAATGCTTTCTCCAAATGCTGAATTAAACTCAATATGATGATTAAATATATAAGTCATAGTATAGAGCATTTTAAGAAAGCAATGTCTTTCTCCTCGTCTTAAACAGCACATAGAAATAAAAGCTAGAAGACTGTGCTTTTTTAAACTCCTATTATAAATTATTTCGATAATTTCTATTGGGAAAAAGAAAAGAAAAATGTTCGTAAGCGAAGTATAACTGTACAGTTCCTGGTCGGGCGCTGGGAAGCAGAAACGGAACACACAGGTACCAAACCAAGACATACAGCCGCCAAGGAGCAACATTCCGTGCATTAAATACCACCTCCGCAGCCACCGTAGAGAGAGAGAGAGACTGAGACATACACTGAAGCTGGAACTCGCCTCACGAAAAACTAAACTTTCTTTCTTTCCACTTAAACGCACTATTTTAACTGCCGTAAACCAACCTGTCCTGCCCAAGACACAGTTCCTTTAGTAATATTCTTTGTCCCTTTCTTATACATCTCGCCGAAGTACCGAAGGAACTACGTAAGATCCTAAGGAATAAAGTATCAGTTAGATCTTCTTCTGGACTGACTGGGGTGACCGTTAACCGTTGTTAAGAGGTTTCGTTAACGTTAATCCTACGACAGCTGTTCTGTACTAATCAAAACTTACCGTTCCTTTGAAGTTACCGTTGTTCGCAGGTGTGCATTAAGGGAGGGGTTAGCTGTACCCAGTTAAAAAGAAAGTAGACATGTTACGACATAAAAAAAAAATCATTTCAAAGCACGCAAATCTGAAAAATAATTACACGCCTGCTGATGAATAATAATTAATCCAAGTATAAAATTATTTCGATAATGTTCTCTACGTACATGCAAGAACTGTACAAATAATTTTACCAGTAAAACAAATCAACATATATGAGCACCGTATTGCTGTAATCAAAGCAAAAATCAAACATGTATATTGCAGCAACTGAAAGAAGCATGGAGAGATGCATGCTTAGTGTTTTTCTATTTTTTTTATCGAGGTTTAACCACCACCGTAAGCAACTCAATGGACTATAAGCAGTCACCATGCTTAGTGTAATGAGGAAAGATAAAAAGAGAAACTTTCGTGGACAAGGAAAATGACAAGAGTGGAAGACATTGTGATCAGAGTAAAATCACTGAACTGGCGATGAGCGGGACATATTGCCAAGAGAATGGACCACCGATAAATGGACCACCACGTGGAAGATGGGTGGATGAAATTCGAAACTATGCGGAAGGGATATATAGGAGACTGGCCCAACACAGACTGTTATTGAAGAAACTTGGGAAGACCTTCACCCAGCAGTGGATTGATAATGGTTGACAATGATGATGTATGATGAAACACACACACACACACACACACACACACACACACACACACATATATATATATATATATATATAGCAAAGGGACATCTCAGTAAGGGAAGAAAACAGATTATGGATCTGAGAAAAGAAGATGGTTCTATAACAAGAAATAGAGGCGAAATTTTGACAAGAGTGAAAGATTTCTACTCCAAACTATATGAAAGGGATGATACATGTACTCCAGACATCATGAAAGGTACCAGAGTTCTTCCAGTCCTCCCAGCAGAAGTTGCTCATGCAATCAAGAACATGAAGCGGGGGAAAGCTCCAGGAGAAGATAGAATTACTATAGACATCATACAAGAAGCAAGTGGAGAAATTGAAACAGTACTCGCCCAAATTTTCACTCGATGCCTTAATGAAGGGAAGATTCCTGAGGATTGGAACAATGCTACAATGATCCTGCTACATAAAAAAGGTGACATTGAGGATCTCAGGAACTACAGACCTATCAGCCTCCTATCAGTGGTTTATAAAATCTTCACTAAAGTTCTTTCACACCGCTTGAAGGTAACACTGGACATGGCTCAACCGAGAGAACAAGCTGGATTCAGGAGTGGCTACAGCACAATAGATCATATCCACGTACTGAGAGAACTAATTGAAAGAGCGAGGGAATATGAACTTCCATTGTGCATGGCTTTTATCGATTATGAAAAAGCCTTTGATTCGGTGAAACCATCAGCAGTTACCACGGCTCTGAAATCCTGCGGTATTGAAGATGCATACATTAATATTATTAATAACATCTATGAAAATGCAAGTGCAAAGATTCGGCTGTTTGAAAATACAACACACATAAAAATTGGAAAGGGAGTGAGTTAAGGTGACACCATATCTCCGAAGCTCTTTAATGCCACATTGGAAAATGTCTTTCAATCACTGAACTGGGAAAACAAAGGGATAAAGATTAATGGAGATTATCTAACCCACCTTCGTTTTGCTGATGACGTAGTCATTTTTGCAACTACCCCATCAGAGCTGCAGAGTATGATCCAGGAACTTGCTGACAAGAGTAAAGAAGTGGGATTAAAAATGAACTTTCAGAAGACAAAAGTGATGTTCAATGCTTTTACAAGAAATGAAGATTTATCGATTGATGGAGAAAAACTGGAGATAACAGATACGTATGTTTATCTTGGACAGCAGATATCAAGTGAGGGTCACATTGATGAAGAAATTAATCGGCGTACAAAACTTGCCTGGAGAGCTTTTGGAAGAAACAGCATAATTTTCAAGAGCAATATGCCATTATGTCTTAAAAGAAAAGTGTTTGATCAATGCATCCTTCCAGTGCTTACGTATGGTGCAGAGACGTGGACCTTAACTAAAAGAGACATACAAAGGCTGCAGACAACTCAAAGTAGCATGGAGAGGTGCATGCTTGGTATAACCAGGAGAGATAAGAAGAGGAACTCGTGGATCCGAAAAATGACGAGAGTGGAAGACATCATGATCAGAGTTAAATCCCTGAAATGGCAATGGGCTGGACATACTGCCAGAAGGACAGACCATAGATGGACAACCGAAATTTTAGATTGGATTCCAAGGGACAGGAAAAGACCCAGAAAAAGATCACATGGGAGATGGGTGGATGAAGTTCGTAAATATGCGGGAGTGACATGGAGGAGACTGGCACAAGACAGACCGTTGTGGAGGAAACTTGGGGAAACCTTCGTCCAGCAGTGGATTGATAATGGTTGACAATGATGATGATGATGATGATATAGCAAACCAGAAGAAACCTACACTACTATTTCATACTTGCCTCAGCTTTGAAAATCCAATGCTCTAAGAGCTGCAAAAAATATTAAAAAGGACATAGCATGACAATGAAAGTGAATAACACAAAACATGTAAATAACAGTACCAAAATTCACGAAACTAAAACCCTGGTGTCTCCACCATGAGAAAAAAGAAAGGATTGTAGAACATATTGGCAGATGTTACCTATGGCTTCTTCAGGGGGCAACACAGATCACAACTCTCTCAGAGCTACACAGACCAGAAAGTGCGGGTTTCTGCGTTATTCGTTTTGTAGGAAATTGAATAAATAAATAAGCACCAACCCAGAAACCCTCAATAACCAAATAACTACTTAACCCACTCCCCCCAAAAAAATAAGTAAACCAAAAAAACAAATAATAATAAACTAAATCAAAATGCATAAAAATTACTTTAAAAACCTACACCTGAAGGTACAAAGCAGCTTAAAAAAACATCTTCATTACCAATATTTAAGTAGTTTAAACACAGTAGTTTTAATAGTGCTTTATTAAATAGTTTAAATCGGTTTCTATTAAATAGTTTAAATAGTTTTCTAATACGTTCTTTAAATACCGTAGTTTTCTATTAAATAGTTTAAATAGTTTTCTATTAAATAGTTTAAATAGTTTTCTATTAAATAGTTTAAATAGTTTTCTATTAAGTTGTTTAAATACTGTGTAGTTTTCTATTAAATGACTTAAATAGATTGTTATTTAAATAGTTTTTAATTCTTCTGCGTTTACGACTTGAATTCGTTCCTAGCACTAAAACACACACACACAAACTGTCGTTACGAGTTCATCAAGAAATTGGTTCTCTTCTTGTGATTTTTAGTTCTACACCACTGACATTATAACCTAACTTTCTTTTGGCAGCAATTTTTCTACGTTAAATCCAAACAAGGAATTTCGGGATTTCATATTACATACACCCAGTTCCCACGTGGTCTTCTTCTGGGTCGTTTCTTTTCCCCTGGTATCCAGTCTAAAATTTCAGTTGTCCATCGGAGGTCCGTTCTTCTAGCAGTATGTCCAACCCATTGCCATTTTAGGGATTTTACTCTGATCATGATGACTTCCACACATGTTATTTTCCTTATGCACGAAGTCCTCTTCTTATCTTTTTATCTTCCCTGGTTACACCAAGCACGTATCTCTCCATGCTTCTTTTTGTTGTCTGCAGCCTTTGTATGTCTTTTTAGTTAAGATTGTGACGTACCTGCCAGCAGGAGGCACACGACATAAAGGCAGATAGTAGTCAGAACAAACGTCCCCGTAGCTCAATTGGTAGAGTGACTTATTCCGGAATGAGGGGATCCGGGTTCGAATTCTGGCGTGGACAAAAATGACGGAGAAATTTACTTCGTTATAATGGCGCCCGAACTTTTCGGATGACCCGACCGTTCAAAATCTCGCAATGGTGTGATGTTATTTCCACACCGCGAGATAGGAAAAATCAGAGAATCCCTTCTCCAGCGCTTCGAAAAATAAATGTGTGTCATGTTGCATTCCACACACTAGATTGACTGGGAGTTCTCATATGCACGTTCTACAGTGGATGGCTGCCTGCAACGATTCATGGTCACGGCTGACCCGTGGGCCATGCCCCCGGCCCTCTTTCGGGGGAGGGGAGATGTGACGTACCTGCCAGCAGGACGCACACGACATAAAGGCAGATAGTAGTCAGAACAAACGTCCGCGTAGCTCAATTGGTAGAGTGACTTATTCCTGAATGAGGGGATCCGGGTTCGAATCCTGGCGTGAACAAAAATGACGGAGAAATTTACTTCGTTATAAGATACATGCCCCTGCTCCGTATGTATAAGCACTGGAAGGATGCACTGATTAAATAAACACTTTCCTTTTAAGACGTAATGTCATATTGCTCTGGAGAATTGTACGGTTTCTTCCAAAACCTCTCCAACCAAATTTTCTACTCCTATTAATTCAGTTGTGGAATAATTGGGAGAGGGTATAATCCACCACGCTGGCCAAGCGGGTTGGTGAGTGTGGGATAGCATTTCCTCAAATCCCGGTGATGTGGCCGTTTTCAGACCTCTTTTTTAGGAACAGAATGCACCGCGGGAAAGCGGGTTAAATATATATGCGATTTAAATATGTTAATCCGAATTCAAGCCTAGCGAAACAGAGCCAAAGGCACTGCTCTTAACCATCCAATAACACAGGTCTGCAAAAAAATATTTTTTTTTCAGCTGCATGGGATGCTTTTGGTAAATATTATGTTTTCAAGTGTGCTGAATCCAAACATGACCTCCATTTCCCTCCATCACGTACAGTTTTTTGCAAAATACAAGGTGTTTGCATATAAAAAGCATAACAATAATGAGAAAACCACCATTTCATTACAATGAACTACAAAATATTTCTTATAATAAACAAACAATTTCTTCAAGAAATGTACTTAACATTCCGTGTTCATTCTTTTTACCTATGAAACCTTTTCTTCTTCTCTTTGATACTTCTCCGAACACGCTTTCGCTTTCCACTTTCTGTTTCTCGCTTGAGCATCCAACAGTAGTCAGCTAGCATATTGACGTCCCATCGTCCTTGGTAGCGTCTCTCGATATCACGGACATCCTGGTGAAATCTTTCACCCTGCTCTTCCCTGAGGGCTCCCAAGTTTTCGGGAAAATAGTCGACATGAGAGTGTAAGAAATGAACTTTTAAGATCCTCTTGCATCCTTGAGCTTTATACGCAGCCAACATGCGTTGTACAGTGGTTTTGTGGTGAGGGTCTTTAGTATTACCCAAAAACTTCTGCACTACGTCTTTGAAATAGTCCCACGCTTCTTTTTCTTTTTCTCCCATTGTTTCTGAAAAGAGGGGGTCGGATAACAGTTTTCGTATGTCGGGTCCAGTAAAAACTTCCTCTTTGAACTGGGCTTCAGACAGTAGTTTTGGGAACTTGGAACACAGATATCTGAAACATTCCCCATCTTTTGGCAGTGATTTCACAAACTGCTTCATAAGCCCCAATTTAATATGAAGTGGTGGTAATAAAACCTTTTCAGGAGGAACCAAGGTTGTATTAATGACGTTATTTTCGCCGGGAATTAAAGCGTTTCGAAGTGGCCAGTCAGTTTTTGTCCAATGAAGATCTCTGGCTCGAAGATTCTGGCTGTCCCACAAGCAAGCATCACCGGGATTTGAGGAAATGAAGATCTCTGGCTGTCCCACAAGCAAAAGGAAGCAGGGATATTTAGTATAACCTGCCTGCTGGCCCAACAACACGGTTAGTATTTTGAAGTCTCCACAAAGCATCCAGTGATCTTCTTGATATTTTATTTTCTTAAGAATCATTGCCACGTCGTTATAGTTTTCCTCCAAATGCACCGAGTGTCCTACAGGAAGTGATGCAAATTTATTAAAATTATGCAGCAAGACTGCTTTCAGGCTTTTTTTTTTGAGGAATCAATGAATAGGCGCCACTCAGATGAATCATATTATCTTTCAAAACACTTCATTAGCCATTGAACAACACTACAGAAAACGAGATTTACCTCTTTGGAGAAAACTGTAGTGAATTCTCTCTCTCGGTGCCTGTGCCACGAAAATGAGGTTCCGGGTGACAGCAGGTTTTTATTTTTTAATCTTGACCCCAGCAATTCGGCAGCATCTTTTGAAAGGCCTAAATTTCTAACCAGGTCATTGAGTTCTCTCTGATAAAAAAGTTGGGGTCCCTCATCAACAGAAAAATCTGAACTAGATTCGTCCTAGGGAGGTAATGTGTTTCCGTCCTCAGAATCACTCAGGATATCATCCAAACTGGAAGGTGGGTGTGGAACTGGTATTGCAGAGCTATGAGGCACTGGACGAATAGCTGAATTTAGGTTTGGGCAAGATATTTTATTTTTATTTTTTGTATTGAAACCTTTCACATCTACCGAACAGAAATAGCAGTCGGTAGTGTGGTTTGGCTGTTTACGCCACATCATAGGAATGCCAAAACGAAATGAGTGTTTCTTACCCTTAAACCACAAACGGAGATCTTCCTCGCACCTTCTACACACCTTATGAGGAGCCCAGGCTTTGTCTTGATCCCCAAGTTTCAACTTGAAGTAAGCAAAACACACTTTCTTCACGAAATCTCTTATGTTTCTTTGTTGACTTTTAACAGTGTATTCACCACAAATAAAACAAAAGTTGTCAGGAGAAATAACACAACCTCTTGGAGCCATAATATATAACTAAAAACACGAGCACAGTCACGTTTGAATGACAAATGTAAACTGAGTGTGGCTCTTCGCTGTTTGTATACACCGCATTGAGTACACACACTGACTCTCTGTACATCTAGAAGCAAACGCTTTTAATGTGGTGAAGCAGATGGAAACTAGCCTCGCTCCCTTCAAAAAGACCAGTGAAATAACACGTAAAACATAGGTGAACACGAGAGCGAACGAGGTTATGTTGACACATGCGCGTCTGCAGATCGTCTCTCTCTGTAGCTGGGCAGGTTAATCGGCAACACCTGCTTCTTCCTCTGGCTCGATAAAAAAATCCAAAATGGCGCTGCATGTAAATAAAAGAAAACAGCAAAAAGTTCCTTTTTTTTCCGTTCTTAAAGATGAAAATTAATGCTTTCGAGGGATTCTCTAGGCACTTTTAGCCTCGGATATCCAGTAATCATTTATATTAGCTATGCAACATAACCAAAGCAACCTAGATCCTGAATTTATTTAGCATGTTGAAACATGATCAAATCTGACAATACGCTTGTTTATACTCATTCCTAATACCCTAGAGAGCGTGTATAATAAACATGCTCAACCCAGTCAGTAAGATTCCTCACTTTTCGATATAAAGAAATTAAACCGGTTGGGACATGATCAATCTGAGCTTCCTCACACCGCCAACACTACCCCTGCCTTACCACCCTTCCACTGCCCCACCCCCCTCATTCCGCTCATTTTCTCTTTGTATTTATTCTTGAGTCTCACTCTAATACATATTAAATGAAAGTAAGAAATCACTTTTGCATAGGATTTTTAGAATTAAGAATAGGATACCAGATTTCGAGTTAAACGGGAGTTTCACTCTAAATGAAATTACAAACACGAGTTTTGCAAGAAAACCTGGCGTGATGCAATTTTTTGAGTATTTTTTCCCGGTTTCAGTGGGTAAAAATCTATAAGAAACAGTATAAAAATCCTGTCAGTTTTTTGGTTGCAGACCTGTGCAATAAGGTAAGAATCGGCAAAAGATTAAATGATCCGCCTTGCACCACAGAAATTAAAAAAAAATTGAAATAAAACAGACTCCACCTAGTAACCTTATAGGCTAGTCACACGGAAACTTTATAACAATGAAAAAAAGAAAAAGAAAAAAAAAAAAGATCACAGGCATCCAGTTTCAAAAACAGGAAATTTATTAAAGAAATATATATGCAAAATCCAGAGAATATAATTTGCGCCAGACGCCAAAAAGGATTATTATTGATACATATCTTTCGAAGGATTTTACGGCAACCTGTGAGACATAGATCTAAGTGTTTCAATTTGATGTTGAATAATACAACCAAATGGTATTAGGACAAATCGTCGGAAAAGGGATAGAAAGGAGAAAGAGTGACAGAGAAAGAATGGTGCTGGATTAAGTGGTCAAGCCTAATGGGAATGTATTCCAGGAAAAATGTTGGCGCCAGTCGATATTCCCGCGCCGTCTCGCGGATCAATGACCTCAAAGCTCTTTATAGTGCAAGAAGAGCAAGATGAAAATTCCAACTGCGCTCCACTGACGTACGTGGTAGAGCAGACACAAATTGCGGATACTCCAAAATTTATGCTTTTTACATGTCGTGGTTACATAATTTTCTCTGACACAAAGCATTATGAAACAATAGGATACCAACGAAGTGGCAGAGCAAAGAATACTTCTTTTTCCTTCTTTTATCAGGAAGACTCTCCTCGCGTGAAATCTTAGGGAAAAATAACGAAACAGCGTCTGACTTTATGTCGTGCATAAAGGCAGACAAAACGTTTTGGATTTTTCAATTATACTTTACTTCAATTCCATCTAGAAAAAATCCTTAATGAATTGAAATTGGAAATATTTAACTTAACGATATCCTTTAGAAAAAAAAAATTACATTCAGCAAGTAGAAAAGGTCATTTTCGATCGGATGAGCATAAAAATACTTTTATACTCCTAGCAGAAAAACTGTACAGCAGCAAAGGCACAAAAATAAATGGGAAACCTTGGGAATGCTGACGTCTTACAAATTCAAAGAAATTGTTTGTAGAAGACGAGTTAAAAGCAAGTTATCCAGATAAACTGGGGTATCATGAAATACGGGATTACACCAGTATATATACAATATAAATTTGAAGATGTGATTCTGTCTATTGGTGTAAATTATGACGAGAATGGTAAGTCAAATAATATCCGGAAACTTGAAAATTCCATCTTTCTGGAGCAGGAATCGAACCCGCATCTCTCGGTTTTATATAAATTTAATTCAACAAGCATAATCGGGCGCAAACCTGGAGACGCGGATTCGATTTTCGCTCCAGAACGATGAAATTTTCAAGTTTCCGGATATTATTTGACTTACCATTCTCGTCATAATTTACACCAATAGACGGAATCACACCTCCAAATTTGTGTTGTAAACTGGTGTAATTGCCATTTATTACTCACAGCGAGGGGACTTTGAACTAAGATATGTTGGAAGAGACTTGTAAAACATTTTTGAAAGGTTACATTTTTCCAGTCCAAAAGGATGTTCAGTGCATCTTAAATAGGTTCTCTGGCAAACAAAAATGCACATACGTACATCTGTATTCCAAGGAAATCCGGAAAGTATGTAGGAAATATAAAAAAATTTCGTTCTCGTACGAAACATTATTATTATTTTTTTTTAATGGCTTCTGAAGGGAGAGATACGATGCCCATGCTATGTCGAGCTAAATTACAATGGGAGCACGGAAGTAATTGACTTGCTAACGTATGTCAAAAACCGTGTTAAAAAGTAAGACATCGGGTGAAAGCTTTCACTTTGTTTATGAAATTTTATGAATAAGGAGATCGTGATCACAAAACAGTTGCTTTTAAGACTGCTAGGGACAATATACGTATTTACATCAGTAAATCAAGATTTTTTTTTTTTGAATTCGCACTGAGCAATCATGTACGTTTCAGTGCGTATGTGTGTGTGTGAGAGAGAGAGAGAGAGAGAGAGAGAGAGAGAGTTATAGAACATTCATCGAGCAATGGGTGGACACGGGTTGATGTACGAATATGTGTAAGTATGGAGGGAGCGAGAGGCTGACACCACTGCACCTATTTTTAGGGCATTTCAAACATGCCATGTTCCCAGTCTGTGTCTATTAAACAGAACAGTGATGTTTACAATTTTAGTCGTTGGGGTATATCATATCACGAGAGTGTATGCTCATAAATGTCTCTTCCAATGCACTGGCAAAACAAAAAAAGTCTTAAGCTTCGTTGTTACTCTAGTGTGACCGTCCGCAAGAGCCATCCTAGGTTTATTATTCCGGAACAGTAAGTACAAAGTTGCTCTTTGCCTGAAAAGTAATCGAACGCCTAAATTTTCCTTCTTTATTTGCATTCATAACATAAAAATACATTATATCAAAATGTAATGCATAACAATATATCATGACAAATGAAGATGTTTTTTCAGATATTTTGAATTTCTTTTTCATGGCTGGAATCCATCCGGCTGGCGAAGAAGAATTTAACCGCTGTGGTAACGTTCTAGGGGCATATAGATAAAATTTGCATAATGACAGGTTACATTACTGTGGGGACACCTCAGTGGCCGTGTGATACGAAATGTTGGCTTCTAATCATTCGTCTGAGTTTGGTCCAGTTTCGAATCCCGGTGAGGCATGGGATGGTGTGTTTTCTTACGGCTCTGGCTCGCTCTCCTCCCAGGAACTAATGATCTCAAATTAGGGACCGGCTACTGCTTATAGTCCACTGAGTTGCTCACGATAGTCGTCAAAACCCCCTTCTACAAAAGTTACTGTGGACTATGTATATTTATTTACATGGTGACGCCCTCAATGAAAAAGAGAACTTCGGATGTGAAGGGCAGAAGTTGACAAACTTCAGATTCCACATCTGATGCAAAGGTAAATGTTATGTATTTTTGAGCAAACACCTACACTGTAAAAACTAAGTTGTTTGAGTTCACGGAAAATTCCTGAAAATAACGTGCAACAATGTAGATCGCAGATTTAACGTAGTTTCTGTTTTGAAAATTCTGGAAACTCTTAATAGTGTATTTTGATAACTTTTTACTTGTCACCAGTTACTTTTTTTCTCTCCTTTTTTTTTTTTTTTTTTTTTTGTACAGAAATGTCATTTTCGTGGGTTTTTTTCGCTTTTATACCGAAATTTCCCTAGTTCCCAAAAACTTCGATTTTGAATTTTTCAGTACTTACGCAGAAGAAATTTCCATTTCCACTTCTTTTTTTCCATCTTAAATGCACCGTGACATTGCAGGAGTTCGCCCCCCCCCCTACTTTACAAAGTGAAGGAATCCTTCCCCTTGTCCGCGGTGAGGTTTGAGACCGTAATGGTTCTACCACCAGTAAGAAGAGCTACTGACGGAGCTAGCAAGACACTTACCACCAGCTCACGTTTAAGGTAGAAACGGGGTGGACTAGAGTCGCGCTATGTTAAATTATGTTGTTGTTTTTTTGTTGATGTTTTTTTTTTTGCTATGAAAACGAGTAAATTAGATATATTTTTTGTAGGTGCTTACTTTTCTGAGATATTGAATAGGTTTATAGTAATTAAGTTTTTTTCTGTAGAGATTTCATTTTATTTTGATCATGATTTTTCAAAGCAACCAGATGTTTTGTTTTTTGAGGTATTTTTCAGTTATGCGTAAGAAAAGGTGAAATGTACAGTGAATGGCAAAACATTAGAGATACCTATCTAATAGCATGTCGGTCCTCCTCTAGCGCGAACAAAAGCAAGTACATGCCGAGACATAGACTCCACCCGATTCCGGAGGGTTACTTGGGGTAATGCTAGTCATGCCTGGGGCAGCATTGTCCCCAACCCCGCCCGAGACAGACGTCGATCCGGCATCCATGGATCTGGTGTTCCTTTTCCACGACATCTCAGAGAACTTTCACAGGGTTTAAATCCGGGAAACTTCGGGACCACTGGATTGTTCCAAACCCAGATGAGTGTTCTTCGAGCCATGCCTGGGTGGTTGCGACCCAGTGAGGCGGCACATTGTCCTCATGGAACCAACCGTCGTCCGCAGGATGTGCGAAGGCCATGAGAGAATGTAGGCAGGGCCGTGGAGAGCGAGCTAAGGCCCCAGTGCAATAAAATCTCCTCCACCCCCCACCCCCAATCGGCTCCTCCACTGACCACATAATCCATATTTCCGTTTCCTCACCTACCCCCCACCCACCGTTCCCCTACTTCCCGACAACGCGACCAGTTGCAACTCTTCAATCTTTTTTTTGCAGTGGATAATTTTTCATACTATCCCCTCCGTAAACAAACCCTCGAAATCTCCTTTTCGAGAAAAGAGTTTTCTCATAAAACTCTTGAACGCCATCTACCGACAGATATTCTTATTTTTCTTAGTACTTTTTCATAATCATCACATTTTTCACCTTTCATTTTTGCAGTGTAATATACGTCTAAAGATGCCGCCACTGGGAAAGTATACACAAAAAGTTCTCATAAGTAAACATTAAATTTTGTGTTTTCTCTTTTAAGTTGCCGCTGTGAACAGGACGACTTCGTCGGTCATCGGAATAAAGGAAAACAAACGAATTCGAAATTACGCACAAAGACACTATATTAATTTATAAAAATTGCCGCAATGCGAAAATAATGAGTTGAGCATAAAATAAAAAGACAAAAGGTGCCGGCTTCTGGTGAGAAACACAAAGTGACAAAATCCACATGATGAAAATTGTATGCAGCCTTTGATGACTAGCAATAACGTTGTATATCATACACAATGGTCTGTGTCGGTGAGTAGTAACGCAACACAGAGAACCCAATGTGTGGTGCCGGCGTGTCATTGGAAAGGAAAGAATAAATGAAAAACGTAATATAGAGAGCTCGTTTGATTTGCCGCAGGTAACCCACGCACGCATTGCAGTTACCCTGGGAACTCGAGTAACATTGTAACACTTCGTTTTTGTTTTATTGTATTTAAAGCAAGTTTTGAATTTATCACATTTTTTACATTTATGACATAAATTACGCATTTTTACGCGTATTTTACGCTTAACTTCTCAACCCTGGTGACGGTATAGCTTGGGAAATATTCGGACACCATAAAATAATAATTAGAAAAAAATTACTTTAAAAACGTGCTCTGGGCTCCTTAGGGGCCAGGGCCCCGGTGCCACAGCACCTCCCCCTTCCCCTCTCGTCAGGTATGAATGTAGGCGATAAGCCAACACATGCTGGTAGCGCTGAGCAGTTAATAACCTCTCCAGACACACTGAGGGACGTAACGTGTCCTATGAAAAGGCTTCCAAAACTATCAAAACTTTGAACAGAGCCGATCCAGCGCGGGCCATGGTCTCATAATGTCGACACCACACCCGCACCCTCCCGTCAGTTCAGTACAGCCAGAAACGGGATTCATCTGACCACAAGACGCGGCGTCATTCTGCAGACGTCCTGTTTTGATGTAACTGGCATCAGGGGAGGCATAATTTCCGATGACGAACATTCAACAGTGGCACACGAGTAGGGCTTGGATCCCGTAGCTCAGGGTATGCCGAGTTCGCCTTTCCGTTCGCTACCTGACGCTGCCGCGGCCTCCGACATCTTACGTGGATGTGATTTGGAGCGCCGATACCAAGCTGTAAGAGCTGGGATATTCTACATCGATTCCGGTCATTAATGACGTCTGGTCGACCACCGCTTAGGGTTCTTACCACCTGTGCGACAGAAGAACCGAAAATCCGCGATCAAAGTCGGTCAGATCACCACATTTACCCATATTCGTCGATTACGATGCAGTAATTTAGAACGATGACTTCTAAAACAAGTCAAGCATATTTTTTCTATGTCAAGCTGTCTGAGTACGATATGAAAACTCCAAGTGCTTTAAATTTGCAATAGTTAAAAGATGATAATTTATTTACAAATTAAAACACACTTTAGTTAAAACATCAGGAAGGCGAGATCTTTCAGGACTGCTACAACTCCATCTTCAGACCGAGTACTACAACGTGTAGAATGACCATAATGCACTAGTCAATGCTTGAAGTTCATTGCCACAGGTAAGTTCGAAAAGAAAACATAAAAAATAAAATTAAATGTTGGGTGCGTCATATTCACCTTGAAATAAGTCCTTGAGTAATAATCTCTACTGTTCCAGGATGTTAAATGGCAAATCGTCATGTGGCAATGAACTTCAAGCACTGACTAGTGCATTGTGTTTATTCAACACTGTATATAATTACTTGCATGCTTGTTCGTTGTAGCACTCGGCTTAAAGATGGGGTTGTAGCAACCCTGAAAGATCTCGCCTTCCTGATGTTTTAACTTAAGTATGTTTTAATTTGTAAATAAATTATCATTTTTTAACTATTGCAAATTTGAAGCACTTGGAGTTTTTATATCGTGCTCAGACAGCTTGACTTGGACATATTTCTTAGTGTATTATTAGCACGAAATCAATGATATTATTCTTTGTTTGTAAGTAAGTTGGGCGTTAGCTCATAATTATAAATAATGAAGCTAGGAGCCAGAGGACATTGGTTGGCTCTACCCTCCTTCTGTAACCTTGAAGGAGGCACTAATCACAATTTTGATGCTCCATCATCCCCACACCCGTATCCGTGTACAGACATAGAGCACAAAGCGATTCTTCGGCAGAGATGTTCCGAAATCCGTGCCTCACCTACATTTACCTTATAAGAAACAACGATTTATCAATACTGGTTCATCGATCAAAATGATAGTTCTTGAGTCAATATAATATGTGAACAAAAAAGGAGTCTATTCAAGGAGCTGGTACGAATACCGTTGCGCACTAGACGATCAGTGACTTAGTAAATATAATTATCTAGTACAAACCCCGTTTTGAGTATGTCTTGATGTGTTACCTTCAATCATGAGTGGATTTTTAAAATCCTTTCACCCGTAAATTGCTGTTAAAATTCGTTCACCACTGAATTAGTTTCACAATGCATATTTCAACAGCACTCTTTCATCCAGGAGTTAACAGAATTTTTTCATGAGGAAATTTTTGATTTGTTCCCCTGTGGGTACATGTGTTTCTGTAGTGGACCACGACACTAAAATTCCTGGCCTGGTTCCGTCGACCCAATCCGCCCATGTACCGAAGTACTGTGCAGTATCTTATCATCGTCGTCTTTCCAGCAAACTTCAAACAGTCGTGCCATAAACAGCAATCTACTTGAATGTGAGCAAGTTGTGTAAAAATTATGTACCCACTATAGGACCCAGTGTTTTCAGTGCAATATGTGTTTCATCTTGAACGTGAGTGCAGAGAAAATGTCGAAGGAAATACACTCACCGTCCAAAAATAGTTGCCACCAGATGGAAGCAACCGACGGAAATCAAACTTGGTGGGTAGATTTGACATCGTGATACAAGCGAATGATTTAAGTATCACGCTCGGGCGCGCATGTGACGCCAGCAAGGAGGGGTCGTAGCGCTGTGCCTGACCGGCTATACAAGGTCGTCCCTTTGCGCGTGCTTGCCATTCTGACTCGTGCTGTTGTGTTGGTTGCGTCATTTGCAAGTGAAGTATGCCGCTGAGAAAAGTTCGGAAGCAATTCGAGCAATTGGAGGAGTTCGAGAGGCGGCCACATCGTCGGGCTCTGGGAAGCGGGATGGTCTTATTGCCGTATTGCGCGCCATACCGGTCGTACGGATATCAGCATAGCACGCTGTTAGCGGCCGTGGATAGAACAAGGCGCGCAACAGCGACAGGAAGGGTCTGGAAGACCTAGACGAACCACGGAGAGAGAGGACCGACGGGTTGTCCGACATGCGCGAAGTGACCCAACAGCCATGATTGCGGATATTCAGCGAGCAGTGGTGCCCACCATGCATCGTCCGGTTAGTGCCAGCACCATTGGCAGACGGCTGCACGACGTAGGACTAACTCATACAGACCGTTACGACGACTGCCTTAACACTAACACTGCATCGCCGCCAAAGACTGAAATAGTGTCGTGCCAGATTGTCAAGAAGCCACTCAGAATGGCAGCGAGTGATCTTCGGTGACGAGTCCCGCTTTTGTCTTGGAGGAGACGACCAACGAATCAGTGTGTGGAGGTACCGTGATCAGCGCATGATGAACGGTTTGTTATCGAGCGTCACACGTCCAGAAAGCCTGGTGTGATTGTGTGTCATGGTGTGGGGTGCAATTGCCTACGATACCAGATCACTTTTGGTGTTCATTACAGGGACCGCGGGTGGTCTAGTGGTCAACGTTCGTGACTGTCACGGAGAAGACCTCGGGTTCAATCCCAGGCAGATAAGAACGCTCGAACCACTAAATATCCGCCGTACGTTGGATGGGCACGTTAAGTCGTCGGGCCCCGGGTACTGTACCCCCGGTAATAAATAAGGACGTCTTCCTTCCCTTTCTACTTCGCTTCCGTGTCCCTTTCCTATCGGGCGCTCTAGCCCAAATCTCCTAGCTTCCTATTTCTAAGGGTTGTTTAAGACCTGGGGTCAGACACTCCCTTCCTAAAATCCTCTACATATGGTCTGATCTGATCTGTTCATTACAAGCACTTTGACAGCCCAACGTTGCGTTAATGAGGTCCTGCAACCAGTGGCCCTACCTTTTCTGAACCTCACTTCGGTGCAATTTTCCAACAGGACAACGCTCGTCCGCATACTGCTGCTGTGTCGAGAGCTTGCCTTCAAGGCACTGGAACTCTGCCGTGGCCAGCCGCATCGCCAGACCTATGGCCGATTGAAAATGTGTGAGATAACTATTTTACGCGCTATTCACACTCCATCCCTACCGCACAATCTGCAGGAACTGCGGAAGAAAATTCAAGCTGAATGGGATGGCTTATCGCAGGACATCACTAGGAACCTGTACAACTCCATGACGAGATGTCTGGCATGCTGTGCGCGCAAACATGGTGACCCGATGGCATACTAAGAGACACTACTTATTGGCGTGTAGCTCAATAAATATTGCCCATATCAGTCATAATTTGATCATTAATTGTTCCTGGTAACCTTTGCCTTCCTCCCGAACAACATCACAATACGGCACGTCCTTCTGGGTGCAATTTTTTTTTTTTACGATGAGTGTATATCTCGACTCCCACAACCATGTAGCAACATAGTGTGGCACTTGATCAACACATTTAGGAACTCTTGATCAATTGCAGACGCGCCGTATTCTGTCAGGCCGTTAGTCATAGCAAAGGTCAAATGCTCCGCATTGCTGTTTGCGTCATGAAAGATCTAAAAAAATCAGTTTGCAAATTTACTCAGCAAGAAATCGTCTTATATGGCATAACAAGAACGACGTTGAAGAGAAAAAGTCTGAAATCCGATCCATGCAAGATATAGATAGCATCATTGCATGAACGGAAAGAACGTGACAGTTTTAATCTTTGTCTTTATTCACGTGAAATTCCTGTCGACATTTCCGAGATTTCCTTACAACGAATGCGAACACATTTTGAACACGTCACTTTTCTTTCTTTCTTCCTCGCGATGAACTTTGATACTATTTATCGGCAGCTTTCACAACAGTCCAGCAGTTCTTCGGCATCATGCAATTCAGGGGACCACTGTGTAATTTAAAATTAATGAACATATGGCGAGCGATATCATGAAATCGAGAAGTTGATTCCATATTCTTTGGAAACATTGTCAACTGTGAAAACAGGAATTTGTCGGTGATTGGATACGCGTCCCCCCGCTACGGAGCGAGTTGCTCTAATCGACTGAGCTACGCCGACGGAATGTATCTCTGAAAATTTGTCGTTTTGACACGTTTGTGCTTCTCCACTGTATAGTACGTCACATAACTCAGAGCGTTATGGCGATATGATTCTGTATCACTTCATTTTCCTATCAACTTAAGAATGCAGTTGTGCCATAGCATTGCCTAGATAGTGCAATATGAGATTAGAATATCTACTGTTTCAGCAACCCATGTTAATACTTCTTTGCTTTAGTCTTGTTTAGGGAAGCATTTAGATATGAGAAATAAAAATAAAAACAACAGAAAAACAAAAATTAGGTGTGCAGTTTTGGTAAATAAATTCAATGATGTAACCATTCTTAACCATAAATACAGTAATTCAACAGTTCTCTATTTTTCTATTTTTTGAAGTTTTATCCTCTTTTAATCCAAGGTTTGAAGCTTAAATATTTCACTATAAAAATTTTCAGCCTTCCAAACATTTTATTCTATCCTCCACAAATCCCCGTTTTCAGGACCGAAATTACTGGATATATCTCTGGCCAGAAACGCGTGTGAATCTTTTCTATTAACACGACCTTTATTTATTGCGTTCACTACAGCTACTTTTAAACGCAGGGGTCATTTCATTTGGTACGGAATGGCATTCCCATAGCCACATCCGGCCTTTTTTACGCTTTCCAACCGTAGGTTGAAGAAGCGTATATGCTCCAGCTTTTTCCATCCGTCTGTCCGTCCGTCCGTCTGTCTGTCGGCACGATAACTCACGTAAAAATGGTTCGATTTTGATGAAATTTTAGTATGTGGTAGGGGACCACCAGGGAACGAACCCTATTGAAAATGGGTGAAGTGGGGTCAAAGGTCACGCCATAAGAGCGGGGGGATCCATTTCATTGTCTTTATGCGTCATAACATGCGTAAATATGGTTCGATTTCGATAAAATTTCAGTATGTGGTAGGGAACTACCTGGGCACGAACCCTATTGAAAATTGGAAAATTGGGTCAAAGGTCAGGCAGGGCATAAGAGCGGGATTTATTCCATTGCCCTTATGCGTCATAACTTGCGTAAAAACGGTTCGATTTCGATGAAATTTTGGTATGTAGTAAGGAACCACCTGAGAACGAAACCTATTGAAAATGGGTGGAATGAGGTCAAAGGTCAGAACATAAAAGCTGGATCCATTCCATTGCCTTTATGCGTCATAACATGCGTAAATATGGTTCGATTTCGATGAAATTTTAGTATGTGGTAGGGAACCGCCTGGGCACGAACCCTATTGAAAATGGGCGAAATGGGGTCAAAGGTCAGGCAGGACATAAGAGCGGGATTTGTTCCATTGCCCTTATGCGTCATAACTTGCGTAAAAATGGTTCGATTTCGATGAAATTTTAGTATGTGGTAGGGAGCCACTGGGGACGAACCCTATTGAAAATGGGCGAAATGGGGTCAAAGGTCAGGACACTGGAGTGAGATCCATTTCATTGCCCTTGTGCATTATCTTACCAAAAAATGTTTCGATTGCGACAAAACATTATCATGTTGTTCCGGAGGTATTGTGAACCGGTTCTGTTGAATATCAACGAAATGGGGTCAAAGGTCATTTCACAAAAGCAAGACTTATTCCACAGGCATTATTCTCATAACTTGCGTAAAACTGCTTCTATTGCGACAGAACTTTAGTATGTTATTCTTGAGGTGTACTGAACCGGTTCTGTTGAATATCATCGAAATGGGGTCAAAGGTCAGGACACAGGAGCGAGATTTATTCCACAGCCATTATCCTCATAACTTGAGTAATAATTTCTGGTATGTTGGAAAGCGTATCATAATCAATGCATTGCATGATTTTACTAACTTGTTAACTCTATCTTTTATATCTGGTTCCTTATATCCGAGTACGGCATTTAAGACATTAAAATACCAATAAAAACAACAACTATTTCCACTGTAACCAACTTCCTAGCAAATGCATAGAGGCAAGGGTGTCCATAAGGAGGGGCAGGGGACTGAAGCACCCCCCCCTCTAGCCGTTGGTATAGCCAGATTTTTGATAAATTTAAAACACTAAAATAGACGAAACCTTTTTTTAAAGCATTTTTAAAAATAATAAGATATTAATGATTGATTCTGTCAATTATGTTTGTTGCATTTTAGTATTTTGTACATTTACTAAAATGTTTGACAGCCTTGAAGAAGGTAAGGATTTTTCTTAGCCCCTCCCCCCCCCCCCTCCTTTCTAAAAGTACTCATATGGGCGCCACTGCATAGAGGCATTTCGTGTATAAATGAATAGAATACAGGGAAACCTCGACATAATGATAAACCTGTCCATAATGATATTTTCCGCGATCCCAGCAAATTTCCTATAGGCCTAGTACTAATGTATTTCGAACTTGTTTGTAACAATAATTTCCTTTTGAGTCAGCCTGTATACAGTATAACAATAGTTTTGAGCTTTTGAAACTTTGGCCGTGTGTTGTGTCCAAGACTTTTCAAAGCAATTGAGCATTTCTTGTATGAATATGCACTCTTCTATAAATACAGAGAATTACTTGAATTTGTTACGAGAAGTTATTAGTGTTTAGTGGGAGCACCGATAAGGATACATTATAACAGCGGAACTGAAAAAAAATGATTGTGTGTTCGACTGAATCACTTGACTTAACATCTGTACATGCTGTTAAATTAATTGAAACATTGTAGAATTTCATCCCTACGCTACCTAATGTCCCAGACGTATATATGAAAATACGTGTACGGAGGCTGTATTCTCTGCAAAAACTAAGCAAACGACAATATCCTATTACCTTCCTAGTCAGCTGAAGTCTAAATTTCTCTTAGTTCATATTTAATGATCCCAGATCTGTGTTACGTACGTATAACTTGGTTATAGTGTACACATTTTGTTTCTGTTTCTATGCATTTTTTATTTTTAAATTAAAAACGTAATTCTCAATTTTATTTTTATCGTTATTCACATGCATTTTTAGATTAATAGAAGTGTAGTTAAAACACACGTGTTACTTTTCCGAACTGGAATTAGATTCTTATGATTCATGTTCATCTACATTCCTAATCTTTAACCATGCATTGCTCAGGTCAAGAATACTTACGTTATTACTCAGGTGGGGTTTCACACACCCCAAATTATTTTCTAAAACTTTACCGGTATTTTCAAGGACTGTGTGAAATGCATAAAACAAACACTTCTTTTAATCTTCATTAACCATATTTTTTTGCAAAAAAAGTATTAATTATTTTATTAACATTTATTTAATAATTATTAACATTTTCCTTACACAATTTGTAACTTGAATGAAACAAATACCTTTATATGGTTAAAAAGTTGTCAATATCGTATTAAATGGTTATACCGATTCATAAAGGAAGAGTATTTAATAAAAAAAACATATTACACCACCTTGTAGAATGTTCAAAATACGGATTTATGCAAATATCCAAACTGTGTTCTTTTCCGAGTCACTTTCAGAGAAGCAGTTTTTACACAATGGGGAAATGTGTTCTAAACAAATATGTTTTCCACATTTTTGACACTGAATGTACGAGCAGTTCAATGAAATAAATCTACAGGGTACCACACCCCACATGAGCAATGCAGGGTTAATATTATTTAATAATTCAAATTCAACATGATATTAGCAAAAATAATGTTACACCCACATTAAATAACTTCCATTATAGAGTGTATCAGGTTGATCCTTTTCTACAGTATAACGACAAACTGTCTACGTAGGTCATTTCAAAAGTTTTGCACACTGCGTAAGCCCGTAGCATGATGCAATCACTCCAATCGTTGCGCCAGTTGTGAGTGAGACTTCAGTATACAAAGTTGTGTCTACGTTTTCTGACTAATTCGTTCCTGTTCCGAAAAATTCTGCCTAGAAATGGAGGAAGAATGTGAGTCAGGTGAGATCTCGCGTAGCGACCGGGGATCTTACATTAAAATTGAAACTTTACGAGGAAAATTCGCTACCGAAATTCATAAAGCTTTGTATGAAGTTTGTAGAGTTAGTGTAGTGCATCGTAGCACAATGTCACAGTGGGCTTCTCGTTTCCGCCAAGATCGGGAAGGCATCGAAGACGACTCAAGAAGCGGCCAGCCATCAGATGCAACGGACGACACTTCTGTGGTTATCGTCAACAGTATTTTGGAAGATCGACGAAAAGCATGTGAAGAGATTGCATATGAAGCAAGCATGTCTACTGCTTCTGTTTTCAGAAAAATAATTAAAAAATTACAGAAGAGAAAAGTTGCTGCCAAATGGGTTCCGCATGATCTCTGTGAAGAGCAGCAAGCAGTTAGCAAAGGAATCGCAGAAGAATTGCTTCAGCGGTACGAGACAGAAGGCGAGCAGTTTGTTTGGACAGAATTATTGCTATAGACGAAACCTGGATACGAGCTTTTGATCCAGAACTGAAATCTCAGTCTGCCCAGTGGAAACGTTTAGAATCACCTTGCCAGAAAAAATTCCGCCACCAACAATCGAAGGTTAAGCTGATAATGATTATGGCCTATGACAAGATTGAAGTGATAGCAACAGACAGAGTGCCCGAGGGGACCACTGTAACAGCAGAATACTACAGAAGGTTTCTGCAAAATGTTTTGAGACCAAAGAATCTCCAAAGAAGGCCCGACATGCTCGGAGTTGATGTAATCATTTTGCACGGCAATGCGAGGCCGCGTGTTGCCAATACAGTAAGAGACATTCTGGAAAAGTATGAATGGGAATTGCTTTCACACGTACCATGCAGTCCTGACATGAGCCCACCAGACTATGACTTGTTCTCTAAACTGAAGAAGCCACTCAGCGGGAAACGATTCAGTACGATTCAGGATGTTCCTAATGAGGTGATCCTAGTAATAAGACACCTCAATAATGCAGGTGTCCTAACTGGAATGCAAGACTTGCCCAAACGTTGGACCGGTGTCATAAAGAAACATGTAGATTACTTCGAAAGCCTGTAAAGGTATGTTGTGAAATAAGTTCGTTTTTTAATAGATAACATACAGTGTGCACAACTTTTGAAATGACCCTCGTATAACAATTTTTTCCCGGTCTCTAGAAAATCGTTTTAGGCAGGTATATAATGTATAAAAACGAAGTAGCTAATTATTAGTAACAGCTACTTGATAACGTGTTGCTCCACCCTTGGCATTCAATTCGAGGTGGAATGAATTCAGCGTAGTGGTAATATCGATACAGGTATGTTCAGCCAAGAAAATGTGGTGGCGTCCATCAATTAACAAATGTTCACTGGAGGAGCATCTCTGTTACAAACGGCTCTCTCAATCTCATCCCACAGGTTTTCAATTGGACTAAGATCTGGGTACTTTGAAGTCCCTGTTGTGCTCCTGAAGCCACTGTGTAATGATCGGAGCCCTGTGGTATCGCCCATTATCCTGCTGGAAGTAGTCCTCTGTCAATCAGGAAATACCATGCATGTACCTGGTACGCAGTGTTATTAAGATGCCTCGCAGAATCTAAATGCTGTTTCACAGGTATTAAGAAACCCAATGCTCGCCATGAAAACAAATTACCTTCCTCCAACCAATGTCTCCACATTCGGCTGACATTTTTTGCTTTCCGATGCCCTTCGCGGCAATGTGACCCAGTGACCAACCAGCCATCCGCAGCCCTATGATGATGCCTCTGGTAAAGGGATCCAAGTGATAGTAGGATTCCCGATGACGATGCCCAGACATTTTCAATTCTTAGCCTTTTTTTTCCCTCCGAGATTACACGAATGCAGTGATTGACACGCCCAGCTGAGAGCGACCAGACTTAGCTACACAAAGCCATATTGCTTTTTTATTTTCCTCACCTGTCATGTGATTGGTTCACAACTGCAATCATTCACATGACCTAACAGTCCACACACACCCAACAATTTGCATGGCGCTCCGACAAATGCTTCCTGGTGTGACATTTTTTAGGCCGAGCAATGTATACTGGATGAACTTTAGTTGGTATTCACAAAGATTTAAAATGCATGCCTAGTAATGATAGAAATCTGCTGGAATTGAAAGTTATTTCCTATCAAAATTCTCAAATATAGTCTATTAGACCAAGTCCTGTAAGAAAAGTCATGACAACGCTGGTTCCCGAGCAGTCAGATGCGCGGGCTTATGGCATGGCGCTTAAGTTGCATTCAGGCATGGGTGGTGCGTCTGTCCTATAGTCGTGGTTCTCTGCTTTCCCTGGAAATAGTGGCTCTAACTCAGGGACGGGAAACTCCTTACTGCCTTAGAAGCTCACGGGCGTTGTTAAACCGCAAAAGAAAGACAGCATCACTAAAATCTAGCTGAAGCCTCCAATGTGGTAATGATTTGGGGTGTAACGATCACAGTGAGCAACTCTAGGGCTATAAGTGGTCGGCCGCACAAATTTTGGTGCCACTAGTTACAGTGGAGGGACAAAGCCAGCGCCGAAAGACAAATGCACCGCCCATGTCACGACTTGAAGTGGAACTGACTCGGACGAACAGTCATGAGGCAGCGTTTAGATCACCCCGTTACAGGGGTGGCAGTAAGATTTAGATAAAACTTTAAAATTTGGGAGCTTTATGTATGTCCGATGTTCTGATAAAATTATAAAAATGCGTGATTTTTAGACTCATTTAGTTCTTTGTATAACTTTTCTTGTAAGTAACAAGGCAATTTTTTTCCATTGTTTCATATCTACAAGTATGCAATTCTTTAAACGTTACAAACTTATATATTCCCTTTCACTTAGAGTTTCAATTTTTTGTTGCTGTTGTTTCTGATTCTAAGGCCATTGTGCGCATTTTGCGAAAGATTTTTTCAGGTGTTTATAGATAACCTACTAGGTCTTTAATATTATTACTAGCCTATAACCAGTCCTAGGACGGTTGTTTTTAAGCTTTAAATAAATATTTATATATAGGGGATGTTGCCTGTCCTAAGACGGGATGAAATTTTTATTGAAGCAGATTGAAAACAAATCAAATAGATGCCGGTTATTTTTAAGAAAATATAGTAAAAAATTATACAGCAAGAACTCACTCATGTTACAACTAAAAATTATATGTTATTTATTCTGTTTTTCAAAAAAACCTCGCGATAAATAAACATTCTGTGTAAAATATTTGTTGCTGTTTAACAGTTTTTCCTTGTAGTCCAGTTGTTTTCGTGTAAACTTACCTTAATAACTTTTGCTTTGATTTTTCGCTGAATTCTAAATTATCGTGAATGTGCTGTTGGAGCGACATCTGCTTTTAGATCCTATTTTGCTCACTTTGATATCTCAAGGTTTCAGCTTTTATTGTAATGAGCGTTTAGATAGATCGATATTTTGCAAAATGTTTAATGCAATCAGCACTAAATTGGGAAAGTTAGTTAAATTAAAAAAGTAAAAAACAATTAATGCGTACAAATTAATATTCGAATTGTGCTAAATTAAATTAATAAACAAACTCAACTTGCTGTGATATTAAGATTTCGATTCGAATTTTGTAGATCGCATAAATAGAACTCGTGTAATTGATAATCCAATGTTTTTAAATTAGCAAGCCGACACTTTGATATCTCAAAGGGATCGCGTGCTATTATATAGCACGCAATCACTTTGACATTAGATCGCGTGTATAGCACGGAATCACTCTGACATCTCGAGAGCACACACGAATTGATCGATACGTGATGACGCAACAATTCAGACGTTGGTGTGACGTCAGGCGTTCCAGAGAGACGGATCTGGGTGCTTATATTATTAATTATCGGGGCTTTAACGACCACCGTGAGCAACAAGCAGTCGCCTGTCCCTAATTTAAAGTCACTGGTTCCAGGGAAGCGATAGACCCAGTTCTGTAAGACAAACACAGCATTCATGCCTCACTTGGATTCGAACCCGGACCCATCTCGGACGAAAGATCAGAAGCTATCGCTTAAGCCAGTGCGCCACCGGGGCGTCCATACTGAGCCGAGAGCTTAAATTAAAACTGGAAGGGGGGGCTTCGAAATCCTCACTATTGGCCAAACATGGCCCTTGTGCCATAAAAATCAACCAACCAACCAACCAACACTGCAGCCCCCGGTGGCGCAGTGGTCTAAGCGATGGCCTCTGATCATTCGTCCGAAAGGGGTCCGGGTTCGAATCCCGGTGAGGCATGGATGTTGTGTTTGTCTTACGGCACTGTTCTCTCCCTTACCTGGAACCAGTGACCTTAAATTAGAGACGGACGCTTATAGCCCTTTGAGTTGCTCACGGTAGTCGTTAAACCTCCAATAAAAAAAATATGCGGATAACCCGCGATCATATTTTTCTTTTTTTTTTCTGGGGAAAGGGTGTTTAACGGCCACTGTGAGCAACTCGATGGGCTATAAGCCGTCACCCTTCCCTGCTTTAGGGCCACTGGTTCCAGGGAAGGGAGAGAGCCAGTACCGTGTGCCGTAAGACAAACACAACATCCGTGCCTTACAGAGATTCGAACCAGACACATCTAGGAAATCAGAAGCCGGTGCTTAGTCCACTGCGCCACTGTGGCGGCGATCGTATTTTCAATTATCAGTGCAAAAGAATTTTCCTGAAACTGTAGCCTGGGCACATCTCAGACGATAAACAACAGCCCACGCCTCTGACAAGTCGGCCACACACAACTATAAACTCACATATGCATTATGCCTCCTAACAGAAAACTTACGCATCACTTAGAACAAGAGTTCAATGCAATAAAAGAAATTGCAGTTTCATGTGTAGTAGTTGTTGAGAAATCGTGTCCTCAGAGAAAACGACAGAGTACGTGCAAGACCCCACTCCCACCTTTATACAAAAAGACTTGCTGGAAACACTTCTGTATCGGGTGCTATACTACAAATTACAGCGGCTTCGCCAGTGTGCGTAGTATTTCGATGATCGTGTAGTTTTGACGCAACAGCTTAGTTCATATTTTCTGATTTCTGTTCTTCACTCTTATATAAAGATTTTGGGACCAAAAGTCGTCGAGGCTCTTCTGTCACAAAGACAGCGTGCAGAGCGAGAGAACTGTCGTATTTTAGTTTTGAGGTTCGACGACCTTCATTAGCATCTCAGGCTCTATAAATAAGAACTACCAAATTTTTTAGCCACTGATTTGGGAGCCAAGGAATATGCGCATTACCAGTGCCTCATGTGGAACTCGAATTTGGACCCAACTTTGACAATAAGCGAAAGACCCATGCCTCTGGTTATTCTGCCACCGGGCGTCGTATTTTTTGGTATTTTATTTTGCCCAAAGAATGCTAACTTTCCGTCTGCGCGTATGTGCATGTGTGTCTGAGAAATTATATCACCCACACCCACCTTCCGGGAGGAGGTATGATTTGTTTCTTTTCCTTAGCTGGAAAATAAACCTACACATTCGTATATTTGTTCACGAAAACCTCTTAGAAACCGCAGACGGAGTGAGTAATCGACAGATAGAGAAGAAAACCCACGTCAACGCGTAGTTAGAAGTTTATCGTATCGCATTTTTTGTTTCACTTTTTCTAGGCTTTTTCTTTACTCTTAAGAAGTTATGTACGTAAATTCTCTTAGGGGTTAGTTGGTTAGCCAGTTGATAGGATATACTTCATGTAATGATTGGGTCGTTAGTTTTTATTTTTATATGGTTTTGATTCATTCTGGTCATGACACAGCCAAAGCCTTCAGATGTCATCATTTTCGGTTCGAAACTGCAGCGTGGTACTGACATTTTGTTGCCGTAATTTGGTTCCCCCTCCTTCCCATTCCCATTCAAGTCGAATATCCAGGGTCAAAGAAGTGTTGCCTCTTCTCTCTTCATTAACCGGTATTTCACACTTACGAAGATAACAGTGGATGTGACATCTGCCCATTTCTCGGTCTTCTTGCAACACCAGTTTGAAATACAGTTTTTAAACTAGTCAGCCATGGGTCGAGTAAGATATTCCAACACGACTCACAAAGCACGACTTCCGAAATTTAAAAATAATCACGGCTGCTAATAGCGCCACTGTAGACAAAAAGGCGCGGCGGGAACACAAACTTAGGGGCATACAACTAACTAAGTAGAAACATGAATATTTATTACTGCAATGCTAAGATTTTCTGTTCTTCGGTTTATTCTTTTATCCGTTTGCTTAATCTTCGGGACAGTTCTTCCTTAGAAAACATAAATTACTTGAAGAATTTGAAAATGTCTTTTTCAATATGAAAAACAGGGCGTACTTATGTTACTACTGTGTCCACCAGTCAGTCTGTCTGCTGACGCCATATCTCTGCATCCATTTTTCCGATATGGAAAAATTTGTTTTTGCGTTGGAAAGCCACAAGGAATGTGCGATCGATGATTCAAGCTTTGGAATTTTTTCGATGAAAAACTGCGCTTTTCGGAGAGCGTAAATGCGGCTGTTATTAAATTCAAAATATATTTTGTTCCATATCATTGCCTCTGAAAACTACGGAGCAGGATCCAAAAGTTCGGGGACAGAGCCTACCCTTGATAACGCAAGCATGTAGTTAAAGTTACGGCGTCTGAACTGAAATACATCCCGCCATGTCTCCCCTCCGTAGTCAGAATGGTTTGGCCCATGGAAAGTGATTGGAATGCGCGCGCGCAGACGTTGGCTGCTGTGGTTAGTCCTCCATCTTCTGCGATGTGAGAAATATGGCTTTTTTTTTTTTTTTTTTTTTTTTTTGGAGGTTTAACGACCACCGTGAGCAACTCAATGGGCTATAAGCAGTCGCCCGTCCCTAATTTAGGGTCACTGGTTCCAGGGAAGGGAGAGAGCCAGTGCCGTAAGACAAACACAACATCCATGCCTCACCGGGATTCGAACCCGGACCCCTTTCGGACGAATGATCAGAGGCCGTCGCTTAGACCACTGCGCCACCGGGGAATATGGCTTTTGAAGAGCAACGTTGTAACATTTAATTTTGTCAGTGTTTGGGTAAAACAGCTGCAGATACCTTAGAAATGCTGTCGAAGGTGTATAGTCACTCTACGATGGCGAGATCGAAGGTATATGAGTGGTATCGGAGTTTCAAAGAGGGTCGAGAATTCATCGCAGATAATAAGCCCGGTGGTCGACCTTTTTTTTTTTTTTTTTTTTTTTGATTGGAGGTTTAACGACCACCGTGAGCAACTCAAAGGGCTATAAGCAGTCGTCCGTCCTTAATTTAGGGTCACTGGTTCCAGGGAAGGGAGAGAGCCAGTGCCGTAAGACAAACACAACATCCATGCCTCACCGGGATTCGAACCCGGACCCCATTCGGACGAATGATCAGAGGCCATCGCTTAGACCACTGCGCCACCGGGGCGGCTGGTCGTCCTGTGACTGCACGGTGTGAGGAAAACATTACGATGGTGGCGCAGTGTGTTCACCAATGATCGTTGCCGAACCATTGGTGAAGTCGCTAACACAACTACCTTATCGGAGACCACACGCTAGCACATTTTGACGGAAGTAAACTGCCTACACATGAGAATGTAATACGGTGCTGTTTTGTAAAGTGATATAAGCTGGCATTGGAAAAGTAACAATAAGAACGTTAACTTTTCATATGCTGCAGTGGCAAACAAAATAAAATCTATATTTGATAAAGCATGAATCCCTACAGTATCTGAACATAGAATAGTGCAGCTTATTAAGGCCTACCATGATAAGTATTACAAACAGAAGAAGTGTTGTATAACCGGGACAGAAACAAACCAAACCTTCTAAACAAGCTTGACAGTTTTAAAAAAGAATCTGAGGCTCTGTTTGATGTTGCTGCATACAGGTGTCCCATGACGCTGGATTGGGTTTGTAACAAAAACATGATTCTTGTATTTGCCCAATATCAATCACATGCACCTGTGAGAAATTGAAAAATGTCCCTTTAATTGAACCGAAATTCGTATATCACGAAAGACAATGGGATAGGAAGGATCGGACTAGTAGATATATAGGAAACCCAAAAAAATTAAAAAAAAAAGAAAAAAGAAAAGAACGTGAACTCCACTATATGTCGATTGCTGCCACTTCTAAGTCTGAGTTTCCTTCTAGTGGACAGAATAAGCATCAAGTAAGGATTATGGTTCTCAGGCCCCAGACGAGTACTTCCGTGTAACAATGATATCAAGATCTATCAAGCCTGAATTCTCACATAAGCCTACTTCGAAAGTGTGATGCTATCATTGTTCACTTATACTGTATAAGGGAAAGGGTGATCAGACTGAATGCAAGAACTTTTGTAGTATCAGTTTGCTGAGTGTGCCAGGGAAAGTATTTGGAAAGATTGTTATTGATAAGGTACGAGGTCTTACATCACAGAAATTGTGGAATGTGCAGAGTGTCTTTATGCCAAGTAAGGGCTGCACTAATCAAATTGTTTCATTATACTTGATGATCGAAAAGTATGTGTATGTTTGTTAGAAAGCTTTTGCTGCCTTCGCAGGTTTAGAGAAAGCTTGCAATCGAGTAAATAGGACTCTTCTGTGAAAGGTACTGAATAAAAATGGTATCACTGCGAATCTACTCAGTAGTGTGAACGCCATGTATGATGGTAGTAGGGCACCTGTACGCAGGGCCCGATTTACTACATGCGAGGCCCAGGGCACAAATCATTTTCGGGCCCCCCTCCTTATTCTCTATCGACCAAATAATAGTCACTGTGTGCAGAGTAGCAGAATGTAGACGTACATGCGTACGCTGATAGTTTCCAAATCATTAGCAGGTTTGCAGATAGTTTTTTCATGTAGATTAAAAAAATAAAAATGCTAGGCCTATATACAGCGATTAAAACACTTACTCAACGCATTACTCAGATAAATATACTTAATTCTATTTTAACTGAAGAAAATTATTTTTCACATCTTCTGAGTTCTTTTGTTTTTACAGACATTTCTGGCCTCTAGATTTTATCAAGGCCTGTTTGTTCTCAATGTATACGCACTGTATTAAAAGTTTTGTTTACACAGAATTTAAATTTTATTGCCAGGTTCCTCTTTCAGTTGCCAATTAAATACAAATATTTCCTTATGCATTTTGTAAGTCCAGTATTTTTGAATTAACTTGTTGAAAATCATATTTATAATAGGCCTATATACAGCGATTAAAACACTTACTCAACGCATTACTCAGATTAATATACTTAATTCTATTTTAACTGAAGAAAATTATTTTTCACATCTTCTGAGTTCTTTTGTTTTTACAGACATTTCTGGCCTCTAGATTTTATCAAGGCCTGTTTGTTTAACTGAAGAAAATTATTTTTCACATCTTCTGAGTTCTTTTGTTTTTACAGACATTTCTGGCCTCTAGATTTTATCAAGGCCTGTTTGTTCTCAATGTATACGCACTGTATTAAAAGTTTTGTTTACACAGAATTTAAATTTTATTGCCAGGTTCCTCTTTCAGTTGCCAATTAAATACAAATATTTCCTTATGCATTTTGTAAGTCCAGTATTTTTGAATTAACTTGTTGAAAATCATATTTATAATAGGCCTATATACAGCGATTAAAACACTTACTCAACGCATTACTCAGATTAATATACTTAATTCTATTTTAACTGAAGAAAATTATTTTTCACATCTTCTGAGTTCTTTTGTTTTTACAGACATTTCTGGCCTCTAGATTTTATCAAGGCCTGTTTGTTTAACTGAAGAAAATTATTTTTCACATCTTCTGAGTTCTTTTGTTTTTACAGACATTTCTGGCCTCTAGATTTTATCAAGGCCTGTTTGTTCTCAATGTATACGCACTGTATTAAAAGTTTTGTTTACACAGAATTTAAATTTTATTGCCAGGTTCCTCTTTCAGTTGCCAATTAAATACAAATATTTCCTTATGCATTTTGTAAGTCCAGTATTTTTGAATTAACTTGTTGAAAATCATATTTATAATAGGCCTATATACAGCGATTAAAACACTTACTCAACGCATTACTCAGATTAATATACTTAATTCTATTTTAACTGAAGAAAATTATTTTTCACATCTTCTGAGTTCTTTTGTTTTTACAGACATTTCTGGCCTCTAGATTTTATCAAGGCCTGTTTGTTTAACTGAAGAAAATTATTTTTCACATCTTCTGAGTTCTTTTGTTTTTACAGACATTTCTGGCCTCTAGATTTTATCAAGGCCTGTTTGTTCTCAATGTATACGCACTGTATTAAAAGTTTTGTTTACACAGAATTTAAATTTTATTGCCAGGTTCCTCTTTCAGTTGCCAATTAAATACAAATATTTCCTTATGCATTTTGTAAGTCCAGTATTTTTGAATTAACTTGTTGAAAATCATATTTATAATAGGCCTATATACAGCGATTAAAACACTTACTCAACGCATTACTCAGATTAATATACTTAATTCTATTTTAACTGAAGAAAATTATTTTTCACATCTTCTGAGTTCTTTTGTTTTTACAGACATTTCTGGCCTCTAGATTTTATCAAGGCCTGTTTGTTCTCAATGTATACGCACTGTATTAAAAGTTTTGTTTACACAGAATTTAAATTTTATTGCCAGGTTCCTCTTTCAGTTGCCAATTAAATACAAATATTTCCTTATGCATTTTGTAAGTCCAGTATTTTTGAATTAACTTGTTGAAAATCATATTTATAATTTTTGAAGGTTCATTGATAGAACTGTTTTTCTGGATATAAAAACTTTCTTTAATTAATCTCTTGTTTTTATGAGGTTCGTAGTCCAATATTTTAATATTTTGCCATAAAAGTCCATTTTACACACATTGCTGCACATTCAATTAGAATGTACTATTTTGTCCTCATTGGAATCTGTAATGTTCTAATAATTATTTTTTTTATTAATTTTCCTTTAAATTATCTTATTCTATTGTTATCATGGTTTGCGGGTTGGCAGCGAGTTTTCTGTTTCAATAGCTGTGCACGCAGATACATTTTATTTTTATACAACTGGTTGATCAGTAGTTTGTGGTGTTAATGACCCCCATAGACTCTAACTATAACAATATATCTATGACAAAATGGATGGACATCTTAATTTTAGTGAATATTGTGGTCTTGCAATGTACTGAGTCTTGTGTCTAGAACATGAGAACAATGCATCCAACAAAAAATGTGAACTAAAACAAGAAAAAAAAATCCATGGTGACCTCCACTGGACTTCCTCATAAATAGAGATGTGAAACTGCATAAACAATTGAAAAAGTGCTATGGGAACTCCTACTTCCAGCTTCACGGTTTCTACCAAGATCAAATCAGCGCATCATGATCAATATATCAGAAAACTGCAAAACATAAAATTTTGTGTTGATGAGGAAGAGTCTGAGTTACACACACACAAAAAAAAAGTAATAACAAAACAAAAAACATAATAATCTGAAAAGCTGAGGGGAACACCTAGTCCGGTTCAATTTTTGGTAAATGTGTTGTACTTCGGCATCCTAAATTATTTGGTCAGAAAAGTTGTAAAATTAAAAAAAAAAAAAAGCATATTAAAGATGTTTACCGAAACACTTACCTCCAAGTAGTCCAAGTAGGATGAGTAAACACACGCTGCGGCGACAACCTGAAGCTTTGCTCCTTTGAAAGGAAGGTTTGCTGCGGCTGGGAATTCATGGGCAGAAGAGTACAACAGGAATCAGGTACGCTCTTGTCAGGAAAGAGTAACAGAATATACTGCTACGCTAAAGAATGTAGTTTGTAATTTCTGTCTCACTTCTTAAAAAAAACATGCAGAGACTGTCTTCGTTTTTTGGTATGTAATTCTGTGATACGAAATAGTAAGTATGCACATGCCTTTCTTGTTTCTAGAAAAGCGTTAGAGTAGGTGTCGCATTCTCTCTAACAGAAGTTAGATGGCAAGTCTCAAAGTGAAAGTTTGATTACTAAAAAAAAAAAGCTTCCACGGCGAAATGAGTTCATACATTCAGCATCAAAGAATCCCATGTGAAAAAAACAAGAAACTGTCTGATTACGATGTCATGAACTGACACCGAAATAAATTATTTTCTGTAGCGTAGCACTACACTCTTTCCTGACAACAGCGTACCCGGTTCCTGTTGTACTATTCCGCCCGTGAATGTCCTGGCTGCAGCGATCCTTCCTTTCAACGGAGCACAGCTTCATGTCAACGCCTCAGCGTTGTTTACGGCCTCCCGCAGTGTCTGCTGACTCGTCATACTTGGAGTTCAAGTTTTTCGGTAAACATCTTTAATATTCATTCTAACAGTGAAATTTTTTCACCATTTCCCCTTAAATTGCATATTTTAGAATCTGTACGTCACACTTTTTAGAAATTTTACAACTTTTCCGAACAAATAATTTACCACGCTAAACTACACATTTACCCAATTTTTACCAAAATCTAATTAGCACAGAATGCCATGAATGTATAAATTGTCCAATGTCAAACAAAACTGACAATACGATGACAAAGTGCTGTGTTTGGGCACCAGATCTTTTTATTTGTAATAACTCGTTTACTATTCTTTATTTTTAGGAATGAATAAAAACAATTAAAAATTTACTTCCTATATCAGGACGAAACAGTTGGGTTGAATATTTTTCTTCTACATTTCCTAGATGCAAAGCCATGTAGCAGAGAATTATAATTTAAAGACTGTGTCACATCACTCTCCAAAGACAGCAGAGCTAATAATGCCAGTTTCGTTTGTCGCATGGTTGATCGTAAGGGATTTTTCAGTCTTTTCAGCAAAGAAAATGATCTCTCACTTGTTCAATTTGAAATCGGGAATGTCATGAACATTCTAAGTGCAGTCTCAGTGTTCGGAAATGTGGCTTCTAAATTGTTTGCCTTCAAAGTTTGCAGCATCTGGGGAATGGTTACATGCTCCCCCATCATTGAGGAGAATTGCAAAAACTCATCTGCAAACTGGTCGTCAAGGTCATTGTTATAGTATTCCTGCAATGCTTTTGCACCTTCAAAAATTTCAGATCTTGATTTTTTTGTAAAAAATTCAAATTTTCTCATTATATTTTCATAAGCACTTTTTCTGCTTGAAAGCTGAGTGACTAAAGCATCACAAAGCACATAATATACTTGAGTTCTAAATATATCCCTTGCACTGAGTTCTATATGTTCAATGTTACATTCATCTAGGTGTTTATTCTGGGGCACCTTCTTTCTTCGGGAATCATGACCATGGTATTGCACATTTTCAGACACTAATGTTTGAGCTTCTTCATAGACTTCAAAATTTTCCCTCACGAACTGAATGAATTCAACTAACGACTGGAAAATTTTAGGTACTTCAGAAATATTTCCTTTTGGATTCTGGCAAGTTTGATTTGCACAGTTTAATCTCTGAAGTATTGTGTCCCAAACTACTGTGCTGATCGATATTTCCATTGTTCTCATTTTCTTCAGCAGTGATTTTGCTTCATCTCTTGTCAGTGGAGAATCATCTACATTTTCTGACAGAAATACTAAAACTTTCTCTATTTCACGATAATTTTCCCTCACTGATCGTGTAGCTGCAGCATCTGCACACCATCTGGTAACTGACCGACTCTTCAGTGTGAGTGATGAATTTCCATGTGCTTCCTGGACTTTCTCCTGAAGCATCTTCCAACGGTAGGTTGATGCAGAAAAAAAAGTATAGAGTTTTTGCAAAAATGTGAAAAAAGAGAGAACTTTACCACAACTATCTATGCTATTCACGCCAACTAAATTTAAAGTGTGAGCAGAACATGGCACATATTCCGCTAGTGGATTGATTTCCCTAATGCGTGTTTGAACACCAGAATACTTCCCAGACATAATGCTGGCATTGTCATAGCTTTGGCCTCTGACATTCATAATATCCAAGCTAGCCTCCTGTAGAAAAGATATCATGGTATTTGTAATGTTTTCTGCAGTATGTCCATGGAATGGAATAAATGTCAAAAACCGTTCTTTTGCTTCACAATCTTTGTTGACATACCTTATGATAAAAGCCAGTTGATCTATGTGTGTAATCTCTGGAGTAGAGTCAACTATGACAGAAAAATATTTTGACATTTTTATTTCATCAGTGATGGCATTAAAAACACGTACAGCCATTAATTCAACAAATTCATCCACACATGTTGAAGATAAGTAACTGGTGTTACCACTTCCTGGATTCCCACATTTTTCCAAGTGTTGAGCTAATAATGGATCAAATTCTGCAATTAATTCTAAGCAGCCCAGGAAATTTCCATTCTGAACTGATCCAATTGTTTCATCATCACCATACATTGGCAACCCACGAACTGAGAGATACTTAACTGTTGCAACAACTCTATGCAAAACATCTTGCCAGTACTTGGATTCATTCCGATACTGCACAACTATCTCACAGTCAATGCGTGCAGAAGCATTCATGCGTGATGAATAGTCACATACTGCTTGCCTGTGTATGTGTGAATTTTCATGCACTGTAAGACGTTCACTTTCATGCTTCCAGTCATAAAAACCTGTGGATCCTAATGATGTAGTGCTCCTAGCATACAATTTGCATATCCAGCAGAATAGTAAACAAGTTGATGGGGATAAAAGAAGCCAGTCGCGTTTTACCTTCTCATTACTTTTTTTATTCTGAAAAAATTACCTTCTGTTAGAAAACGTTTTTTACCACATATATCCTTCCCTGTGAATGCCAGCAACTTCAAACCTTGGACTGGTGGATCGCTCAAAAAGCATTCGCGCATTTCTTCTGTAATTTCTCCCCATAAGGCAGGATCCACTGCATTCATTGTGGAACTTGTGCTCTCTTCATTAGATGAATTCAAAAGATTTCCCAAATTAGGAGCATCTGTAATGTTAGATGATTCTGAAGTCAGATTACTGGCTTTCAAAGACAAATTACGCTCAAGAGACTCACCAGTAGTAAAATTAGATGAATTTGTAGAACGTTTGGGACCAAGTGAAATATCCAATTTTTTAATGGCAAAACGTTCAATGCTACCATGCTGCAGGTCATCATCCTTCAGTTTCAATTGTTTGGCTTTCCGTTTAGCGCTGCCTGATAAGTATGTACGTTTTGACATAATTTAACTGTTAAATAATTCAACTTAAATATATTGTTACAACTAACTAAATTTGATTATATATAAATTTAACAAATATTCAACATTCCATCAGACTACAAGAAACGCAACGCAAAATACAACCAAGCCTTCGTGGTTACAGTTACGACAACGACAAGCCATGGGCAAGAAGTTGAAGGATCAGTTAAGTTTAGGTGCGTTCGGAAACGCAAGAAAAGGCACGTGACTCAATGGAAGCGATCCTCCTTCTCAATGGCCACCTGAATGCTATTAAACCACTGAAACTCATGAATGGCCACGTGTTTACGTGAAATTCGAAACTCAAACTCACTGTGTGTAAGTACCACATCTATAAACACATGACTCATGAGCATGCAAAAGTAAAAATAATAAATTTTGAATATACACACACAAAATTCCCATTAACTAAGTACACATTTAATTCAAATTTGGGGGCCCCCAAAACAGGGGCCCTGGGCACGTGCCCCGTGTGCCCTCCCGTAAATCAGGGCCTGCCTGTACGAGTAAATGCTGTTGTATTGGTACAGGAGTCAGACAAGGTTATGTAATGTCGCCATGGCTGTTTAATATACATTGTATTTATGGATGCGTACATGCGTGATGCCAAAATGGACAATAATGGCTTATGTCTTGGTAATATTCGTGTGTGTGTAGGTTGCTATATGCTGATGACACAGTCCTGTTGGCAGAGAGCGAAAGTCAATTGTAAAGTACACTGCTAGCCACCCAAAATGTAACACCAAGAAGGACACGAGATAGCAAAGCCAGATTTACTAGCCAGATTTACTGGACACATAACAACAGATACAAAGATGAAACGATTGAGCTTACAGGCCCGTGCGACTTGCGGAACACGCAGACATCAATAGTTCGTGTGGCCCCCATGGCTGGCAATAACGGATGCAACACGCCGCGGCATCGAACGAAAGAGACTTTGGATGTGGGCTTGGGGTATGTCGATCCAGGTTGCTTCCACACGTTGCCACAGTTCATCAGGCGTAGCCGCGTTGTGGTGCTTGCCGGGCCACTCGGTTGCCGATCAGCGACCAGACGTGTTCGATGGGCAACATATCGGGAGAACAGGCGGGCCACGGCAGCAGTGACACCTGGTGCGCCGTTACGAATTGTTGCATGATGCGTGCCACGTGCCGGCGCGCATTGTCCCGTTGAAGTGGCCGCTGGCAGGTCCTGCAGATAAGGGAGGACTACCGGCTCCAAAACGTCGGAGATGTAGAGGCGGCTGTTGAGTGTACCGGCGATGCGTATCAGAGGGGTGCGGGTGTCATATCCAATTGCGCTCCAAACCATAACGCCAGGCGACGGACCGGTATGGCGATGCGGACCGGTATGACCGGTCATACCGGACCGGACCGGTATGACGCCTGCTGCCGGACCTGTGCGTGCTTCCCACGCACAGGTCCGGCAGCAGGCGTCATACAGTCTCTCGCCGCGGTGCCGCCACACCCGGATCTGACCATCGTGGTGTTGCAGGCAGAAGCGGTATTCGTCGGAGAAGACAATGTCATGCCATTCCGTAGTCCAGGTGCGGCGTTCAACGGCCCACTGCCGCCACACTCGCCGGTGGTTTAACGTCAATGGTAATCGGAGCAATGGGCGCCGTGCGACAAGTCCCCGCTCCTGCAGACGACGTCGAATGGTACGTGCTGCACAGGTTTTTGCGCAACAACCTGTGCGCTAACGTTCGTGATGTGGCGGTGCGAGCCATCAATGCCCGCAGCACAACCAGCCGGTCCTCTCGTTCGGTGGTGTGCCGTGGCTGCGGCAATCGCTCACGTCGGTCCGTCCGTCCCTCCTGCACCTACCGAATCCATACTCGCCTCAATGTGGCTGGATGTCATCCCACACGGGCGCCGATGTCTCGATACGGTAAACCGCTGTCGCGATAAGCCACTATTCGTCCTCTGTCGAACTCCGAAACGTGCTGGAATGACTGCCGTATTCTGCGACGAGACATCAGAAAGCTTCCCACGCACAGGTCCGGCAGCACAACACACTTTTACTACTTACACCCCGCCTTCTGTGCACCCTTCTTACAGTGCTTTTCGGTGGCGTGCCGGGCGCACATGATTTGCATATGCCCTGCAATACTAATCGTGTGCATGTCCTCTCGCGGGTGACGCATGCTGCGAATTTCAGGCCAATCGGGTGCTTCCTTCTTGGTGTTGCATTGTGGGTGGCCAGCAGTGTATGTTGGCCCGGAAAACCAAAGTTATGGTATTTGAGCTGTTAGTACCGAATGTAATAAGTCTAAATGGCACAATCATTGACTAGGTAAACGAGTTTGTATATTTGGGAAGCATGTTTGACAGAGAAAACAAATTAGTTGGCAAAATTAATAGCCGAGTGAACTCTTCTTTGAAAGTCATAGCTGCTTTAGGTTTTCACAGGAACGATGGGTTCTCGAGAAAGAACAGAATGTCTGTGTATGTATTGTTCCTACTTTGATGTATGGCAGTGAAACCTGGGTATTGCAGAAGAGACATAGGAGTTGTTTGTGTGCTGGAGAGATGCGTTACCTGGGGGTGGGGGGTGGGGTGGGGGAAGACACGTTCTGATCATGGGAGGAATGAAGATATTCTGCAGTTGTGTAACGTTAGGCAAAATGTTAGTAAATACGGTGTAGACTAATGTTTTTAGGTGGTTCGCCCATGTAGAAAGATTGAGTGATGAGATGCTTAGAAAGAGAAATAGTAACTTGCCATAGAGATTCGTATCCATAGTTCCTATACTACACACATTGAATAAATACTACGTACAGTATTCACCTGAAAACTTTATTTTACTGGGGATAACAGTATCAGCGTAGGGTAAAATGCACATGATAGGAATTTTTTTGCCAAAATTTCTGCAAAGCTCTTCAAAATTTGTGCCCTCCTTCCATCATGCTTAGCCTCTCTATTGACCTACCCAGTTCTGAGCAGCTTTCGTCGCCATCTGGATCGAGCTAACCTTTTCACATGAGTGATAGCATTATTCAACCTTACAATTCTGTATCCTCTTCTTCAACACCTTCTCATCAAATAGGCTTCACCTAGCGTTCCTTCCAGAAAAAAATTCCTAGGGTGCTAACGAAAATTTAGGAAAAATGCAAATTTTCATCATCCCTAATATTTTCTTCGAAGGGGGAAAATAACCACGCAGATTATACACGGTCAACAATTTCCCGGGCGAGTCTTTCATAAATACAAAGGCCGTTCCATAAAAATTGAGAGTATTTTTTTTTTTGAGTTGGCAACAGTGCGAAGGGGGAAATAGCCACGCAGATGACTAACTGCATTAAGGAAGTATTTATGGCAACAGTTATTAGCCGTGGCAGACGATTCTAGTTTTGTTATTGGGTAGTTGTTGAAGGTACATCTACATTTCGCCATACAGCTATAGAGGTGAGTGATTAAGAGTTCAAAAGAGAAATGCGTTGTGCGATAAAGTTTTGCTATCGTTTGGGTAAAATGGCTCCAGAAACTGTTGATTTAATGGCAAAAGCTTACAAAGACAAATGTTTGTGTGAGTCAACGATTTTTAGGTTGCACCATGATTTCAAAAAATGGCATTTGCCGGCAGAACTCGCTACTAGTCCTGGTAGACCTGAAAGTGTTGTTACGGAGAGTATTGTTAACACTGTTTGGACAATCCTGCAAAAAGATCGACGAATTCCGTGAGAAGACAACAGCGTCAACTAATATTTCAAAAATCTCGGCATTCCGCATTTAACGCTACAAATTACTGCTGCGTCGTGTGTGTTCCAGATGGGTACCTCATCACCTGAAGAGAGAACAATTCTTAGCCAGAGTTCAGGTGTTTCATGAGTGGAAACAAATGACTGCAAAGGATCCAAACTTTCTAAATACAGTAATAACTGCCGAAAAAAATGAGACCATGGGACCATTATTTCGACACTCCTCACGAGTGTCTGGAAACACACAGGCTCGCCTCCTCCGAAAAAATTCCGCCAAACCAAAACAGCTGGGAAGGTGATGATGATAATTTTCTTTGATCATAAAGGTGTAGTCTACCAGTATGCCGTTCCTCCACAAATTACTGTCAATGCTGAGTATTACATTTCAGTCTTGAAGCGTCTGCGGTGACTCATATCGATTAAGCGACCGTAACTAGTGGGCAAGTGGACCCTACACCATGATAACACCCGCCCACATGTGGCTGCTTGTGTTCATCAATTTCTTACAAAATGCAATATTAAAATCATGCCACAGCCTGCCTACAGTCCTGACCTCACCCCGTGCTATTTCTGATTGTTGCTAACAGTGGAAAAGTTCTGTGACGCAACATTCAACACAGATGCTGACAAGACATCAGGTTCTCGTGCGGAATGAGTCAATCGTAAGAGTTTAAGATAGCAGTCTAAAAAGCACGATAATTAAAACAGTACGCAAGTTTCCGACGAAGTGAATAACTTATTTAATGTATAAGTTGAAAGGTTAAAAATAAAGCTATAAGAACTTTCGGTCTTCCTAAAGACCATCATCAGATGGAAGTACTAAAGGAGCTTCTTGGGTGGAGAGACATAAGTAACCTTCGCCACATGCTTTGAAAAGTGGACTGAACGATGGAATCGTTGCATATCATCCGAGGGAAGATACTTTGAGAAAGAATAACGCATATTTTGCTGTATCTATATTTCTTCATTTTGTATGATTTTACTCTCAGTTTTTATGGAACGGCCGTTGTACATAACTATTCCACTGCCATTCATGCTAATCAGCAGTCAATTTCGTTGCAACCGTTTTTATGAAAACTTGTGTTTAAAAAAATGCGTTTCAGGAGAAAAGGCATTTCAGTGATGAAAATATAGGATCATAAACTTGGAATGACTTTCTAAGTTGCATGAGTGAAATTGCGCTGGTTACAGAGTGTTATCTGGCGAATTTATTAAATGTGCAAGGATTTGTACATAGCAATTTTTGAGAACTTTTCTTAACCATTAAATGTGTTTAATAATTAAAAATTTTGTTAAATCAGGTTGGTTTGTTGCATCGTTGGAGAAAATTACATACTTAATTTTTCGTGTTTATTTATTAGTTTTTAAATAATCTTCATTTTCAGATTTCTCGATAATTTCAGTTGAGCGCTACATATTTTTTCTGTGAGCATTATTTAGTAAAACGAGATTGCTGAGTGTGTTTCCTCATAAATCTTATTTAAGGAGATAGAGATGTGTAGTCTCATTCATACATGTGTTACGGAAATTTAATACAAGAATTGTAGACAAAAATATTAAATCTCATTCGCAACATTTCTTTTACTACGTGTTCCTTTTTTCTTTATTTTTGAACATGGGAAAATGTTATTCATTTCACCAAGTCCGGAAGTACGGATCTTACAGAAGGTGCCATGCTGTCGCATTTTTAGATTTCCTTTACAAAGACATCACAATGGAGAAAGCCATTTACAGACATCGTGTTTGTGCATTTCGAAGCCTCGTTCGATTTGGTCAAGTGCGATTAGCCCCCTTTCGCTGTCTTTGATCAGCAGCCTCTGAAGGGGACTTGGGTATGGTGACCATACATCCCGAATTTTTCGGGTCAGTTATGAATTTAGAGTCTGTCCCGGTGTCCCGAAAAAATAATAAAAAATCCCGAATATCATCCTGATTTAATTATTCACATATAAGGCGTGATCAAATGAGACCCGTTCGAGTGGCTTATTAAGATGAAACGAAAAGGTACATCCGTAGGTGTGGGAGAATTAAAAAAAGCAATAAATAAGGAAGCAATAATAACCCTTCGCTGATCGACCTTGGACGGATATTAGTAATTTCTGTTGATCAGAGAAATCGTCATTGACAATTGAATATGTTAAAACCTGGTTGTTCATCCAACTGAATCAATCGGAATCTTGTATAGAAATCTATGAAAAAATAAAAAAGGACAAAGTGCTCGTAGAGAAGTTGTCTTCGTCATAGAAGTACAATTGGTAAACTTAGAATAAAATGGAAGGAGTACTTTCTACAAACTTTAATGAAACTAATTTTTTGTAAGTAAACATTTTAATTCAAACTACCTATGATTATTATTTTTTATTGTTCAATTTAGAGGTAAATACACCTCAACCCTAACAGGACAGGGGTAGGGGTATTTTCAACCACCTGACGTGACCTATTCATCTGTTCCGAATTCGGACTCAGGAAAGCCATTTACAGACATCGTTAGGCGGTGAATTTACATCAACTTTGAGGCTTTGCGAAGGCGATGCCAATTTAATCCTTCGGAGCTACCGCAATGTTTGTTGGGGGATGATTTTACCTTGATTTTCCAAGGCAAAATAAAATTTGATTTTCCAAGGTAAAATAAACTTTACAAGATTTGGGGTGATTTTTTTTTTATTTTACCTGTGGATTAAGGAGGGAGCTCACAGTCAGCGTGGAATAGAGGAGCGACCGGTCGGGGTAGACCAGGCATTCATTGTTTTGGGGAGACGACGTTATTCAACTATCCAGAGGACTTAAGTTTTTTCCCCGTGAAGAGAGAGAGAGAGAGACGAGAAAGTGTTCGAAAGCAGATATTATAGGGAATAGAAATATATTGTTTGGGGGAAAATAATTATAAGGTAGGGAGATGACTATGGACGACAACCACTGCCGATCTAATGAGAGAAATAAATTGTTTTTGAGCAGCATCACCATTTCATGAAATATTTTAGCGCACTGCTCGTTATCAACTACGGAGCATTTTTATCGCTACTTACAACGTTAACCTGGAATAAACAAATTAACTCATGAATTTTTATGTAGCGCAAGTAAAAACAAAAGAAAAAGCTCTGCATGCCTTTGGAGTTATTTAGTAAAGTTGAAAAGAAAACCAGAAGAAAACTTAAGCTGTGGAAAAAATAATTTCATTATTATTTTCTCCACCGTAAAAGTTTTCCGCTGGTGCTACTTTTCCTCGAATTTTACTGAGTATTACAACTATTATACTGTAGGTTACGGATATGAGAATTTAGATAACTATTAAAGTTATAAATTATCACGCATCGTACGAAGAAGTCCCTTTTTCTTTTGTTATTTCAGTTAATATCCTTTGCGTTTTGTAGTGCGCTCCAAAATATCCTTTCAAAAGCGTTATACATCAGTGAAAATTTCTGGTGCTTACGGCGCAGTTACATTAATTTTTTAGACGTAGCGTGTTCAGTGAAGCACACCCAGTGAAAAGCATCTGCTGCAGAAAGCAAAGGCGAAAAACAGCAGATCCCGTCCGCCTACTCCCACGCCGGGGATGCCATCTTCAACAGTGAAGTAATCTGAGTCGAACATGAGGCAACACACAGATGCACCTTCACCGTTACCCTACTTTCAGTGAAATGACGTCATTCACGCAGCCAGCCAATGAACAGATGATTCTGAGGGTGTTGTCTCTCTCCAATCCACATTTCCGTTTAGGGAGATCCGAGTTTCGGCAGCACGTTTAGTGATCTCGTTCGAATCTGTGAATGCGAAGGATTTATTGATTTTAATCCAGTTGGTATTGAAACGTCAAAAATGTCTCATTCAGTTACGGTAACGAGAACAACAACAACATCGTCTTCCACCGCTATCATCTTGAACACCGGCATTTTAAGAACGCCGTCGTGTCTTCTCAAATTGTTTGAAACGGTAAGTTGTTGGCATATGTAAACACTCATAATAGCTCAGTTTCAAAATAATTATGAGCGTTAGTTGTAATAGGTTTTTTCATAGCTGTCATTAGATTAATTATTCGTGGATGAATCTAGCTCACTTTATGAAGCCACCCACGGCCGCCCCGGTGGCGCAGTGGTCTAAGGCGTTGGCCTCTGATCATTCGTCGGAAGGGGTCCGGGTTCGAATCCCGGTGAGGCATGGATGTTGTGTTTGTCTTACGGCACTGGCTCTCTCCCTTCCCTGGAACCAGTGACTCTAAATTAGGGACGGGCGACTGCTTATAGCCCATTGAGTTGCTCACGGTGGTCGTTAAACCTCAAAAAAAAAAAAAAAAAAAAGAAGCCACCCACGCACATTTCCTCTTTTTTTTTTTTTTTTTTTTTTTTTGTACTGGGCAAAAAGGTATTCTGAGCGAATATTCAACAGTAGTTAAAAACAGTCATACATAAAGTTATCACCAGAGGCGCAGGAAGTTTGGAGCCCGTGGAACTTTGTATCCTCATGGAAAATGTTGGGGCTCTGCCTTTCGAAAAAGTGTTTTGTTTTTATTTGTGCTTTTTGTTTAATCAGTACCTCAGCATACTTCTGCGATTGATGTATTATAAGGAAGTGCTTGTTCTAATGTTAAAGTGTATCTTTATACACATCGCATGGTAGTTGCAGATACTTGTGGCTCAACGGAAGGATTTTTTTATATTGATACAAACATATACCACAATCAGGAGTTTGCCCTCTCAAGGCATATATATTTACTTACGATCTAACTAGTTTCCCCCGCCACTCTTTTAAATTTCAGTTGAGGGTGTCTGGATGTTGTTTTTTTCCTTCTCGTTTCGTACGTCCTTCGAAACAATGCTTCAAGACTTCTTATTTTATGGACGACATTTGAACCGGGGGAGGGGGGGCTTCTCGATCGTAAATCTAAGCTTTGTTTTTTTTTAAAGTTCAAATATTTTTGGGCGTGGAATGTCATTTCCGTTACCTTTAATGACAAAGAGATATGACATTTGCTCATTTTTAATTTTTCGAGATTTGAAAGCATTGCGAAAAGATCTTAAAAGCAGAACAAATTGCATTGTAAACTGGGTGAATTTTTAAAATAGGAAGTCAAGTGCCTTAGTCTCGTTAAGCCTAGAAGTCTGGTCTAAAGCCAGTAATAATTTATTCGGAATGAAATACGTTTCGCTGCCATTCACGTGTGTCATTTGATAGGAAAAAAACGTGGCATACCATATTACACAGATTAACTAGAGTTTCATTATATCTTCAACGATCATTCACTCGGGTTTTGTTGGATACTGTCCCAATCCGAAGCAAACCACTGTGCCACCGGGGTGGCAAAGTGGTCTAAGCTCTGGCTTGTCACCATTCATACGAGATGGGTTCGGTTTGAATCCCGGTGAAGCATGGATGTTGTGTTCACTTGTTCTCTCTTCCTTTCCTTGAGCCAGTGGCTCTAAATTAGAGACGGGCGACTTCTGTATGGTCCGTTGAGTTAAACCTCCAATCATACAAAAAAAAAAAAAAAAGCAGTTGGCAACGGCTGTCTGCTTTGTTGTCTTGGCGCCGGGGCAATGCTTCCGGTCAGTACGGTACCCAAATGAATAGTTGTCATTGTGCAATATTATATTTGAAGTTGGAGTAGTGCATTTATATCTCTGAGGGAGAGTTGGAGTAGTGCATTTATATCAGCTTCCTTCGTAAGCGCAACACAGGTTGAAAGTTTTTGTTTTCCATTCCTTTTTTCCCCCTTTTGTTTTGTGGTTTAACGACCATCGTAAGCAACTCTAAGGACTAAAAGCAATCGCCTGTCCCTAATTTCGGACCGCCACCCCTTTGGCGCAGTGGTCTAAGCTCTGGCTTATGACCATTCATCCGAGATGGGTCCGGATTCGAATCCTGTGAGGTATGGATGTGGTCTTACAGTACTTGTTCTCTCCCTTCCCTGGAACCAGTGACCCTAAATTAGGGATGGGCGACTGCTTGTAGCTCATAGTTGCCCACGGCAGTCGTTAAACCTCCAATAAAAAGAAAATAATTTGGGGCTACTGGTTGCTGGGAAGGAAGAGAACCAGCGCCATGTGACAAACACTACCTCATGCTTCATTCGGGCCTCAATCCGAACCCAACAGATGCGAGCATACATACGATCATTAACAAACCTACGCTTCGGCCACCGGATCGTCTGAAAGGTTTTTGGGAAAGTCACGAGTTCGTAGTTTCCCTTGTGACACCGGTTTCCTAATTTAAATAGTGTTAGTTCATTGCTGCTTCAGTAAGTGAAGTCATAGATCCTAATCGCTTTTTGTTTTGTACTATTGATAAGGCAGAGAAATGCCGAGATAGCAGTTCTGTTGACTTGCATGATTCACCACAAGTTGATTACGTTACGCTGTTTCTAAAAGGCAGTGTGTTTAGTCTCCAAATGCACGCCCGAAAAAAAAAAAAAAAAAGGTTCGCAAAGACTAAGGCCAGCAATGGAGGATGCAGATCTGTAATTTTTTTTTTCTAACTTTGAAAGTCAGGGGTCGCCAAATTGCGTTACCAAGTATTCATTTGAATTTCCTGAAGTTCTCAGCGAGCGTAGTCGCAAGTAAACTCATGCTGTACTCAGAGTAGCAAGTATTACTCCAGACTTGAATAATAATAATAATTATAATAATAATAATAATCATTGTTCTTGACCTGTTCCAATTCCCTGAATTTTTGTCTACCAATTGCCTTGAAAAAGCCTCCCAGTGGAGTGCGAAAGCTTGGCGAATCTTTATGCTGACTATACCACAAAATTAAACTGATTTAATATGCTATATGCGTTTCATTTGTATTACTCATGCTATAGTAATTATTAGTTTGTTGTACAAACAATGAACAACTGCTTAGTTTCCCTTATCGGTATTGTAACAAATTTAAGTCGATTTCTAAGAGAATTCTGTTGAAGTTCTAATAATGCTTCTATATATAGTGATCAGTAGCCTTTGTGTTTGTTTTTCAAATGCACTTGAAAATACAAATGGTGGCACGAGACGTTTGCTTCTAACCATACGTCCGAGATGTGTCCGGGTTCCCGATGAGGTATTGATATTGTGCTTGTCACACGGCACTGGCTCTCCCTTTCGTAGAACCAGGGGCGCTGAATTTACCTTAAACCTACTGTCGACTCAGTCAAAAATGAAGTTCGTGATAGAAAAAAAATATATATTTAGACAGCTTCCTCAAATATCCTTAAGGAAGTTGTAGACATATTTCAGTTGTGAAGTAAATAATTTTATACTTAGCTCAAAAAGTTGAAACAGGGGACGTACCAACCAATAGAGATGAGTTCGGGCTCAATTTTAGGAGCCCGGGTCCAAAGGCGTAGACCCCGGGCCCAGACTCTTGGAAAAGTTTTCTTATCAAGGCTTGCATTTATGCATTATACACTGGCCAAAGATATGGCCCAAGCAAGGATTACTTTAAAAATCATTAGTTTAAAAAGTTTAGTTCAGTTAATCCACTTCACAATATTAATATGTTTTTAGAAATACTACGCATAAAGCCAAATGTTCTAAAATGTGGATTTGAAAGTAAATAAGCAACGTGCCCTTCGACCGTATCAGGGGAATCGGTAATTTTGGTAAAAGCTGAAGGAAAAGAAAATCGTTTAGAAACAAAAAATTCCATATTTCTTTTTGATTTCTAAATTTACTTTTATTTTGAATAAAATGCATTATAAAACGTACAACGCCGTACAGACAGTTGCAAGTGTTTGCAATTTTGACTGTAGAAAACTAATCTTTGCAATATAATTTACATATATACTAATTGATAAAGGTAGTTTAGAGTGATGTAGTAGAATATAAAAAAAAAAGCATGTAGGGAAATTTCCAAAATAAAAAAAAAAGAGCGTAAAAGCATTCCAGACCAGATTATTCTGCATTTTGTAACGTTAACAAACATTTGCGCTTAGTATAATAATCACAATATTATCATATGTGTGTGCAGTTTCCAAAATCAAGTTCATGAAGAACAAGAAAGATGACACCGAATTTTCGGGTGTGATAAGCACGTCGTTTGAAACCGTTCTGACGCAAATTAAATTTATCAAAGCTATTCAATGTCAATGGAACCGGTATGGAAAACAATAGTGTCTGACGGAAGAAAGAAGTTTTTCAATCGAGTTTTAATCCCTCAGATATTGCAGTAAACGGAATCGTGAGCTTATGCCCTTTGGTTGCAGACTTGTGCATTAAGAAAAACATGAATTTATATGAGAAACATTTCGCACAGGAAACGCTCTCCAACTTAGAAAAAAGATTTCAAATCGGACTCTTCGAAACAGAGATATCGACAAAAATAAGATGTGACTTTACGTCCGCTGGTCGAAAAACCATGCATTATTTTAGGAAGAAAGTTTTCTGGAAAGGTTTTTCCATATGAGCGGTATCGGTCCAAGAAAAAAAAATTTAGTCGAGTTTCCAGGAGCCCAGATTTTGCTACAAATACATCAGAAGCAGAAATTAACACGTATGCCCCCTGGTGGCCAAAACATTATTTACCAAGCATTAGAAATTATGTGAAAAATATTTTCCATCAGGTCTTGTACGCGATACAGGAAGAATTTTTCAAATCGGAGTTTTAGAAGAAGAGTTATCGGGGAAAATGTAATTTACTTTTACGCCCCCTAGCGGAAAATCTATGCTTAATTTGAAAAAGTAACTATATCTAAAATACTCTTTGACATAAATGGAATCGAAAGATAAAATAATTTTTTCGATCGGATGTTTAGAAGCAAATATATGGAATAAAACGTATTTTTGAATTCGACATCTGCATTTACGCCTCCTAGCGGCGAAATTGTACATCCCAAAAAAAAAAAAAAAAACGAAATAAAGGATCATCATTCACATATTTCAAGCTTCCCAATGCAAAAAGAATTTTTCAAATCGGACTAATAGTTGCAGAGATATCGTGGGTACAGACGGACGGACGGACAAATCGGTAACATAAGCACGATCTTTTTTTACAAAAGACGTGCTAAAAAAGAGAGAGAATTGCATTTAATGCCTCAGCGCTTCAATTTGATCTTCTTTTCTCTAAAACCCGACCTGCTGCACTAGAAACCAACGTCACCCCAAAAATCGCGACAGTGAGGAAATTTAAAAAAATAAATAACTATACTTCTAACTGCACAATTTTGGAAATTAATTCATTTTAAAGATAAGATTCTTGATTTTTAATAAAATACAAAAAATGGGAATGTGATTTTTTCCCAGTTTTACGATACCAGACCTCCTTAAACTAATCCTTGCTTGGGCCATAGCTTTGGATAATGCAAGTCTTGCTAAGCAAAATTTGTCTCGAAATGGCAGCTAGCTTAGGAAATTGAAAATCCTTCAACCATGGTAACAAATCCACAGTGAAATTCAACACGTGTAATTCAACCGGGCTCGGAATTACACGTGTTGAATTAATTACAGTAATGAAATTCAAGACGCCGCCCCGGTGGCGCAGTGGTCTAAGCGATGGCCTCTGATCATTCGTTCGAACGGGGTCCGGGTTCGAATCCCGTGAGGCATGGATGTTGTGTTTGTCTTACGGCACTGGCCCTCTCCCTTCCCTAGAACCAGTGACCCTAAATTAGGGACGGGCGACTGCTTATAGCCCATTGAGTTGCTCACGGTGGTCGTTAAACCTCCAATCAAAAAAAAAAAAAAAAAAAAAAAAAAAAAATTCAAGACTTGTAATTTCGAGCCCGGGCTCATCTCTGCCAACCAACTCCTTAGTGTAAAAATGTTTCGTGCCTTCCCTTTTGGCCGAGTGCTACAAGGCGCTGGGTTCTAACCATTTGTCCGAGGTGGGTCTGGGTTCGAATTCCGGGTGACGCATGGATATTGTGTTTGTCTTACGACACTGGCTCCCTCCTTCCCTGGAGTCAGTGGCCTTAAATTAGGAACGGATGACTGTTCATAAGCAATATTCCCTCTAAGTGGCCATGGGCAATGCGCGCATAACCCAATGACCTGGGTAGGCATCAAAGCCACTTGGGCAAAAAGTTTTATTTTCTCAGCTTCTCTTACTAATGCAATAAAAGTTGGAGCTTGGAACCTTTTTTTTTCTAACACCCCCCCCCCCCCATTTTTATCACATTTCCGCAATTGATTTTAAATTTAAAAAATACTAAAAATATTTCATTAATTAAAATTTTGATTTTATAAAAAGTGAGAAGCTCAAACTTACTTCTGGAATAAAAGAAGTAAGTTTGAGCTACTTCTTTTATTACAGAAGAAATTGGGAAAAGCATATTTGAAAATTAAGAAAAGCATGTTTGTACATAATACAGTTTCTTTGCTGCAAGATATCAAGGAGAATAAGAATCAAAATAACAACTAAATACAAAATAAAATACTTAGTTCAAATAGAACAAGTGCAAAATCGTTCATATCTGACAGTCCTTTCAAGGAATAAATCGCCTCTCAATTTTTTTTCCCCTAACCAGAATCTCGACCATCTTTGAGAGTACTCGGAAAATATTGTTTACCATTCATGAAGAAGTAGTCGGCTGACGTCTTCGGCTTTTTTTTTTTTTTGTGATTTGGTAATTTTAATCTAAAATGCTTACTGCGCGGAAGAGATTTCAGCTGCGCAGATGAAGTTAAGTCGCTGGGCGGCGGAGCAACTTAGAGGGAACATTGCTGCTCGTAGGTGGCGCAGTGTTCCAAGCGCTGGCTAATGACGATTCGTCAGGAAGGGGTGGGGGTTCGAATCCCGGTGAGGCATGGATGTTGTGTTTGTCTTACGGCACTGGCTCTCTCCCTTTCCTGGAACCAGTGGCCCTAAATTTGGGACGGGCGACTGCTTATAGCCCACTGAGTTGCTCACAATTGTCGTTAAACCTCCAATCAAAAAAATAAATAAATAAATAAATAAATAAAGCCATTGCACTCAGGCTCAAAATTTCGTGAATTCTTAGCATATTTTATAAATTTTGCAAATTTATAGCCTAACTTCGACGTTTTTATTTCATATAAAAGCTATTTACTGTCCGAGGTGGGTCTGGGTTCGAATTAATGGTGAACAGTAAAAACTTTAATGGAAGTAAAAGTTCTTAATTGGTTTTAATCGGGCACTTTTAAATGCCCATGGCGCAGTTGTCTAAGCGATGACTTCTGATTGTTCGTGCGAGATGGGTCCGGGTTCGAATCCCGATGAGGCATGGATGTTGTGTTTGTCTTACGGCACTAGCTCTCTCACTTCCCTGGAGTCAGTGGCCCTAAATTAGGGACGGGCGACTGCTTATAGCCCATTGAGTTGCTCACGGTGGTCGTTAAACCTTCAATAAAAAAAAAAAAACTCTCAAACCACAAGTCACGTGATTATTACTTTTAAAAAAGCGGACTGTTGAAATGCTGTTCTGTTAGAGGCTGCAGCTCCAAGACGAATTGAGATCTTCCACCTAAATTGCGAGCTGCAAATTTTAGTGACTGCTCATTCCCAATTCTACGAAAAATGGAGAAATTTAAAAGATGCGGTGGTTAAAGAGAGAGTCAAACCAAGGTTAGTAGATGACGAGATTATGCTCATCCTGCACTTCCGGTAATTGCGTTGTTACCAAGGGGGTTAAAATAATACTTCTGGAGATGCCCTGGTCTCTTAACCGTGAAGCCGCAAGGTGTTGGAGTTTTTCCATTGTTTGCCTGATACCTACGTAATTTCATCTGTTTGTATTTTGGAATTGCGTGGTTTTTGGTTGCAGTAACTGTGTTAATATCAAACCGGAATGAATTATACTTCTTACACGAGTGAAGTTAACAATTTTAACGTTATGTTTTGTTTAGAATTCGCACCAACGTTCGTGTATTTCAATTTAAAATAAAAATGGGAAGGAGCCTCAAAAAAATTAAGAATTTTATAAATTCAGCATTTTCTCACACATTGGCAACAAGTTACGATGCGAAATTGGAAATATTTGCGACTGAAGAAGGCGATTTGGTCAACGCAAAATGCATTGCAATAGCCTTGAAAACCATCAGTTTTCCCACACTTTGCTAGCCGGGCCTCGCGGTTATAGGCTTCACGCAAAGTAGTGCTGCTTCATTAACAAGGGCATCTCTATAGATATCTTATTCTAATCTCCTTGTTTGTTACGTAACTGTCCAAATCGCTCGCCATCACAATCAGAACGCTTTCAAGTAGTTCCTGATTTCCCGCGTATCGTTTTGCTTTGTTTACATACAACCTGATCACACCCAACATTCATACACTGAAGAGCAATTGAATTAGAGACAGTTGGCCTGTTATGCAAATGTGGCGCTGTGGGCGGCCCTGTAAACGGAAACGACATGACGCATGCAGTGATTCGATAATATAAGGAGTGATGCGACGGGAATCAGTAAGAGTCGAACGCAGTATGGGTTAGACGAAGGATCTAAGCGCATTTGATCGTGGGCAAATTGTCGGGGCCCGACGAATGGGTCACTTCATCTCGGAAGTCGTGCAGGCACTGAGATTTTCACGAGTCACGGGTGCACCGTGAGTACATCGAATCCGGTAAAACCATCCCTGCAAGGGCCAACGCCGTGGACAACAGCGTGTGGATGAGCGGGGTCATCGCCGGCTAGCTCGCATTGTAACAGCGGATAAACGTGCCACAGTGCAAGAAATCACTCTGCAATTTAACGCTAGTGCACAAAAACGTGTAATCAGCCACACCATCCAGAACCATCTCCTCGCTATGGGGTACAGAAGCCATCGTCCCAGGAGGGTACCGCTACTGATCGCACATCACAGGGTGCAAAGATTAGCATGGGCGCGGGAACATCGCCACAGGACCCTAGACATGTGGAAAAATGTTGCCTGGACTGCTGAGTCGAGATTCACGTTGGTACATGCGGATGGCAGGATACGAGTACGGCGCAAACCACATGAAGCGATGGATCCTTCTTGCCAGCAGGGTACTCTTCAAGCTGGTGGGTTTAACATTCTCGTCTGGGGACTGTTTACGTGGACTGAAATGCGACCCCTGGTACGTGTGACATCGTCCCTCACAGGTCAACGTTACCGGGATATCCTGGACGACCATTTGCTCCAGTTTGTGCGTCTTCAACATCCCGCTGCTGACCTCATCCTGCAACAAGACAATGCACCGTGCCATCGCTCCCGAATTGTATCCGAATGGTTGGATGAACACTCCACCGACGTGACCTCGCTTCCTTGGCCAGCTAGGTCACCTGACATCAATCCCATCGATAGAGATGTTAGAGGCTCTGACCCCCTCCATCAAATCTTGGTGAACTGTGAGAGCTTGTTCAGGGGTCGTGGATCCGTATGGCTTCCCAACGCTTCCGGTGTCTTGTCGAGTCCATGCCGAGACGAATCGCCGCCGTCATCAGAGCGAAAGGTATCTCTAATTCAATTGTTCTTCAGTGTAGATTCATGCATCATAATTCCGATAAAGTAAATTCAACGCCCTTTTCATGAAATTGATGTGTCTAATATTCATTTTTTCCACTCGGTAGAACGGAAGTACTTCAATGAACTGTTCAAATGGATCTACATTTTATTTTTCACCTGGTGATCAACTGGTGTACAAACACTGCTTGGATTTGCATTGTGGGCTGTTAAGGAAGATGGTGTTATGTGCTATTTTCGGCTGCGTTAACCGAAGTGGGAGAGATAATGATGTGTCCTATTATAGATTAACATCTGAGTGAACGAAGTGGGATCAGAATTATAAAAGAAATTATTCAGAAGCGCCAAATGTGGTTATCACGTATCAGCAGAGTCGACATTGATGACCGGAAACGAAGGAACATTAGAGTGTGTAGTTTACATTTGTAACAGGTATGTTCATAAATTTACTGATATTTTGTCTACAAAAACTCTATGAAGATCTTTAGACTGGAATTAACCTTTCTTCATGAATGACTTGCACGCTTTCATTTGCTCGGGAGTGAAGGCGTGTTAGTGCAAAAAACGAAATAATTAACAATATTGCCGTGTTCTATTCTTGGCAAGACCTCAATATTGTTCAGAAAAATGAGTATGGAATCACATATGCTTCTGTTACAATAATTGCCCAATAACTTGAATTTATCAGAATAAAGCTATTTTTGATCGCCAGATAACCCTCTTACGTAGCCCATGTAATGCATCTTTGATCTCACTTGTACACCAGCTGTTCTGCAAGAAAGCAGCAGACGAAAAAGTGACGCGAACCGCAGTTTCGTGACGTCAATGCGTACGGTCTATATGACAATAATATGTTTTGCTGTACGTTTTCCCTTCTAAATTTATATAAAAACAGCCAAAAATTCCCCTTGTAACTTCATATCGTGAAAAAGAAGAAAATTAACGTTTAAAAGTATAACCGTTCCCACCCTTTACGTAACAAAAATGTGCGGGAGGTATTTTTAAAAACTCCTTTACTAAAATATTCACGTGACTGTGAATTTCTTCTGTATTTAATGTAAATTGTTTTTTTATAAGTTTTTATTCTGTGTTTGATTATTAAAATTGTTGACAAGACATTTTTCTCCATAGCTACAATTCCAATCTACGATTCACGTTAGGACGGTGACGTCACGATTATTCGTCTGCGAGGAAGGCAGGATGAGCAAACTTTACTGTCTATTAAGCTTGTGTTTAAATAAGATTGTACAATAATCAGGTGAGCATTCAATATGTTCAGCAGACACAGACGGTTTCGCTTGGAGTGCTGCTTATCTCAGAGTTGGGTCTTCTAGTGTTACGCATTTTTCGTTTGGCAACAATTCGAATGGGCGTGGTAGAGGTATGGATGTTGTGTTTGTCTTACGGCACTGGCTCCCTCCCTACCGTGGAACTAGTGGCCTTAATTTAGGGACTTGCGACTGCTGATAGCCCGTTGAGCTCCTCACGGTAATCGTTAAACCCCAATCAAAAAAACAAATCGAATCAAGACGTTTTTTACCATTCGCAATGGTGTGGTAGAAATGTTTTTGCCTCACTGTGGTTCATGCGTCTCCGTTTTATTTACTACCATCTGCAATAATTTATTTTTAAATTTGCCGCCTTTTTTTAACCTAGAAATGTGAGTTAAAAATGTGGGGGAGAGGGGCGCTACGACAACAATTGACTTTGCAAGAAGAAAATCCGAGAAATTAAATTCTGGGAAAATGAAAGCCATTGTTGCAAAAGTATGGCATAACTCCCAGAGCCTTGTTACAATCTTAAAAGATTGCACTAAAGTTGATATTGCATTATTATACGAGATCTCAGCGAAAGAAAAAATACGTAGTACATTAGGGTTATGACGAATAGAAATTCGCTGCATTTCTTTTTCACACGTTTGTCCTATATAAAGAAGTGACATTGCGGAGTACTTTTTTGTGTTACAGACACGTGTGATGAATACCGTATTAAAGCCTTACGCTAAATGAACACCCCAAATTAAATACAGCCACGGTTTAGTAATTTAATTTGGTTTAATTCGGGGTGTTCATTTAGCGTAAGGCTTAATACAGTATTCATCACGGATGTGTGTAACTCAAAGTACTCCGAAGTGTCACTTCTTCATGTGGGACAAACGTGTGAAACAGGAGTGCAACGAATTTATATTCGTCATAACCCTAACGTTTACTTCCAGGTAATGCAGCATTAAGAACAGTTCTTCTTGAGCTAAATACATACGTACTACATTATTTGATGGCTCAGACAACTTCGTTTTTATGGTATTCAACAAAGAAACTGCCCCCCCCCCCCACACACACACACACAAAAGTACTTTGCCGCCCCGGTGGCGCAGTGGTCTAAGCGATGGCCTCTGATCATTCGTCCGAAAGGGGTCCGGGTTCGAATCCTGCTGAGGCATGGATGTTGTGTTTGTCTTACGGCACTAGCTCTCTCCCTTCCCTGGAACCAGTGACCCTAAATTAGGAAGGGACGGGCGACTGCTTATGGCCCATTGAGTTGTTCACAGTAGTCGTTAAACCTCCAATCCAAAAAAAAAAAAGAAACTGGTTTGTAACTGTAACATACAACAGAGAAGTCATTAGATTTCACTGAATTATGAATTTTCTCCCATACGATGAGATAATTTGAAGATAATGTACAATAAAGCTGTGCCTTTGCAAGTGATTAACTATAATGCGTGGTAAGTACCTTTAATGGTTTGTGCAGACGTAGTTCATGCATCATGCAGTGAGGGAGAACGAGTGTTAGCCGCCTTTCTGAGATTTGAAGGCCGGGACTTGTGTGGTATTTGATGCAATGTAGTTATCTTGACTCTGGCTTCGTTGCGAAATTATTGAGCAGTTCTGTTAGTTTAGCACATCTCTGGGATGACCAGTAAAAATGTTTTGACGGCTGTTGAAGTAATGAATGGGCACAGCATTGGAATAACTTCGATTTTGTTGACCAGCTCTTACAACCTTATGTTTTAACTTTACGTCACCACCTGACGTGGTGAGGTTCCGTTACCGTGGCGACGTGAAGACTATCGTAAAGTTGTATCCGTGAAAGTGAATGCCTGTATGATACACAGTATTGTACAGTCCTACCACGATAGTGTGGGGCCGATAGCGCAAGTATCTTTTGGAACTCATTTTTGAAGCCTGAACTCGTGTTGTGAAGCTTCTTATTCAGAAAGTGGGAACCAATATTTTTGTGGGTGAGCGGTTGTGAAACTGAGAGTACATTCACAGGAGTTGTCAAGGCTGCCGAAAATGTCAAACCAAGACACGAGACTGCGGCTTGTTCTCCAGCTCCGCTTCAGGGTGGAAAACATTTTGATCGCCATACAGATCTGACTCACTCAAATCTACAAAGATACAGGAAATTTCTCTACTCTCTTTTATTGACATCAGACATTAATATAGTGCTAACACATCGATGAACACTGCATTTCGTATGGTGGTCAGATCAAGGCACAAGCTCCTGTGTCTGACCACCGTATGAAGTACAGTGCAAATCGGAATATTTGCACTTAGTTCGTGTCTGATGTAAATAAAAACGACTGTGTCGTGCACTTGCAAGTTCCTGCATATATTGCAAAAAAGCGAGGTAAGGATAGTGAAAACAAACATGAAAAATTCTGTGGACGTTAATGCTGAGGCCACGTGGAGTTGTTGAATTGAATACCGGCCTTTATGTGGATCTTGTAACTTTATGTGGAGCTTTTATGTAACAGTTCGAGGCTCTGGATACGTTTCTGTGGATAAATGCATGGTGCTAATGACTTCGAAATTAGTTCATCTATCGTGGAACCTGAAAATTTTGTTGTGCAGGCAGCACTTAGAGTGCCGGGAAAGTGGAGGCAGTCCATTACTTAACCAGACGAATAAAGATTGCCCCGTTTGTAAGGACACTTATGAACCTGAAGAACAACTTGATCGTCCGGACTTGATCGCTGAGTGGGTGAAGAGTCTGAAGCGCTCTTTGTATGCAACATGAAGGTCGTATTTAGACTTTGTTATACTGGCGTAAGTGTAAATGCATATTTGCTGTAACGATTGCTCCACTAGTTATGTTTTAACTATTGCGCTAGTTATTTTTTAACCATTGCGCTAGTTAGTTTTAGTTGACCAATTTCTCTTGTTACTTGCTGAAGAGGGGGACTTAAGAATTCTAAAGTCGTGAAAAGTGAACTTTTAGATTCGTTGGTCGTTCCAATGGACGGATGCCAATAGTGTAATTACTTTAAAAATGGGTTCATCTCCTGTGGAAACACATTTTATGCTTAATTAATTCACGAATGAATTGCGAAATTGTACAATTAACAATGCTTCAAGCGGAAAAGGTTGCCCCTATTCACAGAACACTTAAGTGTCTGAGGAATAAGTTTAACGTACTCTGCTATTAATTCCCGGAAAATTAAGTGGCCGTGAAGAAATACCATGAGCAGTGGCATGATTTGTGAAGATTTCATGTAGGCTTTGCTATAAAATAGTAAATGTAAGTGGTCAGTTGGCATTTCAGTTCAGGTAATGGCGTCATAACGGCCCTAGCCGACTTTTGTAATTGTTTTCTGTACTTGTAGCTTTTTAGTCAAATATGTCTCTTTCGTCATTAAAATTCTAATAAATAGCAACAACAATAAAGAAATTTAATTTCCTATCTTGGATTGCTAATTGCTTGTGCAAGCAAAGCCTTATATCATTCCGATTAAGAAATGAATAGTGTTTTTTTCTGCGCACTGACCTCAACGGGGGGGGGGGTTCGTCACTCTAACAGTGGGTATAATGTTTGAACTCAAGGGGTTTAAGGGCATGTTTCATACATTTTCTTTGTTAGACCTCTACGTGTCACATAGATTTTTTAAATACAACCTGTTGGTTAACTCTTGTTTAGAAACACTGGCATAAGGATCATATTTAGCCAGGTTTGTGCAATTACGTGTAAAAAAAAGTTTTCTACGTGGCACGTAAATTACGCGTAAAAAACGCGTAGAAAACGTAAAATACGTAAAAAAAAACATACCCTTCGGTGTTTTTATATGATCTTATTGGAACAGTGCAAACTGCCACGTCCACGTGACATACCACCAGGATACCGCATACACATCAGTATCACGTAATATATTTTTTTCCTAGCCTTCATATCCACACGGGGAAATCCTTTTCTTTATGATATAATTAGTGTGGGGCCCACTTTAAGATATTATGTTTGGCAAAGGAAGTCAGGAGCCACGCCGCGGTGTAGTTTAAAGTGAAACGAGGCGATAGGAACAATCAAAATGAGACGTTGCCTCACGGCTCGCCTTTGATATCCATACCCGGGCTGGCGGCTCCTGTCTCTACAGTGATTCACTGCTAGGAAGACGCAGAAGTTCAACAACGTCGGCAACTTCTCGTTGACTCGGCGGTAAAACTTATAACTATGCGAACTACGCATTTTTTCTGTTATTTAAATACGGGAGGATTTAGTGTTGGCTTCAGTTCAAAGCTGAGAGCGTTCCTAATAAACAGCGTTCTTTCCCCTCCTTGCTAATTGTTGAAGGAGGCTCAACATTCTAATTGAAGATTCTTCCCACTATGAATCGCGGCGGTCGACCTCTTCATAATCTTGAATTCTATTCAATACGCATTGTGATTTTTATCGATGCTAGTGCAGAGGTAGATTATTTTCTCCATTTTTAATATACAAGGAATAGATACATTATAATTTCTAAAAAGAAATCTGTTAATAGGTGGCTGAGTTGTATGAACAATCTTAAGAGAATAATGATTTCGTAGTGAAATGTACAAGAAATTTTAAGTTTAAAATGTAATATAATTAAAGTGGTTTTTATATTATATTATTTATACACACACACATGAAAGAAAATTAGTTTTTTACGTCAGCGTAAAAAACTGGTTTTCTACGCCAAGTAAATTACCTGTATATTACGCGTAATTTACGAAAATACGTAACGAGTAAATTACCTTGCCAACCCTGTATTTAGCCAAGGAGCGCTGAAACATATTACAATTGCACAGAAAGATCAGCCGAACCGTTTGAGTGCGTATCCTCTAATTAACTGGAAGAACCATTTGTCTCTCTGTAGATTTCAAATGTTTATTTCTTGACCGCAAACTGACATTTACCATACTTACTTTTAGTACAATAAAGTCAGTGTGTAATTGTCACTGTACATTCGAGCTGCTGTTCTTGCGCTCTGCATAACTTATTTATGAAATTTGTACAGCGCAAGAACAGCCACTCGAAATGATATCCGGACGTTCAAGTTCCCAAGAGTCCTTAGAAATGGGGCAATCTCTACATTTGATAAGGAAGTAAACTCTCTATCACTGTGGATGAATTAAAGGATGTGTTGGATAACTTTATTTCTGCAACGAAAATGTCATGTTCCACGGAAGTGAACTCATTTACGAGTCAGCAGCAACGGTGAATGCTTGCAAATTCTTCGTGGCTTTGTACCAACGGTGCGCTAGCGGGATGTCAGGCTGTGGAAAACGTGCAGGGCACACGCATCATTCCTGTCTTATGAGGGTTTGAACCAATGCACACTGGTACGAGCAGTCTTAGCTAAACCCACGTGTTTGAGACATTTCTAGTACCAGAACGAAGCAAGGATTTCTAACGGAAGAAAAAAGTATTGTAAATCCTTTTGCTAAGATAGGTGCACAAATATTTTGTCTTGAAACAGAAGGCATCGCTTTTTCCACGTTTATAAGTGAGTCACGGAAAAATTCTCATCGGCCGCCACCGGGAATCGAACCCTGGGCCTTCCAGTTAGGCGCCGGACATGCTACCACTGCACCACAGCGGTCTCGAATTCTCAGTTTTTTACGTTAGTTTGGCAGTTAGTCACATGACTAACTGCCAAACTACGGTTTCTAGAATTCGAGACCGCTGTGTGGTGCAGTGGTAGCATGTCCGGCGCGTAACTGGAAGACCCTAGGTTTGATTCCCGGTGGCGGCCGATGAGAATTTTACCGTGACTCACTTATAAACGTGGAAAGAGCGGTGACTTCTGTTTGATGTTCCTAATCCACGTCAATTGTGTGTACTATTTTTTCTTGATTAAAATGTACATAAACTTCTGTAGGACACTCAATCAGAAAAAGATTAAACGAAGGTGACATCGTAATCTCAGTTATAATCACGTTTTTTGAAAAAAAGTGTGATTGTATGAAAAATAATGATCGTCGAACATTTATTGGTATATGAAAGCGCGTAACCTAAGAATTATTATTATAACTCTGTTTTTCGTAGAAAAAGCAATAAGAGAAATAAGCTATATAAATTGATCTTTTAGAAGCAGAAAATCCGTTGTATTATAAATAGAAACTGTCTGAAAGAAAAATCGGTTAGAATTTCAGAAACTGAAATTAAGTTGCAAACAGAAATAATTTGAAATACGAATTAGAAATTAAATATATTATTTTTAGAAAAAAATATGCATCTCTAGAAGTAGGTGATGTGCGTAAAGCTTTATCACAGTGACTACTATACCACGCAGAAGAAATTATTTCAATCGATATTTTGGAAGAAAAGGTGTGACTTCGGGTGGAAATATACATTTTCGACCCATGCCGGCAAGACTGTTTATTGTAAAAAAATAAAACGATTGCTATAATAAGCGCTTCCATAAAATGTTTTTGTCGTATTTAAAAAAAAGCATCGGATTCTTTTTTGCAATTTCGCTTTTAGAAGCGCCGATGAGGCTGCAGGTGGAAATATGTACTTACGCCCTCTAGAGGCAAAACTTTTCTTTATAGGAAATAGGTATATGCAAATATAATTTTCTCATAAACACATTCCGTTAATTTTTCACTATGAACGCTCCTCGAAGCAAAAAAGAATCCTTCAAATCAAAGATCCCCTAGTGGGAAAATTGCACTTTTATTTTGAAAGTACTCTCTCTCTCTCTCTCTATGTTTACGCAAAATGTTCTTCGTAGTAAAAGGTATCTGAAAGGAGTAAAAAATATTTCCAATCTCAAATTTAAAAGCAATAAAATGCTTTTTGAACTCGGTATCACCTGCAATTACCGTGAATCTTCAACAGCTAGGTTGAGTAGGCGAAAAACATTGACTTTCGTTCTCGCAGTTAGATTCCCAATTGGAAAAAAAGCAAGATTTGCCAATCGGACTTAAAGTGTAGAAATATGGTGTCCATTGACGGACGGACATATTACTTTAACATCTATTTTTTTAAACGTAGTGAAAACGATGTGCTATTTTTATACTATGTTTAAAGTATAAAAAAAATTAAGCCGTTTTTAAAACATTAACATGCACATTTGGATATCTTCTCGATCCTTACTTTCTCATCGTAGTCTCGTGTATTACTGCACGTTATTCGTTCTGTGAATGAAAACACAGTTTAAAAATTGTCTTATTTGGGAACTAATGACCAGCATTTTAATCCGTGTGAAATTACCAATGTTGCAACATGCATGAGGTAACTCCTGAAAATGAGTGATACTAGTTGCTCTGACGTGAACTTTGCCCGTTGTTAACATTTAAATGGATTGCTAATCTATTCTGTTGCAGTTGTTTGCGTCGGAGTATTTTTTTGAACGGCTCAAACACGTCTTCCGGTGTGCCAAGTGAAAGTATTGATAATGAGCTTCATTTGGATTTAGGTCACGTCTGCGTCCGTTCGAACTAAGAATGAGTTTACATAGATTGTTGCCTCTTCTGCAGGGCGAGGTTAGTATGTCAGTTGCGCGGCTATAGAAAGAGCACGTGCGTCTTTCTTTGTAGGAGCTTATGTGAGCTCAATACATTGCGCATGCGCTCTAGAGCTGGAGTGTTTTTTTTTTTTTTTTTTTGTTAAATTCGTCCGACGGCTTCGTTAATAATTGCGTGGAGTAAAAAATAGTTGCTTTCTCACTTGACCGCACATCACGTGGCACTCCAATTCTACAGTGCATTTTGGTCACGTATGCTCGTTCGCGGTTGCGTTTCTGAAACCAACATCAGTAACCTCCATCTCACTTCCATTCATTAAAGCAATACCCCAGTACAACGTACAACAATTAAATATTTCTCTCAAAAATCGAATTTAATGTTTCACAACCGGCCAAGACCGAATTATCCAATAGACTTACAATAATGGAACTTACACCTTAGTATTATACAACTTGAAATATTTATTCCGAATTGAATGGTGTAAAAATTTATAAAACATACAACGACTAAGTGCCGAGCTTTCACACTCCGAACGGGAGGCTTTCTCAAGGACAGTTAACACAAAAATATTTTCAAGAACAACGATAATTTGAAATCTTGGAGCACGTATCTATTACGTGTCTAGGTGATATTGCGTCACGCGGAAGGTGGTGTCTCGCGACCTACCTTTCAGACATTCTCTCTCCTTTTCCCCTTAATGTCCTATTTCAGTAGAATCTTCCACGCAGCCGAGAGTTCGAGGGAAGGGCTCTCGTTGCAATGGTTGGGGTGCATGAATATTTCGATGCTTTCTCTAGTCAGTGTTCCTCTGTAGTCAGTGTACCGAGCGATCTTCATGTTTTTCCACATCGTTACGGCGTCATATTGGGCTACTTCTTTGCAAAGCGCTGTTTGTGTTTTTCCTGCTTTAATGACCCTTATGTGTTCTTTTCCCTAATTGTAAGGGATCTTTTGGTCATCCCGATGTATGATCGAAACAAGCCATCTGGATATTCTAATGGTATCTCATACACCCCAGCTCCTGAATTCACATCAGGGTCCTTATGTGCATTTGTTGTTGCTGTGGCGATGGACATTGGTGATTTAATTCCAATGCGTAATCCATGGCGCTTCATAAGGTTCTTAAACACGAACAAAAATTTCGGGATGTATGAAATAGATCCAGCAAACTGCAAGTTGTCGACTCCTGGGCGTGGTGTCTTGTGGCTCCTGGTTATCATATTGTGTGATATGGATTGCAGAGTTCGTTCCGAGAATCCAGCAGTACCCCTTTGTTGATGATATTTGTTATTTCTCTGTCCCTCGTTTCTTTGGTGGAGCAAATCGTGATTGCTCTATTGAAGTGGGTACGGAATGCCGCCATTTTATATGAGCTACGGGATACGGACTTAGTAGGGATGAAATTCGTCACTGTTGTTGGTTTGAAGAGGATCGCTCGGTACACTGACTACAGAGGAACACTGACTAGAGAAAGCGTCGAAATATTCATGCACCCCAACCCTTGCAACGAGAGCCCTTCCTCGAACTCTCGGCTGCGTGGAAGATTCTACTGAAATAGGACATTAAGGAGAAAAGGAGAGAGAATGTCTGAAAGGTAGGTCGCGAGACACCACCTTCCGCGTGACGCAATATCACCTAGACACGTAATAGATACGCGCTCCAAGATTTCAAATTATCGTTGTTCTTGAAAATATTCTTGTGTTCACTGGCCTTGAGAAAGCCTCCCGTTCGGAGTGTGAAAGCTCGGCACTTAGTCGTTGTATGTTTTATAAATTTTTACACCATTCAATACGAAATAATTATTTCAGTTGTGGTACAGACAAAGTTTTTAACTAAGGAATGCCCTTGAATAAATATTTAGCGAGAATGGGCAGGTTTGCGTGCACATACAGTGAGTCAGTCAAGTCAGTATCGTGTAGAACTAACACAGCTGAACTTCTCGAGATATATAAATCAGTAATAGCACTTTAAACTGTTTCTTGATGCCGTTTTAAGAAGTTATGACAGAACGTCTAAGGCAGAGGTGTGGTACCTTTTCATGTTGGAAGTCCGCATTAAGTTAGCTGTAATCTAATAAGGCCGCGTTGTGTTTGTCTTACGGCACTGGCTCTTTCCCTTCCCTGGAACCAGTGACCCTAAATTAGGGACGGGCGAATGCTTATAGCCCATTGAGTTGCTCACGGTGTTCGTTAAACCTCCAATAAAAAAAAATAATAATACGGCCGCATTCAAGAAACTTCAATTAGATATACAGGGCGTCCACAAAATCTCTTTACAACTTTGCACATTTATTACGGATACCCTGTACTATGTACGTTCATAATATTTGTTGTGTAATATGCTGTAAATATGAAAGTTTTAATTGACATTGTCGTTTTTTGTTATAAGTCACTCACTGACGTAGCAGGTGCTGTTCTACGAAAATGTGGTCCCCACAAGAGAGAACGCAGTGCGTCTCTTGGTTCATCGAAACAAAATTTGATACACAAGCACAATGACATTTCCGGACTAAGTATGCAGAAACCCCGCCATCTCGTCCTAGTATCCATGCCAATGGCATCAGAAATTCGTGGAGGCTGGGTCCGTGTTGGATCTAGATCGTAGTGGCCGCCGATGAGCATCGAATGAAGACATCGAACGTGTTCGTGATTTATTTTCACGAAGACCGAAGAAGTCCATTCGCTCCACTGCCAGAGAACTACAAATGTCTTGGTCCACGGTAAGGTAATAGACATCTGCGCTTATAAGCATACAAATTGCAACTGTTTACAAGCACTTGAGGCGAACGTTAGACCACTACGAAAAGAATTTGCAGTGACGATGCTGGATAGACTGAGTGAATATCCAGAGTTTCTCACGCGTTTGTTTTACGGATAAGGCAACTTTTCATGTCTCTGGGCAGTTAAACAGACCCAATGACAGGATTTAGGGGACCGAACATCCTCATGCGTGTTTATGGAACTTGAGAAAGACAATCCTAAAGTGAACGTGTGGTGCGGTGTTATAACAGAGTCCTTGGACCATTATTCTTCAGTGAGAAAACAATGACGGCAGATGTTTACCTGAATGCTTTGCGTGAGTATGTTGTGCCACAGTTGGAGGACCTTCAACCAAGCGTGATATTCCAACAGGACGGTGCGCCACCTGATTGGGAACGGCACGTTCGGGACTTTTTAAACACAACATTCCCTGGGAGGTGGATTGGACTGGATGGTCCAATTGCATGGCCACCCCGTTTCCCCCACGTCACACCTCTGGACTTTTTTTGTATGGGGATATGTGAAAGATATCTTGTATCGGACGAAGGTGCAGGACATCGAAGACCTGAAATCGAGAATCAACAATATCATTTCGGCCATTACTGAGGACGTGTTGCAGCGCACATGGTTGGAACTAGAGTTTCGGCTGGATGTTCTACGCGCAACAAATGGGGCTCATATTGAGCTTTTGTAATGAGCTAGAAAAACTTTTGTCTCTGCTCTTATGTGCTCAACCACATTTGTTTACCTCATACAGTTAATCCGTAATAAATGTGCAAAGTTGTAAAGATACTTTGTGGACACCCTGTACTTCAAAATGTACATTATTTTGTAAAAATCTAACTATATATTAACTAACTTGAAAAAAGAAAAAAAATGTTAATTCTAAAGCTAACTAACCTTTTAATGACTTTGTTGTAACTGCTTTTTGTTGGAAAGCATTTGAATATTTGGTTGCAACATGGAGGTCCGCACTTTTAGCTGATCCTTTGGATGGGTACCCGTTATTTGTGAACTTAAGGGCGCCTTGATTTGGGTTAGGTAGAAGAATGTACACTGAAGAACAATTGAATTAGAGATACCTGTCGCCCTCATGACGGCGGCGATTCGTCTCGGCATGGACTCGACAAGACACCGGAAGCATTAGGAAGCCATACGGATCCACGACCCCTGAACAAGCTCCTACAGTTCACGAAGATTTGATGGAGGGGGGTGAGAGCCTCGAACATCTCTATCGATGGCATCCCAGATGTGCTCGACGGGATTGAGATCAGGTGACCTAGCTGGCCAAGGAAGCGAGGTCACGTCGGTGGAGTGTTCATCCAACCATTCGGATACAATTCGGGAGCGATGGCACGGTGCATTGTCTTGTTGCAGGATGAGGTCCCCAGTAGGATGTTCAAGACGCATAAACGGGAGCAAATGGTCGTCCTGGATATCCAGGTAACGTTGACCTGTGAGGGACGATGTAACGCGTACCAGGGGTCCCATTTCAGTCCACGTAAACAGTCCCCAGACGAGAATGCAAACCCACCAGATTAAAGATTACCCTGCTGGCAAGAAGGATTCATCGCTTCATGTGGTTTGCGCCGTACTCGTATCCTGCCATCCGCATGTACCAACGTGAATCTCGACTCATCAGTACAGGCAACATTTTCCCACATGTCTAGGGTCCAGTGGCGATGTTCCCGCGCCCATGCTAATCATTGCACTCTGGGATGTGCGGTCAGCAGCGGTACCCTCGTGGGACGATGGCTTCTGTACCCCATAGCGAGGAGATGGTTCTGGATGGTGTGGCTGCTTACACGTTTTTCTGCACCAGCGTTAAATTGCCGAGTGATTTCTTGCAGTGTGGTCCGTCTATTCGCTCTTACAATGCGAGCTAACCGACGATGACCCCGCTCATCCACACGCTGTTGTCCACGGCAGGTGGCCCTTGCAGGGATGGTTTTACCGGATTCGATGTACTCACGGTGCACCCGTGACACAGTGGCTTTTGAAAATCCCTGTGTCTGCACGACTTCCGAGATGGAGTTACCCATTCGTCGGGCCCCGACAACTTGCGTACGATCAAATGCGCTTAGATCCTCGTCTTACCCATACTGCGTCCGACTGTTACTGATTCCCATCGCATCACTCCTTATATTGTCGGATCGCTGCATACGTCATGGTGTTTCCGTTTACAGGGCCACCCACAGCGACACATTTGCATTACGCCAGCTGTCTCTAATTCAATTGCTCTTCAGTGTAGATTCGTAGCAATAAGTGGTTGAAAAGCAAGAAAGCATTTTTCGTGTATGTTGCCAAAGGGGTGCGTGTTCTATTGCATTTTTTCATATTTCAATTGGATCTTCCTTAGCGTCAAACAAGGATTTTAAAATGGCATCTTCTGAGAGCTCAATTAATTCCATCTGCAGTTCTTTAGGAGCCATAGAGATATCAACTGGGTGAGGTTGAAACGCTAATTTGAGTGTGATGCCATGATATTCAAAGTCAGTGAACCTTTCATTGTATTCTCCAATCAAATAAGTCTATAAGAGCCGCGTATTCTTTAAATGATCCGTGTGAATCCTCCTGCTCATCAGTGACCTTTTCTAACTGGAGAAAATGTTCATCCGAAATTTCCTTTTGAAGAAGAAAAGTTTTGAATAAAAGATAGCTTTTTTCGAAATGCTTGGAATTTTTACAACATATCATATATAGACTTAGTTTTACCTTGCAAAGAAATATTAGTCATTTTGTTTTGACATGCACACAGGAATGCAGCATTTCTGTAGAAATCTTTCAATAATTCAAATTGCTGATCCTGTTTTTCATAAAATTTAAATATCTGTTCTCGCAAAGTTAACATTTTTGCTAACACCTATTCCTGCGATAGCCAACGCACTTTAGAATAGGACAAATCCACACTGAATACCTCATCATTCAACGTTAGCATGTTACGAAACTGAAGTTTCTGTCTAACTTCCTTGAACAAGCCATCTGGTTGATGTGCGAAAGCTTGGAAACACCAATGTGTCTAATTCCTACGCCAATAGATCGGATCACTAGTACAGTGTTACTATTTACTTCTTAATTGGTGTACTGTTCCTTGTTATCAAATAGTCCGTTGACTCTGCATTTGGATTGATTGAGCCCTCTCTAATTTCATTTGTTACTGCATTTTCTAGTACGAGAGGTCGATCAACAGATGTTGATTCAGAGAAGTTCTCTTGGCTAGTGGATTGTGTTTCAATGACAAACTAATCCATTGAATCTGATACTGGAAGTGAAACTTCATGAGAGGTTAAACTCTCTGACTGACCGGTATGGGTAGTTGTTTGCTTTTTTCTTTTTCCTGTACTCATGGCCGCATTTCTTTCTCTTTTTATCGTCCATTGTTCACATGAACACGTTCTGAAAGAAACCATTAAATAACTTGAAAATATTTGAATTTTAAATAATAGTAACAATTGAATTCAAATTTCGCAAGTTGCAACTGATACACAAATCGTAAAAAAGAAACGCATGCACAGGGAGCGAAAAAAAAACCCAATCAAAATAATATTTCTTTCAAATCAAACCACAATAACACATTAATACTTTACCATTGAAGCAAAATATTAATGCATATTTAACTTTTTCATGAAACCATATTAGTAGATATACATATAACATAAATTGAAAGCGCACTAAACGTCAGAAACCTTGTCTTAGAAGTTACTGGAAAGAACATGTCTTTTCGAGACATGCCTCATCGTTCACCATCACTTGTGTTATGCCATTCTTGACGAATGTTCGCTCATCTGGCGCTTTGTCTTACCGGAGGGCGCTGAGGGAAGCTTCTAGGGAGGGGGCACCGGGATATGTCCCGGTATCCCGGTGGGCCAAGTCGACCCTGAAAGTATGTCTGTAAAATGTGTTCCAAAAGTCGTCTCAGATGAGCAAAACGAAACTTGACTGTTTGATGCCATTGGCTTGTTGGAATTGGCCAGAAATGACAACAACTTTATGAGAAATATTGTTACTGGCGACGAAATATGAGTTTATAAATATGACCCAGAAACAAAGGCTTAGTTCACACAGTTTGAGACTCCAGCTCACAAAGACCCAAGAAAACTAGACAGGCATCGTTTATGGGGCATGCCCGATCAGACTAGACCCCAAACAACTATCCACAGCACAAAAAGCACTGCGTCGGCAGTAGGGTGGGCCGAAAAAACTTTTTTTTTAATTTGCATATCGCCAAGTGCAGAAAAGTTGCCATTTCTGTCAGCAAGAATAACAAAAGATTTTTTTTTAAATCAGTTAATATCTTACGTCTCCGCACGGCATACTAAGTTCGCGTGTTTCCGACCGCATTGGGCCGTAAGCAAAAATGATGGAATTTTTTTTGTAATTGAAATCGAGTAACTCCTAGTGCGGAAAAGTGTCCTTTAGTGTTCCCAATAACAGTGTAAAAAAGTTTTGAAGTTTATCAATGTGCTATGTCTCCCGCTCTGCTCGCGAAGTTCGCCATTTTCTTCCCACATTTAGCCCGTAGAGCTAGGCTAGTAAAGGCATCCTGGCATGTAGAGCATCGGAAAAATCCGTAGGAAATTGCACTCTTCTGAGTGCACCATGCGTTTGCATGTGTAGTACACTCAGTTTGCTTCGCAATGTGTAGCGTGTAGGTCTTATTTTGCTTCCAATGTCACATATGGAAACAACCCAGAACTCACCGCGAGGAGGTGGCTACACTTCGAGTTCCACCCACCCTCCCTCCAGCTCAGAATTTTATTTCTACGTGGTATGTCTTGTTCGGTAATCCGCTTTACTCGAAAAATGTGGCATTAATTGCTGTAATGCAATTGTTGCTCTTATGAACGAATCACTAGCTTCAAAACCACACACTGAGGCAGCTTTCTGTCACCATTTCACGCAACGTTCCACAGCTTGTGTGTGGCAGGGAAACTTGGTTATTTCTTCGCCAGCTACGGCAGAAGTTGCGATTAGTCAATCCAGATCTTCGTCTGAGATGTGTTTTGTCAGGGGTGGTTCGATAAGACACGTTTTAGTCCGCTCGATCATCTCATAATATTCATTAGTATCCATATTTAATTGCGGCACTTCGAATTCTCTTATGACGTCATTCATTTGTTCTCCATCCAAGCGCTCTAACGTGGGTGTTCGTCCGCAATCATACTTAGCATTATATTCTCTGGGTGACTGAAGAACGCGTTTTTCTGTTGATCACTGCATCAATGATAACTTTGCTTTTCAAATCCATGAAGCGCGATAAGTTGATCAGTTTCCAAAACTGTTTGGCTTCTTCTTTATGGAAAACCAGACCGCAGCATATATATCTTCATTATGTAGTTTGCAACACAGATCAAAGTTCGTGATGGGTTTTGAGTGGCAACGACATTGATGGAGTGATCAAAAGAAACTCGTTCAACGAGAGAAATAATTGCTAAGTATGATTGCGGACGAACGCACCCACATTAGAGCTTTGGGATGGAGAAGAATAAAGAAAACTAGACAACAACAAATGAATGATGTCGTAAGAGAATTCGAAGTGCCACAATTAAATTTGGATGCTAATGAATATTATGAGATGATCAATTGGACTAAAATGCGTCTTACCGAAACACCCCTGACAAAACACATCTCAGATGAAGATCTGAATCGACTAATCGCAACTTCTGCCGCAGCTGGTGAAGAAAGTTTCCCTGCCACACGCAAGCTATGGAACGTTGCGTGAAACTAGTGACCGTAGCAGCTGCCTCAGTGTGTGGATTTGAAGCTAGAGATTCGTTAATAAGAGCAACATATGCATCACGGCAATTAATGCCACGTTTTTCGAGTAAAGCGGATTACGGAACAAGATATACCACTTAGAAACAAAATTCTGAGCTGGAGGGAGGGTTGGCGAAACTCGAAGTGTTGCCAGTAGCTACCTCCTCGTGGTGAGTTCTGGGTTGTTTCCATATGTGACATTGGAAGCAAGCGAAGAGCTACACGCTACACATTCTAAAGCAAACTGAATGTACTACACACGCATGGTGCACTCAGAACAGTGCAGTTTCCTACGGATTTTTCCGATGCTCTACATGCTAGGATGCCTTTACCTAGCCTAGGCGTACGGGCCAAATGTGGGAAGAAAATGGTGAACTTCGCGAGCAGTGCGGAGACATAGCATATTAATCAACTGCAAAACCTTTTTTTTCACTGTTATTGGGAACACTAAAAGACACTTTTCCGCACTAGGAGTTACTCGATTTCAATTACCAAAAACTTCCATCCGTTTTTGCTTACGGCCCAATGCGGTCGGGAAAACGCGAGCTTAGTGTGCCGTGCGGAGACGTAAGATATTAGTCGATTTCAAAACAATTTCTTTTGTTATTCTTGTTGACCCAAATGGCAACTTTTCCGCACTAGGCGATATGCAAATTAAAAAGAAAATATTTTCGGCTCACCCTAGTCGGCAGTGTTCTGTTGGCAGGCGCATGAGCAAGTAGGTTCCAAGGTCACAGCCTGCCAAACGGCATTCTGCTCCGCCGCTCCATTTAACAGTTATGCACTCAGTCTCGATACTTTTTGATCACCCCACGTATAATAACAAAATGTGTGTGTGTGTGTGGGAAGGGGGGGTGTGGTAGGTAGTAGTAGGCATAACTAATCGGAAAATCAGGGTAGCATTCTAAAATTTGGCAAATTGTTTTTCATTCATTTCACGAGTTATGACCGGTTTCAAAGCGGAATTCAGAAAGGGGCGGGGCTAATCAAAAGCAAAATTACACTTTCGTCATAAAAATCGGTGCACCAAGAAAAAACCGTGCGATTAACGCGACACTTGGCGAATAGCTACGGGGAGGGCAGACATGCAAATGATTAAAGTTTCGTACGATTCCGCATTCCCGCGCGTCCAAGACCAGCGCTGCAATCTCAATCCTTGGGGCTTATAAGACGCCGCGCAAAGGGACTCCGCATTCGTGCCGAAGTGCACGGTAAGAGTCAGGTGAGATCCCTGAGCGATAAACATGCCGAGGAGCTGCCGTAGATGTGCGTACGGGCAACTGATAAAGTTTGAACGAGGCCGTATCGTCGGAATGAGAGAGGCAGGGTGGCCGGCGCGCTGAATCGGCCGTCATTTTGGCCGGTCTGACAGTACGGTGCAATCGTCTTGGGAGCAATGGACACGGGAAGGTACCCAGACACGGAGGACTGGCTCTGGAAGACCCAGACACACCACCAGCAGAAAGTATCGTGAGAGCGGCACGCACAGATGCAACGACATCCTTGTCCAATATTCAGAGACGTGTGGCGGCTGTACAAGAGGCTCCTGTATCCTCCAGAACCATTTCCAGACTCCTTGCAGGGACGAATCTGCACTCTCTACGGCCCTTACGTTTTCTGTCATTAACACCTGACCATCGTCGGCGTCGATTGCAATGGTGTCAGCAGCGAGCAACGTGAATGCTACGGACTGGCGACGTATAGTGTTCAGCGACGAATCCCGCTTCTGTATGGGAACGGACCACCGCCGTGTCAGAGTGTGGAGGACCGCAAGTGACCGCTACAATCCCAACCTCACTGTACAGTGGTACACGTCCCGAACTGCAGGTGTGATTGTCTGAGGAGCTATCGCGTATCACAGCCGGACTTTCATTGCAGTGATCCGAGCGACGTTGACAGCCTAGCGCTACGTACTGGAGATCCTGGGGCTCCATGTGCTGCCTTTTCTGGCGGGGTGGCCCGGAGCCATTTTCCAACAAGATAACGCCCGTCCGCACCCGGCTCTGGTTTTCCAAGATTGTCTGCGCACGTCATGTTTCGACACTTCCGTGGCCTGCCAGATAGCCTGATCTCTCGCCCATCGAGCATGTGTGGGACCAGATGGGGCGCCAGCTTTCTCAGTGTCCCAGTGTTCGTGATTTAGAGCGTAAGTTGCAAGAAGTGGGGGCCAGTCTGTCCCAGGATAACATACGGCGTCTCTTTGACTCCATGCCGGACCGTAACACCGCATGTATCCGAGCACGAGGCTGTTCGACGTGGTACTAACGCCGACCGGAATGTGTACCGTATGTCAGCGGGAAATCGTCCTGCTGCTGTGATATTGTAATCACTTTTGTCCTCGGTATGTACCATCTCACTACTAAAATCTCATTTCAATTCGACGCCGCTCCTTGGTGCGCGAATTTTTATAACAAGGAGTGTATTTAACATGCTATTTCTACGCTAGTCGGCTAGTTTGTACCAGACAAGTGAGAATGCATATGCGACCTTGAGCGTGCATGCACCGCCATTGGCGTTGGATTAAGATTTTCCTGTCACGAGAAGCAAAACAACTTTCCTTGTTCGAGTGTTGTCCCTACGGCGGCGAATCCACATACCACTCCCAATGCATGTGGTGCTTCTATCGGTCTTTAAGTTTTGTAAGTTGTTTTACCTGCGTTTCCTAAAACAGGTGTTTGTCAAATTCGTTTTCATTCCATTTCTTCTACAGGCGGAAATTCCTAGTTGCAGTTCAGCTATGGAAACAGAAAAGAGAAAATAAATTTTTTTACACCAAATAGAAAGAGGATCATGGCGTTTTATAAAGAGGTGTTCATCATCAACCATTATCACCCCACTGCTGGATGAAGATCTCCCCAAGTTTCTTCCACAATGGTCTATCTTGCGCCAGTCTCTTCCATGTCACTCCCGCATGCTTTCGAATTTAATCCACCCATATCCCATGTGGTCTTCTGGATTCAGTTATTTTTCCTGAGTTGCGGGGGAAAAGGATTCAATTATTTTCCCTGTAGTGCGGGGAGTTCCATTTCCCCCGTCATCGCATCATACCCTTTTTGTTTCAATATTTTTGGTTTTGTTTTTCGGGTTGAACGACCATCGTGAGAAACGTTCAGGGACATAAGCAGTTGTTTGCTCGTTATTTGACGTGTCACCTGTCCTAGGCGAGAGAGAGAGAGAGAAGGAGAGCCAGCGCCATGACATGTGAAGCTTACCCATGCTTCATCGAATGCGGGCACTGCGCGGACGACTAGCCAGATAACAGGGCTCTACACTTTCTGCTGTCAAAGCGACCTTGTTTTTTAGACGGGCTTTGACGAAGTATTTTCAGCATTTTATAAATATTCATTTTTTTCTTCCTAACTGAACTGTGACGTGCCTGCACCGCAAGACGCACATGAGATAAAGGCAGATAGCAGTGCCAGCACATATCCGCGTGGCTCAGTTGGGAGAGCGACTTATTCCGGAGTGAGGGGACCTGTGTTCCATACCCGGAGCGGACAAACTTGTACGTTACATTGGCGCCCGAACTTCCAGGATGACTCGGCTGTTAAGTTTCTCGCAATGATGTGATGTTCTTTCCACACGGCGAGACAGGAAAAATGAGAATCACTTCTTCAGTGCTGCGAAAAAATAAAATTCGGGTAATGTTATGTTCCACACACCAAATTGCCTGGGATTTCTTAAATGCACGTTTTTCATGGGATGATGGTCCTGCAGGACGCACATGAGATAAAGGCAGATAGCAGTGACAGCACATGTCGGCGTAGCTCAGTTAGGAGAGCGACTTACTCCGGAGTGAGGGGGATCAGGATTCAATGCCCAATGCGAACAAACTTGTACGTTATAGAACACATAGTCGATGAGTCCAATGAGTGTCCAACTGAAGTTTCTCTTCTTGTAGGCAATTTACTTTCAAAAAAAGGTATAATAATAAAAATATGTGAATTAGACATAAATCGGGGAAATCGTGACACACTTTAAAATTTAGTATTGTATTTTATTGTTCGAGTTGACATGGCCGGTATCAAGTTGAAAGTACAAATGGGGAGTTTGTTAAAAACTAAAATATCATGCAATGCTGTTTCTACGGGAAACAAGAAATTTGAACGAAACAGCGGAGAAGTGTGTGACCTTAAAGTGCTGACCTGAGTGCGCTGCGCTGGGATGAACATGTTTTTGCTGAGTGCGTATGGGGTGAAGCGAAACATTTTTCCTTATTTGGGAATTGTTGTTCCAGTAGCGGTCGCAATCTTTAGTGGCGACGAATTTGCGTTACTCTCCCGATGCGATGCAGTGCTACGTTACCAGTCTTTTACACGTTGTTCACAAAGGATTATAAGTCTACTTGTCAACCGATTCTCTCAGTTCTACAATTGCCAATATAAATATTACTTAGTCTGTTGACAAGGGCGCCCATGGGGTGGGGGTGGGAGGCTAGCCGTTGGTACAGCCAAATTTTTGATAAATTTGAAACAATAAAATTGACGAAACCTTTTTTTAAAGCATTTTTAAAAATAAGATATTAATGATTGATTTTATCAATTATTTTTGTTGTATTCTAGTATGTTGTACATTTACTAAAATGTTTGAGAGCCTTGAAGGAAGTAAGGATTTTTCTTAGCCCCCCCCCCCCTAAAAGTAGTCATATGAGCGCCACTGTCTGTTGATAAGGGTTTAAAGAACACGATGTCTTACTGCAGCAAAAATCAAAAGATGAAAATTGCAACTAAAATTATCTCCTGACAGCGCCTGGTTTAGTTCCGATAGTAGGAAAGTTCATTTACTCTGCAAATCGGCCAAGACTTGTAGGAGACAGTTGCTATAGTTACCGCCATGATAAGACGCGAGAACTCTGATTCGCTACTCAATTATTGCGCGGTCGCCCCGGTGGCGCAGTGGTCTAAGCGATGGCCTCTGATCATTCGTCCGAAAGGGGTGCGGGTTCGAATCCCGGTGAGGCATGGATGTTGTGTTTTGTCTTACGGTACTGGCTCTCTCCCTTCCCTGGAACCAGTGACCCTAAATTAAGGACGGACGACTGCTTATAGCCCATTGAGTTGCTCACGGTGGTCGTTAAACCTCCAACCCAAAAAAAAAAAAAAAAAAAAAAAAAAATCAGTTATTGCGCTTCAGCAACCGAGATAGTCTCGAATGTATGGCATCCGGATGCATTGAGTAGCGAGGAAATGTTGAAAGCTCTGCTTCAAGTAATAGATGGACGCAGTAAGTTGTGTTTAGCGCAGAACAATAATGAAAATAATTTACTTTTATTTTCGTGTATAAGTTCGTCGAGTAATTGCTGAAATCGGACTTATTCTGACTTTACATTGGCTCCTAGCATGAAGTTCTACCAATATATTGTTGCCCTGAAGATTCCACGTAAAGGCTGTGCCTGTGAAAGTACAAGTTCGTGCTCTTTATATCCCATCGTGGCCTACTGGGGTATTGTGGAGCCCGATTTTAAAGGATTCTTATCTCTGAGATTTCATTCATGTGGTGTAAAACTCTACTGTGGAGCTACGAATTAAAAAGCAAGTGCCATTTTTTACAGGAGTGAAGCTCTTAAGTAAGGATTACATACGCCAAAGTTAAGTTATAACCGAAAGTGTGCGAAACCGGAACATGAAACTAATTTTTTCTGCAACCCAGTGTTTAGATGATGGACATTCATATCACCATGAAGGATAACGTGGGTCAAAAGATGTGGAGAAAGTTCTTATATAAATTGCAAGAAAAAAGAAAAGGTTAAAACGTACGAAAGGCGGGTCAAGGTTCTGTCGCTTTTCAGATAGAACATTTGAAAGGGGAAAGGCTTCGCTTTCCGTTGGAACCAGAGGTGTTCGCTTCTGAGGCTGTGTCTGCAAGGTGGTAAAAAGTCGAATGCCATCTATAGTGGATAGATTACCCAATTGTGATAACACATGGGAACTCGAAGGTACTGGGTTTCATACTTAATCTCTAAACCAGAAGCTTGGGCGAATCGCTTGATGAGGTGACAGCATGTATAGTAGGCTTTTCGGAAATATAATGCTGATTCTGCTGTAACCTGTAAATTTTGTAACCGCACTCGTCTGGTATTTCATTTGTCTGTAGGTTGTCCCAATGGCTCAAGCCGATCTGGTAAACGTTTTTTCTTCACCTGGCACTGTGTAGTAAATAAATGGTTCTTGCCCGCCATTAGATGTCAAAAAAAAAAAAAACATATCTTCTAGAAGACTAATTTTGATACATCCGTACGGCCAACAATATCTTACATCCTTAAGAAGTTATGGAATATTTTAAGTCGTACTGTACGCACTTAAGCGGAAAGAAATCAGCATGTTTATGTCTATTAGTACACGAGCGTGTGTATTTCCGTTTAATTGGCGTAAATACGTCAATATTCAATGCAAGAAAAAAACGATGGCATGCACGTAGCATTCTTAATATGCATGAGAAGGGAGCTAAAGAATTGTCCATTGAGCCAAGCAGACAAATCATGATTTGTCTCCGATCTGAGAATTTATCATGAATACTATTACAATGAAGTTCACAGAAAATTTACCATTGGCAATTAATGCATTATTTAATTTCTATTATAAAATTCACTTTTGGATCGTCTGCTCGTCTTATCACCATTAGTCAGCATGAACGACAATTTGCCACTCTTCTTCCGGGAAATATTCGTAACCTTGGACGAACCTCTGCGTTTATGGTGCGAGAAGCTATTTCTTCCAACAGACCGGATGTTGGAGTAATGGTTGTGTGATCTACAGGTGGAAAATTCAAATGGAAGAGTAGTGGTAGTTCTTAGAAACTCTGTACGTCACTTCCGTTTGAATTGTTTCCTTTACGACAGATTTTGAATGCCCGCAGTGTTTTTTACTGTGTTTAGTGTGAAATAACGAATGTACAGGCGTTTTGTGTATATAAAAGTATCAACTTCTGCCCTGGTGGCAGAGTAGTCAAAAGCGCTGCCTTCTGGCTAATCGTTCGAGTTGGAACCGTAGTCGAGCCTCGGATGAATCATGGGTGGCGTGTGTTAACTCACACGGCGCTCAATCTCTTTCCTGAAACTATAGTGGCTCTAAACTAGGAATGAATAGGTCCCGTTTTTGTAATAGGAGGGTCATATGTGTTTATTCCATTTCTGTAACTATCACTGATTATAAAAGTCCAGTTTGGAAAAACCTTTCTGCATCGGATATCTTCACTTCATTGAGTAAGTAACTTATGTAACTCTGCTTTTTCCTTAACGCACAGCTCTGCTGCTTGGGAGTTCTGTACCTATTTCCTTTTCCAGCCATATTCCGCCTCTAAAAGCCCATTATTATTACTATTATTATTATTGTTGAAAGTTCAACCCCTCTCGGGGGGAGGTCTCTTCCTTCCGGGACGGAAGTCTGATAAATCGTATGTTTCTTTACTTGTCCAGGAACTTTCTTATTATTCCACAAGTGTTCAGAATACCTGCCTTCTGTAGTTCAATGTAGGTGTTACGCTGAAATTCTAGTGTCTGTATGGTCTTGGGTACAACACCTGTGGCTGATATTACTATGGGGACAGTGGCGACGTTCTCCATATGCCATACTCTGACAGCTTTTTTCCGTGCGTCTTCTGGATGTTGCATGTGTTGGGCATAGCTAATCAATTAGGTATTTTGACTTCTCCTTATTGACTAAGACTATGCTGGGTCGATTGCGGGGATGGTCTTATCTGTTCTGATCGATCTGTCCCAGTACATCTTGGGTCTATTTTTGCATATAGGAGCGTTGTTGGCTCATACTTATAGAAGAGGATTGGATTAATTGTAATGAAGTGGTGCTTTCTTGCAAATTTCTGATGGAAGCTCTTGGCGATTTGATTGTGCTTGTTCGTGTACTCTGTATGAGAACTCTGCACCCTGCCGTGATATGTTGGATGATTTCTGGCCCTTGATGGCATTGCCAACATGTGTCGCTTTCTACTGATGTGCCTTTTAGAATATGCTTCCGATAGTTTCTGGTGTTAACTTGATCTTGGTTTTGTATAGCCATCGGGAACCCTTCGGTCTATTATTATTAGATACCTATCATGAATATTTTGTGCACATTTTTCCTGTTAAGAATAATGCGCAGTTTTGTCTATTGGAAGTTTCTAAGTTTTACTCATGTTTGTTTACTGTATTTCTAAGTTCTACTCTTATTTCCCTCATCATTTCCGATTTGAAAAATATCTCTTTTGTAACGCTTTTCAAATATTGTGACCAGCTTTTCCGGTTCATTCTGCATTTTCTGTTTTTCGGTTTTAAAAATCCTCTGTGTCAGCGTCATCTATGACCATCATTTCCGGTATGTATAAATTGAGTTTCGAATTTTTAGTTCAAAGCAGATTTTTCCGGGTCAAGTCTGGGTCTGGTCGGGTCCAATTATGTGACGTTCGGGTTAAAAGTTTGACCCGTTTCCAACTCTTCCACCGGGGCGGCATTTATAGAAGCGAAAATACGATTGTAAACACGTTAAAAATAGAAATATGCATTTACGCCTCCTAGAGGCAAAAGGGTTTTGTCACAAATTATTCTAAAATGCATGCAAACTATCCGTCGTCGTGACCTCTATCGCAAAAATAAAATTCGATTTTTAAAAGCAGAGATTTCAGGAAAAATTTCGTACACATTTAAGATCCCTGGCGGTGACAAGAGATATTAATTCAAATAGACACTGTTTGTAGAATGGCCTTCGTGATAAAACGTATCGGAAGTTAAAAAGAATATTTTGAATCTGTTTTTTAAGCAACTGCACACAGTAAAATATATTATGAATTTAATTACGTAGCAGCAAAGTTATGTAGCGGAAAAAAGAGACAAAATCGTACAAAACGACGTTCTCACAGTTAATAAGGTTTTCGACTATAAAATTAATTTTTCAAGTCTGACTAATAGTTGCAGAGTTATGGTGCCAACAGAGAGATGAATCCGCGGACACAGATATACGCATGGGTTGTATGTGGGTGTTTTTTTTTTTTTTTTTTTGGTCATACTGAAAAGACGTTTTAGATGTAATTGCGAAAGGGAAAAACTGAAGCTGTTCAGATGTAAAATGCCAACACATTAAGTTGCTTTAACACAGGAACCGGAAGTTCAAACTTAAATCGCCACTCTTGTCAGTCCAACGTCGACCAAAGTAATGTAATAAAACAATTGGCCCCATCATTATTTTCATGTACCGCACGAAAGATAGTGACTGAACCATGTGTATGGGGTTGTGTGGCAATGGCAGTACATATTTTGACACGATGACTCATTCTAGCGTCTCGAAACTATTTTCAGTACTAGATGAAAAAAGGGCACTGCACTGAAAATTTTCTGTTTTAAGATTCGTCACAACACCCTACCATTATCGTGAAATAAGACAGAAGAAACTGAAAAATGAGAAATTTCCCATTATTCAGTCCTTAATTGATTCAAAACAATGTGGTGTATCTATTATATATGTGGACTGATGACTTTCTTTTTGTACAACGACCGATTCATAAAAACTGAGAGTAAAATAACACAGAATGAAGAAATATAGGTACAGCAAAGTATGTTATTCTTTCTCAAAGTATTTTCCCTCGAATGATCTGCAACGGGTCCCATCGGTTCAGTCCACTTTTCAAAGCATGTGGTGAAGGCATTTTGTGGAAGCTGCTGAATAGCATGAATAGCGTTAGCATCTGTGTTGAATGTTGCACCACGGGACTTCTCCTTCATTGTTGGAAACAACCAGAAATCGCACGGGGAGAGGTCAGGATTGTAGGCAGGCTGTGGCATGATTTCAAGACTGAATTTCTTAAGAAACTGTTGAACACAAGCAGCCACATGTGGGAGGGCGTTATCATGGTGTAGGGGTCCACATGCCCACCAGTTCCGGTCGCTTAATCGATATGTGTCGTCACAGACGCTTCAAGACTAAAACTTAATACTTAGCATTGACAGAAATTTGTGGAGAACGGCATGCTGGTAGACTACATCTTTATGATCAAAGAAAATTATCATCACCTTCCTAGATGATTTGGTTTGGCGAACTTTTTTCGGAGGAGGCGAGCCTATGTGTTTCCAGACACTCGTTGCGCGCTTCGTGAGGCAGTCGAAATAGTGGACCCATGTTTCATCGGCAGTTATTACTGTGTTTAGAAAGTTTGGATCCTTTGCAATAATTTGTTTTCACTCATGACACATCTGAGCTCTGGCTAAAAATTGTTCTCTCATCAGGTGATTAGGTACCCATCTGGAACACGTACACACGATGCAGCAGTAATTTGTCGCATAGAATGCGGATTGCCGACGTTTTTGAAATAATAACTGACGCCACTGGGTCTTCACATGTCATTCGTCGATCTTCTTGTAGGATTGCACGAACAATGTTAGCAATACGCTCCATAACAACACTTTCAGGTCGACCAGGTCTTGGAGCGAGTTCTGCCGACAAACGCCGCTTTTTGAAGTCATGGTGCCATCTAAAAATGGTTGACTCACCCAATAATTTATCCTTGTATGCTTTTTTCATTCAATCAACTTTTTCTGGAACCGTTTTACCCAAACGATAGCAACATTTTATCGCACAACGCATTTCACTCTTAACTCTTAATCACGCCATAGCTGTATGGCGAAATGCAGACGTACCTTAAACAACTGCCCAATAACAAAACCCAGAATTGTCTGCCACGGCTAATAACGTTGCCATACATACTTCCTTAATTGAGTTAGTCGTCTGCGTAGTCATTTTCCCTCTTCGCACTGTTGCCAACTAAAAAAATTAATCTTAGATTTCATGGTACGGCCTTTGTATATGGATTTAACGACCACCATGAGCAGCTCTAAGGGCCATAAGGCAGACACCCGTTCCTAATTAAGAGCCACTGGTTCAAGGCAGGGGAGACGACTAACTCAACAGAGCACACCACCCCTTCCTTCATCTAGGACTCGAACCGACCGGGGCCTACATCGGGCGATGGGCCACAAACCTACGCTTCTGACCATTCGGGCACCAAGGCGGCTGGCTGATGATTATAATCATCTTACACAACAAAACTCACTGCGGAGAGGTGCCTGCGGAATAAAATGTCATTCACATGTGAATTCCTGAAGATCATAAAGCTGACAGTAATATTAGAATGAAGTTGACTGCACGATTCTAAAATAAAATATTAAGCCAGATATTCTTTTCAAGCTAATTCTTGTAACATGCCGAGCAGCAAATATTGTGTGCGCTTAAATGGCAGTTCATTGACACTTTGGAAGAAAGGTTTCGTAACGTATCTGAAACGGTGTGATCTTGAAGACTACCATCAATTAATTATGAAGGCATCTAATTATTCTAGTAGTATATCAGGAAGAAGAGAAAATGGTTGTGTTCGATGCGACACGGTACAAAATGCTGGTCCAACAGACCTATTTCACCATTAAATGAGCTTTAACTTACGGAATCGCCGGAACGTGTTGGTTACACTGTTGTATCAGAATAATATGACCGCTCCTGGAATCAGTGTACCCGCCCAGATGTATCAGAGAGTGCACGTGACAAGATCGACCTCACGGAGGTATAAGCGGCCGGACAGGACAGATGAGCCGTAGTGCGTTATGTGAGAACAATGGGCAGAGGTAGTGATTTCACGGACGTTCAAATAGGAAATAGGTGGAAGCGTCTCAAAAACAGCAGACTTCGTGGGATGTTCGCGAGGTACTGTAGTAATGGTGTACCAAGAATGGACCGCTGGCACACCGAGTACCTCGCCGCCCCGGTGGCGCAGTGGTCTAAGGCGCTGGCCTCTGATCATTCGTCCGTTAGGGGTCCGGGTTCGAATCCCGGTCAGGCATGGATGTTGTGTTTGTCTTACGGCACTGGCTCTCTCCCTTCCCTGGAGCCAGTGACCCTAAATTAGGGACGGGAGACTGCTTATAGCCCATTGAGTTGCTCACGGTGGTCGTTAAACCTCCAATCAAAAAAAAAAAAAAAAAAACCACCGAGTACCTCGTGACGTCATAACTGTGGAACCCCAAAGGCCATCGACCTCAGAGGAGAACGTCGCCTCCGTCGACTGGTAAAGGGCAATCGACGCACAACAGTACAGCAGTTGACCACGCAAATGAACCCTGGGGAACCCAGTTACGTGTTCCCGATAACAGTAGAGCGAACCTTGTTACGCATGGGTTTCCGGAGTCGACGCTGCGTTAAGGCGCCCATCGGCGACGACGCCTGCAGTTCGCATGGGACTACCATTATTGGAAAGTGGAAAAGCGGGAAAAGCTTGCCTTATTCGACGAGTCGAGGTTTCTACTCCACAGAAGTGACGGGCGGTGGCGGATACGGTGTCAGTCAGACACACGAGAACCAACACCCGGACACGCTTGTCGGTCAAATACAGGTCGGTGGTGGCAGTGTGTATGTCTGGAGGATGTTTTCCTGGAATGACTTGGGACCGTTGGTGCCACTGGATGGGTTCCTGAACGCCAATGGCTACCTGTCTATTCTCGCTGACCACATGCATCCCTTCATGTTGGACGTTTACCCTGGTGGTGATGGTGTCTACCAACAGGACAATGCGCCCGACCATGTCGCTACGGTGGTGTATGACTGGCTTCAGGAGCACGACAGCGATGTTTTTCTCCCTTGGCCGGCGAAATCATCAGACCTCAATTCCATGGAACACTTGTGGGACTATTTGGATCTACACGTTCGACTTGCCGACCCACAACCACGTCATCTCCGGGACCTCCGTGCTCTGCTGCAGTCCGAATGGGCACGTGTGCCTCAGGCAACCTTCCACAGCCTCATCGAGTCCATACCACGACGTCTCGCCTCTGTCATCCCGGCCAAGGATGGTTATTTTCATTAATTAGGCAGGTGGTCATATTATTCTGATACAATTGTGTATTCATAGCAGGAATCACATTGTATGTGCAGTGCTTCTTTATGCTACCTTGCTGTGTGATTTTGTAATAGTAATAACAGTATTTAATTCGAACCATCTGTTTTCCACATGTTATGAAGAGAGGCTTTTGATATGCTTTACCGAAAACAAAATCATGATATCGTACTGTATATGTTGGACCCCTCCCTAAGTTGCACATGTTTACGGGGAACCGCGGGTGTCCAACGTACCCAGGTTTTACTGTATGTACTTTTATCCCCTCTATTTTCGAATTCCCGAAAGCGAGGTCACACCAAACCGGTTCCAAAACAGAACAGTTAGATTGATTGTTCGCAGCGCACAGTTCTTCCCTGAGAGAAATTGGCATGCAGGTAGAAATATAGTTTTATATTACTTGCTTTGCATCAAGTAATATGCAACTGTACACTGAAGTGCCAGAAAAACTGGTACACCAGCCTAATACTTGGTAGGTCCTCCACGGGAGCGCAGAACTGCTCCCGTGGAGGACCTACTCCACTATCTTCTGGAAATATGCTGTAGGCAATGCACACCATACTTCCTGCAGAGCATTCCACATTTCAGGTGTATTCCGAGGTCTCCGATTCCTGTATTCGAATGCGCGTCGCATGGCATCCCAAATGTGTTCTATCACGTTCAGATCTGGGGACTTGGGTGGAAATGGCAACACTCCAAACTCAGGTGAATGCTCCTCTAACCATAATGTGGCGTCCTGACACTTTTGTAGAGGTGCATTGTCCTGTTGGAACAGGCCCAACCCATCAGCAAGTGTGCAGGACATGAACGGGTGTACCTCGTCAGAAAGGATGCGCACATAGTGGCCGGTCACAGACGTTTGTAGAGGTACCAGGGGTCCCAGTGAAGTCCAGCTAAACACACCCCATACCATTATGGACCCCCCATTAGCCGGTACAGTTCAATATTGACAGGCGGAATCCATGGCTTCATGGGGTTTGCGCCACACACGAATCCTTCCATCTGCCCGATACAGTTGGAAACGCGACTCATCAGACCAGGCTACTTGTTTCCAGTCATCAAGCGTCCAGTGGCGGTGTTGCCGTGCCTAAGCGAGGAGCATAGCTCTGTGTCGTGCACCCATCAAGGGGACTCGAGTTGGGCGTCGGCTCCCAAAGCCCATATCGTGCAGGGTACGTTGCACAGTCCGGACGCTGATGCTTGTTGAGGCTCCAGCATTGAATTCCAATGATACCTGCGAGAGTGTTGCACGCCTATCGCGTGAAACGATTCTTGACAGCCGACGATGGTCACGTTCACCCAATGTCTTCTTACGGCCACACTGGTATCGTAGGTTGGAGGTTTTGTCGGAATGTTTATAGTCACGGTACACCCTTGCAATGGTCGTCCGTGAAAATCCGAACTTCGTTTCTACCTCCGAAATAATATGGCCCATCTCACGAGTGCCAACTATGACACCGCGTTGAAAATTGCTTAAATCGTTATTACTGATCATTCTCATGCCAAAAACAGCTCTGACAGCTGGCAAGGACGTCTATCACTTTATATACGCATTGGCGGACCCAACTGAGTACGCGCATAGGTGACGTTGTTGTGTATTTTGCATAAGCTCGTCTGTACCAGTTTTTCTGGCACTTCAGTGTATATATATCAAGTAATTCACGTATTAATTTGCATCATTTACACCTCAGTATCAATCCACACGATAAGAGAGAAATGATCAATCATGAAATAACAGAGATGATTGGTTAATCATCTCTGTTTTGCGTCGCGTCACTTGATGCTGAAGTGCAAATTGAGCCTAACACTTCTGTAAAATAATTCCACACGGAATATCTACACTTTCTGCCGATCGGTATTCAACCGATTCAGAATGAAATGGCAAAAAAGCTCAGTACCATCCTGAATGATACATGCGTGCACCAGAGTTGGTAACGGGTCAAAAATTTTGGATCCGGACCAGGCCGTCATATAATTGGACCTGGTCCGGGCAATTCTACTCTGAACTATAAATTCTAATAAAATCATCATCATCATCGTTATTGTCAATCATTATCAATCCATTGCTGGATGAAGATCTCCCACAGTTTCTTTCACAACGGACTGTGTTGGGCCAATCTCCTCCATCCACCCATCTCCCACGTAGTCTTCTGGGTCTTTTCCTGTCCCTTGGAATACAGTCTAAAATTTCGGTTGTTTATCGGTGGTCCGTTCTCCTGGCACTATGTCCAGCCCGTTGCCATTTCAGGGATTTTACTTTGATCATGATGTCTTCCACTCTTGTCATTTTCCTGATCCACGAGTTCCTCTTCTTATCTTTCTTGGTTACACCAAGCATGCATGTCTCCATGCTTATTTCAGCTGTCTGCATCTTTGTATGTCTTTTTTAGTTAAGGTCAACGTCTCTGCTCCGTACATAAGCATTGAAAGGATGCATTGATTAAAAACTTTTCTTTTAAGACATAATGGCATATTGCTCTTAAAAATTGTACTGTTTCTTCCAAACGTTCTCCAAGTTTTATATGTCGATTAATTTCTTCATCAATGTGACCTTTATTTGATATCTGCTGTCCAAGGTACATGTAGATATCGGTTACCTCCAGCTTTCCCCCATCAACTGATAAACCTTCATTCCTTGTAAAAGCATTGTACTTCAGTTTTGTCTTCTGAAAGTTCATTTTAATCCCATTTCTTTACCCTTCTCAGCAGGTTCTAAATTCTTGGATCATGCTCTGCAGCATTATTTTAAAAGGTTTATTGAAATATTTTTTTAAATAAAACCGGAACAAAACCGGGTCGAAATCGGGTCAGGAACACCTTGACCCGACTCGTTTGACCGGCAAGAAATTGTCGACCCGGTGACCCGTGCCCAGCTTCTATCTCTGGCATGTACGTAACACGGGATACCGGGAAACCCTTTAAAAGCCACTTGCCCAGGTCCTCAAACTGTCTAAGTCGGTCCCTGACTGAGGGAGGTCATTACTAATTGTTCTGCTCTTTATTTGTGCTACTGACTGCGGGATTCCGTCACGGAAAGTGCAGTCTGAACTACACCAGCGCTCTTAAGACTGCCCCGGGGCAGCGAGGGAGCATGACGTGGTTGACGAATGTTTTGAAGGGAGGAGTGCAAGGCAAGGTCGCTGTCTTGAAGGAAGGGAGTTAAAGAGGAAGGTGTTGTGTTTGCGTGTCACGACGTTAAAATTTAATTTAGGTAAATAAAAGGAGCATTTTCCTTTAAAGAAATTGTTCAAGTAATTTTTCATAAGCAAAAACGCCAAATTTTGAAAAGTGATTAAAACAGTGCTCTGACAACAAGAAAGTTTGATGGTGACGTGCTACCAACACTTGTTTGTCACACCAGTAACTCAATAATCATTGCATCTTCTTGGTTTACAGGTGGCCTAACTAGTCAGATCAGGTTGTGTGCGTATATCCAGGAAAAGGGAAGAGGGTTGGCCGGAATTCCTTTGTGGCCAGTAATAGAAATAACTAAAAATTCTTTATTTCTGTATTTCATAAACATAGCTGCTATCAAACTTGTCCCAGCAAAAATAATACTGTCCCACCAGTCGCCCACCCTGATCTTGAAGTCTAGGGACGTCCCTGCTGGGGAGGTAGGTAAAAGGAATCAAGGGGGGGGGGGGGGAATTTTCCATGGAATTTTCAGAAGCAAGTATGTGGGATAAAATGCATTTCGATTTCAGTAGCATGTGTGTTTACGCCCTCCATAGGGGAAAATTTTAAATCGTATTAACCTTCATTCTCTCAGTCCAGGCTTCCAAATGCAAAAAACAATTACATGCAAATTTTTCACCATTAACACTACCCAAAGCGAAAGTAACTTTTCGTATCAGAATTTTAGGAGCACAGATATCAGGTAAAATGCAATTTACGTTTACGTTCTCTATCGGGGGAAATGTGCATTATTTAAAAAAGGAGCTGTACGTAAAATGGCTTCCGTGGTAGAAAATATCAAAGGAAACAGAAGTGTTTTAGTTGAATTATTAGCAGCAATGATATAAAATATTTTGAATTCAATATCATCTGCATTTCTGCCCCCTAGAGGCGAAGTTATGCAACAGAAGAGCATAAGGTTTTTCTGAAGTTTCAGGCTTAGCAATGCAAAACGAATTTTTCAAACCGGACTAATAGGTGCAGAGATATACAGTGTCTAGAGATGGGCCAGTGAACTTAGTGCCTTCAAATTTTGAAACATACGTAGCATATACGTCTGTAATGTTATGTTCGCTATGTGAGTATGCTACTACTAAATCTTGAAACGAGTTGACTGAGCATCATCTGTGTGATTCTACTGCACTTCTCGAATTATCGTGCGTTACTCCTCAACAAACGCTTACTGCCCCTTTAGTACAAAAGACAGGTATGGAGCTATGCTGACTGTTATTCTTTGATTTTTCAGATCCTTGGAGCAATATGTTTGGGACTGGTGGCGTACTACAATTATTACAACAGATCTGGGAATCCAGGATTCGCCGGCAATGCGGAACATTCACTCATGTTCATAGTGACTTTTGCATTCCTCGTCACGACTTTTCTTCTTCTGATTTCGGCTCTGGTCTCATTGATGGCTGCTACGATCCTACCTAAAACAGTATTCGTAAGTAGAAAACAAAAAGTTCATTTTTCATTGTTTTCCAACTGATTTTACTTACAATCGTCGATTGCCTACGCTGTGCATCTGTTTTCTGAACATCTTGTTTATACAAAAGCTGACAACTAAATTAGTGTTATTACACATGCGAGTAATGTAACATCTCGCATGTGTAATGACATCGCTTGACCCCACCTGTAAGCAGATTATTTCCGTTGATGCAAAGTTTTATTTTCAGGAGCCGCCCCGGTAGCGCAACGCTGGTTACTGACCATTCGTCCAAGATAGGTCTGGGTTCGAATCCTGGTGAGGCATGGATGTTGTGTTTGTCTTACAGCACTGGCTGTCTCCCTTCCCTGGAATCAGTGACCTTCAAAAACGGACTGGGGACTGCTTATAGCTCATCGAGTTGCTCACAGTGGACGTTAAACACCCAAACAAACAAAACTTATTTTCAGGAGCTCCGCCAGATTCCGTCAAATGTAGACTTGTATTATCTTGTCTCTCCAGATTCGTCGCATGATGTCCGCTAGAAAGCGACCGCGATCTGTTCTAGTCTGGCACCCTTCTGAGACCTCCAGTGAAAGTATTTTGAAGGCTGTTGGGTCATAAAGTGATGGATGATTGTAATTCCACGTATGCACTATAGCGCAGGAATAAGGATAGTTTTGACCTTCGTGCATGTAAAATTCGTCGCAAACCCGATTCTAGGTAACTTTTCTGACCTTGTTTATAATAGAATAGTTAAATTATTGAAAATAACTACAGTAGAACCCACTTATAACGAGCCCGTATTTAGAGAGATTCCAAATTTAACGAGCAGAACGGGAAGTTTCGTTCGATATAATGCCAATTCAAAGCTGATTTGATCGGTTTTAACGAACAAAATTTAATAAAGTCCCCGGATTTAACGAGGGAGAGAAAAGTTAGGATGGTCACTTTTAACAAGAAAAGTAACAAAATTGAATGAAATTCCGTATTTAACGAGGCACAGAAATCTGTTGCTCACTGTCCTGGAATGGAGGAAATGAATGGTGACATATGGGAAGAAATTGTAACGGCCTAAGGAAATCATTGTGTGCTAATGGAAGCAATTTGATAGAAAACCAATGGGAAGGGAGTACATCAAATGCTCAGCAAGCATGTTGTGGAAGAGAGTATGCCTTGGGAGTATCTCTTATGCAGAGCTGAAAACAAGCAGCCTACTCATAAGCAAAACGGCCAGTGAAGAAAACGAAGAACACTCATCCCGTCATATGTATAACATATATTATTTAGAAAAACAGATTTTAAAAAATTTCCGTTTTTTTTTTTTTAAAGGCGACGGCAAGGTATTTTTAATGCACTAAGTCTTATTCAGCAAAAAAATTAAGACGTCATAAATATTAAAAAAAAACAATTATTTTTTAAATGTTTCTATACATGATGTCTGCTTTAGGAATCATTGCTTCTGTGTATTCATTTTATTTTGATTTGTACTACTGTACTGTAGTTAATTAAATCTTTCAATTATATCAACTTGTTGTGGATATATAACTTAAACGTAGTATTCTATTAAGAAGAGACCTAAGATCATTAAACGTAGTATATATCATCATCATCATCATCATTGTCAACCATTATCAATCCACTGCTGGACGAAGGTCTCCCCAAGTTTCCTCCACAACGGTCTGTCTTGTGCCAGTCTCCTCCATGTCACCCCTGCATACTTTCGAATTTCATCCACCCATCTCCCATGTGGTCTTCTTCTGGGTCTTTTCCTGTCCCTTGGAATCCAATCTAAAATTTCGGCTGTCCATCGATGATCTGTCCTTCTGGCAGTATGTCCAGCCCATTGCCATTTCAGGGATTTAACTCTGATCATGATGTCTTCCACTCTTGTCATTTTTCGGATCCACGAGTTCCTCTTCTTATCTCTCCTGGTTACACCAAGCATGCACCTCTCCATGCTGCTTTGAGTTGTCTGCAGCCTTTGTATGTCTCTTTCAGTTAAGGTCCACGTCTCCGCACCATACGTAAGCACTGGAAGGATGCATTGATCAAACACTTTTCTTTTAAGACATAATGGCATATTGCTCTTGAAAATTATGCTGTTTCTTCCAAAAGCTCTCCAGGCAAGTTTTGTACGCCGATTAATTTCTTCATCAATGTGACCCTCACTTGATATCTGCTGTCCAAGATAAACGTACGTGTCTGTTATCTCCAGCTTTTCTCCATCAATCGATAAATCTTCATTTCTTGTAAAAGCATTGAGCATCACTTTTGTCTTCTGAAAGTTCATTTTTAATCCCACTTCTTTACTCTTGTCAGCAAGTTCCTGGATCATACTCTGCAGCTCTGATGGGGTAGTTGCAAAAATGACTACGTCATCAGCAAAACAAAGGTGGGTTAGATAATCTCCATTAATCTTTATCCCCTTGTTTTCCCAGCTCAGTGACTGAAAAACACCCTCTAATGTGGCATTAAAGAGCTTCGGAGATATGGTGTCACCTTGTCTCACTCCCTTCCCAATTTTTACGTGTGTTGTATTTTCAAACAGCCTAATCTTTGCACTTGCATTTTCATAGATGTTATTAATAATATTAATGTATGCATCTTCAATACCGCAGGTTTTCAGAGCCATTGTAACTGCTGATGGTTTCACCGAATGAAAGGCTTTTTCATAATCGATAAAAGCCATGCACAATGGAAGTTCATATTCCCTCGCTCTTTCAATTAGTTCTCTCAGCACGTGGATATGATCTATTGTGCTGTAGCCACTCCTGAATCCAGCTTGTTCTCTCGGTTGAGCCATGTCCAGTGTCGCCTTCAAGCGGTGTGAAAGAACTTTAGTGAAGATTTTATAAACCACTGATAGGAGGCTGATAGGTCTGTAGTTCCTGAGATCCTCAATGTCACCTTTCTTATGTAGCAGGATCATTGTAGCGGTGTTCCAATCCTCAGGAATCTTTCCTTCATTAAGGCATCGAGTGAAAATTTGGGCGAGTACTGTTTCGATTTCTCCACTTGCTTCTTGTATGATGTCTACAGTAATTCCATCTTCTCCTGGAGCTTTTCCTCGCTTCATGTTCTTGATTGCATGTGCAACTTCTGCTGGAAGGACTGGAGGAACTCTGGTACTGGTATCTTTCATGATGTCTGGAGTGCATATATCATCCCTTTCATATAATTTGGAGTAGAAATCTTTCACTCTTGTCAAAATTTCGCCTCTATTTCTTGTTACAGAACCATCTTCTTTTCTCAGTGCAATAATCTGTTTTCTTCCCTTACTGAGATGTCCCTTTGCTATCTTTAGGCTTTGGTTGTTTTCAATTGCTTTCCTCACTAGTTCACAGTTATATATATATATATATATATATCATCATCATCATCATCATTGTCAACCATTATCAATCCACTGCTGGACGAAGGTCTCCCCAAGTTTCCTCCACAACAGTCTGTCTTGTGCCAGTCTCCTCCATGTCACCCCTGCATACTTTCGAATTTCATCCACCCATCTCCCATGTGGTCTTCTTCTGGGTCTTTTCCTGTCCCTTGGAATCCAATCTAAAATTTCGGCTGTCCATCGATGATCTGTCCTTCTGGCAGTATGTCCAGCCCATTGCCATTTCAGGGATTTAACTCTGATCATGATGTCTTCCACTCTTGTCATTTTTCGGATCCACGAGTTCCTCTTCTTATCTCTCCTGGTTACACCAAGTATGCACCTCTCCATGCTTCTTTGAGTTGTCTGCAGCCTTTGTATGTCTCTTTTAGTTAAGGTCCACGTCTCTGCACCATACGTAAGCACTGGAAGGATGCATTGATCAAACACTTTTCTTTTAAGACATAATGGCATATTGCTCTTGAAAATTATGCTGTTTCTTCCAAAAGCTCTCCAGGCAAGTTTTGTACGCCGATTAATTTCTTCATCAATGTGACCCTCATTAGATATCTGCTGTCCAAGATAAACGCACGTGTCTGTTATCTCCAGCTTTTCTCCATCAATCGATAAATCTTCATTTCTTGTAAAAGCATTGAACATCACTTTTGTCTTCTGAAAGTTCATTTTTAATCCCACTTCTTTACTCTTGTCAGCAAGTTCCTGGATCATACTCTGCAGCTCTGATGGGGTAGTTGCAAAAATGACTACGTCATCAGCAAAACGAAGGTGGGTTAGATAATCTCCATTAATCTTCATCCCCTTGTTTTCCCAGCTCAGCGACTGAAAAACACCCTCCAATGTGGCATTAAAGAGCTTCGGAGATATGGTGTCACCTTGTCTCACTCCCTTTCCAATTTTTACGTGTGTTGTATTTTCAAACAGCCTAATCTTTGCACTTGCATTTTCATAGATGTTATTAATGATATTAATGTATGCATCTTCAATACCGCAGGTTTTCAGAGCCATTGTAACTGCTGATGGTTTCACCGAATCAAAGGCTTTTTCATAATCGATAAAAGCCATGCACAATGGAAGTTCATATTCCCTCGCTCTTTCAATTAGTTCTCTCAGTACGTGGATATGATCTATTGTGCTGTAGCCACTCCTGAATCCAGCTTGTTCTCTCGGTTGAGCCATGTCCAGTGTTACCTTCAAGCGGTGTGAAAGAACTTTAGTGAAGATTTTATAAACTACTGATAGGAGGCTGATAGGTCTGTAGTTTCCGAGATCCTCAATGTCACCTTTCTTATGTAGCAGGATCATTGTAGCGGTGTTCCAATCCTCAGGAATCTTTCCTTCATTAAGGCATCGAGTGAAAATTTGGGCGAGTACTGTTTCGATTTCTCCACTAGCTTCTTGTATGATGTCTACAGTAATTCCATCTTCTCCTGGAGCTTTTCCCCGCTTCATGTTCTTGATTGCATGTGCAACTTCTGCTGGAAGGACTGGAGGAACTCTGGTACTGGTATCTTTCATGATGTCTGGAGTGCATGTATCATCCCTTTCATATAATTTGAAGTAGAAATCTTTCACTCTTGTCAAAATTTCGCCTCTATTTCTTGTTACAGAGCCATCTTCTTTTCTCAGTGCCATAATCTGTTTTCTTCCCTTACTGAGATGTCCCTTTGCTATCTTTAGGCTTTGGTTGTTTTCAATTGCTTTCCTCACTAGTTCACAGTTGAATTTTTCTTACGTCTTCAGTGATACTTTTTCGTACTGTCTTGCATAGCTCTATATATTCCACTTTGGAAGTCACATCTTCTTTAGTTGTCCTCATCTCTCTTCTTTTTTGCATCAACATTTATGGCCAAACCCCTCCAAAATGATTCCACAACTTAAATCTTGGCCCTCAGTCTCCGGCAGCTGGAATGTACCTGGCCAAGGCAGCGGCCAGTGCGACATGAAGGCAGAGGGTGCTAAGAATCCCCGGAGGACAGGACTAGGCTGCCATCTGATGCTGACCTTGGCTACGTACAATGGACGCTCCCTATCTTCTGATTCAAGGCTTCTTGAATTGGAAGAGGAACTACAAAGGATCAAGTGGGACATCGTGGGGCTAAGTGAGTTAAGGAGAAAAGGAGAAGATCTCATTGAACTGAAAAGTGGACATCTCTTCTACTATCGTGGGACAGATACTGGCAGAACTAGTGGTGTTGGATTTATAATAAACAAGAAACTGAAGGATAAAGTTGTAGAAGTTGAAAGTTCCTCTGACAGAGCTGCACGACTTGTTATCCAACTCTCGAAAAGATACCAGGCTCAGATTATTCAAACTTATGCACCCACCACAAGTCATCCTGAAGAAGAAATTGAAGAATTTTATGAGGAAATTTGTCATCTAAATAATAAAGGTAAGCAGCACTTGAAAATAATTATGGGAGATTTCAATGCAAAAATAGGGCAACGGCAACAGAATGAAACTTCAGTAGGTAAATTCGGTCACGGCAACAGAAACCAGCGTGGAAATACTCTCGTTGAGTTTGCAGAGGCAGAAGGGTTTTTCATCTTGAACTCCTTCTTCAAGAAAAAGCCACACAGGAAATGGACATGGAGACATCCAAATGGGACAACAAGTGAAATTGATTTTATTATGTGTAACAAAAAATTCGTCATAGAAGACTGCAGTGTGCTAAACAAGTTCAACACAGGTAGTGACCATAGATTGGTGAGATGTAAGATGCACCTCAACACAAAACTTGAACGTGGCAAGCTCATAAGACAAACAAAATCTATTGACATAACCAACCTTAAAAAACACCATAATATATGTATATATATATATATATATATATATATTTTAGATAGTGAGATTTTTCACCCCAAAACGGATTTCACGAGCTCCCGGATTTAGGATTTCTGTCAGGCCCGAGCTCCTCGTTATAAGCGGGTTCTAATGTATTATACACTGGCGTGCAAAAAGTAAGGACGAGACGGTTTTTCGAATGTAACGTCGGGCAGAAGTGCTCCACATCGACTCAAATCATTCCATAAGATCCCGAAGATGTAAGAATATGGGACAAGTGAGCAAAGACGTCCGAACAAGGAATCCAACGGATACAAAGGCACTTTATTGAAAAGGTAGCTTCGAACACAAATGGACAGAAGACAGAAACGTCCATGTGACAGGCGGCTGCCAAGAAAAACACAATCTTTATTACGAGATATGATCACCCCTGACTGCGTTGCAGGATTTACAACGTCTGTCCATGCTGAGAACGAGGTTCTCAAGGAGCTGCTGAGGCGTCGCGGCCCATTCCTCTTGTAGCGCCAATCGCAGCTGCGGAAACGTTGCTGGCGGCTGGTGTCGTGCTGCCAAGCGTCTCCCGTGAAGGTCCCACGCGTGTTCGATTGGATTTAGGTCCGGGGACCTTGTGGGCCAATCCATGCGTTGAATATCTTCACTCTCCAACAGCTCTGGACCATTTGGTGTAGAATGACCGACCTAGTGTATCTGGTAACCATTGCAGCTAAGTGTCCGACGCTCATCCTGACTGTTTTATGTCTTGCTATAAATGCATTGTTGAAGTAAACGTTTAGAACATAAAAAAATTGTTAACTTTTTTCTGTATTTACTGCTGTTCTGAGTGCATCAACATCATGTTACACTAAATAAACAGCAACTGTGCTTGATTTTCAGATCTCCTGCTTTGCTTAGAGAGCAGAAATTAAGAGTTGTTTGACCTCGCGAAAGAATTTCCTACCAGGATTTAAAGCTGTGGCCTTATAGAAGATACGGGCATTCGTTCTTTTCGTACACTCATGTTCATAAAAAAACAGAACACCTGAAAGGAGTCAAGCTGCGACTTTTATTTTGACAGGATATGCTAATCAGACAATATCGCAGAAATGATGAGCATTTCGGTGTCATAGTTTCATGCATATCGCGTCTGGGCAAATCAGATCACGCAACGTCACATCCCGGAAATCGGCCATTTTTCTGTTATAAGCACGGCGTGGCTCGGTCAGCATGTCAGTGATTGGTCAACAGTGGGTATAGGGAGGCCTCGTGTTCGTGTAAGACCGTCATACAGTCACATCAGCGAGTTTGACAGAGGTCGCATTATCGGCATGAGTGACTACAACGCTTCTTCTCTCCGGGAGACTGCCTGTTGTCTTTGGCGTAGTGTGTCCTTCGTGGCATGAGTGTAGGAAATGGTGCGAAGAAGGGCGTAGGACACGACGAGAAGGATCTGGACGTCGTAGACAGACGACGCCGAGGGACAACTGTCATCCCATGAGGATGTCTTTTGAGTGACTGTTCTGAATCAACAACAGCGTTGGCGCATCGGTGGAGAACTGTGACGCATTCTCCCATGTTAACTATAACGTCGCCGGTTATTACAATTCGGGCTGCAGGCTTGTCGGCCCCCTCATCAGACTACTTTTGACACCGCAGAAACGAACTGTTAGGCTAGAGTGATGCATCGAACGAAGGGAGGGGTCTGACGAATAGCACAATATCGTGTTCTCGGACGAAACGCGCTTCTGTTTAGGCGAAAATGGTGGCCACATCTATGTCCGCCGACGACAGGGTAGGCTTCGCATAACGCATACCGCACCAACATGAGGCATTATCTCCTGGGGTGCCATTGGGTACAAAAAGCAAATCACCTCTCGTGAGCGTTTGTACCACCATAACGAATGCCCATTATATCAATGACGATCTACACCCGGTCACCCTTCCGTTCCTACAGAACGTCCCCTAGGCCAGGGGTGGCCAACCCTAGGCCCGCGGGCCAAACATTGACCCGCCAGGGGATTTTGAATGGTCCCCCAGCAGCCCAAGCACTAACTTTGTTTTTCTAATTTAACTCTTACCGACAATAATAATTATTTTTATTGGTACTTACGTATTAACGCCACCGCAGCAGAAGTTGTGCTAATGCGCCAATAAAGAGCAATCTTGTTGTTCGCACGCGCAGGCATTTATATTTTGGATTCTTTGTTGCCTTCTTGTTTGCTGATTTTTGACGCCATTTTTTAGTGCTACGAAAATGCGCATTTGGGATTTGCCAAAACAGAACAAGATGCAATTTTATTTTTTCAGGAACGAAATATTTTACCAAAAGAACGAAAATGTACCAATTCCCATGACATGAAACTTTATTTCGGTAAACGTAAGTTTTGGAAATGTAATTTAAGACAGTGTGATCAGCAAGTGGGACTTAGAAAAGACAACTGGTTTGAGGGAAGCAGAATTCCATTTTGTTCAGCTTTGAGATTCATATACTGCTGGTGCGAGGAGTTGACTTCGATTAAATTTTGTGAAAAGCAACTTGATTTATCAGATAAAACTGTTATAGATTGGAACAATCACATGCGTGAATTATGTGTCTTGGATATGGAGAATAAACCAAACAAGAAGGTAGGTGGACCAGATTGCATTGTGGAAATTGATGAAAGTTTGTTTACTAAACGTAAAAATAATTGTGGTCGAGTATTACCCGAACAGTGGGTGTTTGGTGGTATATGTAGAGAAACAAAAGATTCGTTTGTTGTCACCGTTCCTAATAGAACTGGCTGTACCCTTCTTGATAAAATTATTGAAAACATTGCAGATGGTAGCACAATTTATTCTGACAGTTGGAAAGGTTACCAAACAAATAGAATAGAAATAGAAGGATTCCTACATGCTAAAGTTAATCATAAATACAATTTTATTGATCCTGATACAGGAGTTCATACACAGACAGTTGAGAGAATGTGGGGCAGTGCTAAATGGAGGAACAAGAGACATAGGGGGACAGCGAGACATCATTTGGAATCTTATTTATCAGAGTTCATATGGCGACAGCATCAGGTGAAAGAAAATAGACTGTTTTGAATATATGTTGAACTCTATATCGGCCCATTTTCCACCAAAATCCGATTGACAACTTTGTTTTTAAATAAAGTGTTTTATTTTATGATTTGTCGCAAAAATTTTAGGTGTAGATTTATTGGCGCATTAGCACAACTTCTGCTGCGGTGGCGTTAATACGTAAGTACCTTTTTATTTTATTTTATTCTGGATTCATTTTATTTTTATATAATGAAGTCAACAGTTTTAAATTAAAGTCGAAATTGTTTTGTAACAATTTAGAGCAGGGCAAACTTGATAATTTTTCAATAATTCAGCAAATCTTCAGTAAGTACAGTAATTTTACCGTGGATCATTTAAAACACAAATCAGCTGTTATATCTTTGTACGAGTCATTCTTAACTCGATTTTCTGCTTTTGAATCTGAAAGGAGTATCATAGACTTATTCATAAATCCATTTTGTATTTCATAGTCTGATGTACATAAATATTCTCCATCAATGCAAATCGAAATATTAGAAATCCAAAGCCATTCAGGACTTAGTGTTAAGTTTAAAGAACAATGTGAATCACCCACTGCTCCTAATTTGTTTGAGTTGTGGAAATACGTCCCTAAAGAACAGTTTCCCGAGCTTCGTGCCCTTGCTCTGAGGTTCATTTGCAGATTCGGATCCACATACATTTGTGAACAAACATTTTCATCCATGAATGTTGTAAAATGTAAATTTCGCTCAACTATCACAGATGCACACATTGGTGATACGCTTGTTTTTAAGTACATCGAGAATTACACCCAACATTGATAAAATTGTTACGTGAGAAGCAGGTTCAAGATCAGTGTTGCAGGTGTGTAAAGTTCATAGGAACTGTAATTTTTTAATTAATTTTGTCTCTTTAATTTCTAGTACAAAAAGGGAGTTTTATTATAACAATTCAGTTTATTTTTTTGCGTAGTAATAGTTTTAATGTTATGTTAATTATTTAATAAAATGACTGTTTGAAAATGTATATGGGTTTCAATACTTTATAAAAACATATAAAATAACCCCATTTTTAGCTGATATAATAGTTGTCAATATTTAAGTTCGTTACGGTGGCCCTTCAAATGATTTCTAAGAATTTACTGGTCCAATTTCAAATAAGGTTGGCAAGCCCTGCCCTAGGCCATATTTCAGCAGGAAAATGCTGCACCGCATGTCGCAGCGGCAACACGTTCCTTCTTCAGGGATAGCAACGTTCCATTTCTGCCGTGGTATTAGATCGCCGGATTTATCACCCATAAAAAAATCTCTGGTACATGCTCACACGGTAGATACAGCGTGTGGTCACTCAAACGACGGTGCCGCGGTACCACCGTCCGCCAACAAATCTTGATAAACTTTGGACGCGTGTCATACAGCCTGGATGGTTATTGCACAAGGACACCTTTCACGCATCATTTAATTAGATGCCTCAGCTCGTACAGCATGTGATACAAACCAGAGGTGGCCACACAGATTATTAGCTACATCGATGCACCAGGTACGTATGACACCGAAATGCTAATCATTTGTTATGTATTTTCTTATGAACAGATCCTGAAACAAAATCAGAGTCGTAGCTCAACTCCTTTTAGGTGTTCTGTTTTTTATGGAGATGAGAGTTTCTGTTATTAACGCCATCTTTCTTTTGCGAAAACCAACGGAAAACGAAAATCAGTGCGAACAGCTTTATAAGCTTTCCTTCTAAGTTTTTTTATCAGTTTTTTTACGCTTTCCAACCGTAGGTTGAAGAAGCGTATGTGCTCCAGCTTTGTCCGTCCGTCCGTCTGTCCGCACGATAACTGGCGTGAAAATGGTTCGATTTCAATGAAATTTTAGTATGTGGTAGGGGACCACCTGGGGACGAAGCCTATTGAAAATGGGACAATTGGGGTCAAAGCTCACGACGTGGGAGCGGGATTCATTCCATTGCACTTATGCGTCATAACTTGCGTGAATATGGTTCGATTTCAATGAAATTTTACTATGTAGTAGGGGACCGCCTGGAAACGAACCCTATTCAAAACGGGTGAATTGGGATCAAAAGTCAGGACATAAGAACGGGATGTATTCCATTGCCCTTATGCGGCATAACGTGCGTTAAAATGGTTCGATTTCGATGAAATTTCAGTATGTGGTAGGGGATCACCTTGGGGCGAACACTATTGAAAATGGATGAAATGGGGTCAAAGGTCAGGACATAGGATTGCGATCCATTCCATCGCCCTTATTCCATATTATTAAGGTGGACGTCAAGTAATTTTGCTTCCTATACTTCAATGGAAAAATTTATGTACACATTTTCTTCCCAATTAATGTGTTCCCAAGGATGAAAATTTGAACATTGATTAAAAGAACTTCATATTATAACTTGGAATACTTAATATGTTCTAAAACATGACCATAATTTTATTAAAAATCAATAACTTTTCCTTTGGTGGTGTTGAAACCAGAAAAAGCATGGCGTGACCTGTACTATGATGACGTCAGTAGACAAACAAATGTTGGATTGCATAATTATGGTTATATTTTTAGAAAATATTAGGTATTCCAAGTTATAAAATGAACCTATTTTAATCGATGTTCAAATTTTCATCCTTGTGAACGCATTAATTGTCCAGAAAAAGATGGCGCGACCTGTGTTTTCATGACGTCAGTAGACAAACAAATGTTGGATTGCATAATTATGGTTATGTTTTAGAAAATATTAAGTATTCCAAGTTATAAAATGAAGATATTTTAATCGATGTTCAAATTTTAATCCTTGGGAACGCATTAATTGGGAAGAAAATGCGTACATAAATTTTCCCATTCGAAGTAGAGGAAGCAAAATTACTTGACGTTCACCTTAAAGGAGCAATTCTTGTATGTATGTAAATTTTATTATGAAAACGGCTCTAAGGATTTTGATGAAAGTCGTTAACCTACCGTTTTCTGGTACTAGAAATCAATTTAGCTTGATCTCGACTTCCGGAAAATTCGTTTAAATAACCACCCCGAATTACAACGTTTTTAGGGTAGTGTCATGGCTTCGAGCCATTAGATGTTGGCGCACGGTCACGCCGTCTGTCTCATTACGTCACGCTTTGCGTGTGGGTCCTATTAAAGTTTTATGACGTCATACTCTTGCGAGCAGATGGTCGCGATTCCCATCTGCATCATTACGTCACGCGTTTTGTGCGTATGTTCGTCCGCACGATAACTCGCGTAAAAATCGTTCGATTTCGATGAAATTTTAGTATGTGGTAGGGGAACACCTGGGAAGGAACCCTATTGAAAGTGAACGAAATGGGGTCAAAGGTCAGGACTAGGAGCCGGATCCATTCCACTGCTGTTATGCGTCATAACTAACGTAAAAAAAGGTTCGATTTCGATTAAATTTTAGTATGTGGTAGGGGACCACCTGGAGACAAACCCTATTGAAAATTAGCGAAATGGGGGTCAAAGGTCAGGACATAGGAGCGGAATCACTTCCATCGCCATTATGCATCATAACTTACGTAAAAATGCTTCGATTTGGATGAAATGTTAGTATATTGTAGGGACCTGCCTGGGGACGAGTTCTATTGAAAATGGGCGAAATGGGGTCAAAGTTTAGGACACAAAAGCGGGATATATTCCATAGCCCTTATGCATCATAACTTATGTAAAATTGCTTCGATTGCGACAAAACGTTATCATGTGATTTCGGAGGTATACTGAACCAGTTCTGTTGAATATCATCGAAATGGGATCAAAGGTAAGGGCACAGGACCGAGATTTATTCCATAGCCATTATTCTCATAACTTGAGTAATAACTTGAGTAATGATTTCTGGTATGTTGGAAAGCGTATCATAATCAATGCATTGCATGATTTTACTAACTTGTTTCATTAATTCATGAATACTCTTTGTGATGATCTTGACTGTGTGATACCTTTCTTTTTCATTATCTGTGACGGATTTCATGTTTGTAGTGTGTGTGTGTGCTATTTTTTGAAATATCTTTACGCGGAGAAATTTGTGGAGGAAAATCCGATAAACTGTGAAATCATTGGTAATGTGCGACTGCTGAATGAAAGTTAAAAAATATATTAATTCCTCCAATAAAAAAACCTCTTTTGGTTTTAAATAAAACCTGTGAACCGTTGAATAAAATTACCTGCGTATTATAATGACGTACTGCTTCCATCTAGTTTTTGCTAAAATACTATCATCTGAATTACGAAAATATCTTGTTTCCCATCTTTCATGTCTTTGTAAATAAACGATATATGTTTTAGTTAAAGTTTTATACTGCATGCTGATTTTATTTATTTTTTATTCTGAGGCAAAGAACAGGTACTGTTTTCTCAAAATATCCAGGAACGTGCCATCCTCTCAGCTGCGAGAGACGGCGTGTTGGGGGAGCAGTTTGGTAGTTGGTGCTTAATTATTTACTCTGGTTTACATATCGAAAGTCCCCCCCCTATTCCCCTTTCTACAGTGTGTGTCTGTATAATTTTGTATGTGACCTGTTTTTAGATCCACGCGTATTACAGCACGTCTGCATATAGTGACAAAGCTCCACCCCGCAGTCTGACTGGTTTGAAGCGCTGGCGCTTGATCATTCATCCAAGATGTACTCGGAGCCCTAGATGAGTCATGGGTCAATGTGTTTGTCAGATGGCACTGGCTCTGTGCCTTCCCTGGAATCAGTGGCTCCAAATTAGGGACGGGCAATGCCTTTAGCCCCAAGAATTGCTCATGGTGGTTGTTAAACCCCAAAACAAAGAAATAGTGCCAAAGTATAAGCATTCCTGTGTCTTTGACAAGTAACCATGCGAACAAACGGGACGGCGCATGCGCAGTAAAAGTAAACATACATATCCGTTATACACTGGTTTCAAATACATGACCAGTAAAATATTGAGAAAGATGTACTCGTGAAAAGCAACGGAATTTTTTTCAACGGCTTACATCAGCATTGAATATCTGAGTGTTCTATTTTGTCATGCAAAGGAAGGATATTCTCACCTGTTTTTCTCTTTACATTTAGGGATAACAATTGTTTTTCCATGTCTTGGGGAGAAAGTACAGTATTATAATTACTGTATAATGCATTTTTTTTTTAGTACACATTCGGTGATGTACTGCAAGGGCTCCCGAAATTTGTTTTTGGTGCGACCGAAATGTGTATAACTACTTTCTTGCCACTTTTTGGTATTTATTTTTTAATCCGTTTAGCACAAGTTGTATTAGGGGTAGGCAAACATTTCCGCCATTTTAAGGAGAAAGAAGATCGGAACTATTAGGAAACCAGTTCACATTTATTCAACGAAATATTGGCCGTTAGCATCAATGACCGTTTGCCACTTTTCGGGCAACATGAGTGTCTCTGCGATATGACTCGGGTTTTGAGCTGAAGAACCCAGTGACGAAATCTTTTTCCTCTGGAACTGTGGTGAACTGCTGTTGGGCTAGGGCATGTTGCATAGGGCGAAACAGAAGAAAGTCTGAGGGTGCGATGTCCGGGGAGTAAGCAGGGTGCGGCAAAACCTCCCCGTGTAACTAACTGTTCAAGGGTTGATTTCGTGGTGGCACTGACATGTGGTCTGACATTATCGTGTAACAGGATGACTGGCCGGCGTCCTTTACCTGTCCATGGCCGTTTTTGCTTGATTGCGACGTTCAGTTTCATCAACTGATCGCTATATTGTTGTGCAATGATTGTTTCGCCCGGTTTCAACAGTTCGAAGTACAGCACTCCTTGCATATCCCACTACACACACAACAGCACCTTTTCTCCGTGGGTATCCTGTTTTGCAGTGGATGTTGTTGGCTGGCCTTTTTCGACCCAGGATTGCTTGCCTACGGGGTTGTCGCAATAGACCTATTTTTCATCCCCGGTGGCAACCTTCCACAAGAAATTCTTCCCTTGAAACCTCTTCAGCAACAACATGCAGATGCCCAATCGTTGACTAATATTACGCTTCGTTAAAGTATGCGGAACCCACTTACCAATCTTCTGGATCTTCCCCAAGGTCTGTCGACGCCGTACCACCGTCGATTGAGCCACTTTCAAACGTTTCGATCGATTACGCCGTAGCCGCCCCGGTGGCGCAGTGGTCTAAGCGATGGCCTCTGATCATTCGTCCGTAAGGGGTCCGGGTTCGAATCCCGGTGAGGCATGGATGTTGTGTTTGTCTTACGGTACTGGATCTCTCCCTTCCCTGGAACCAGTAACCCAAAATTAGGGACGGGCGACAGGCCTATAGCCCATTGAGTTGCTCACGGTGGTCGTTAAACCTACAATAAAAAAAAATATTACGCCGTATTATTGAACTAAATGTTTATTGATGTTCGCGCTGCCAACAACACAAAAAATTAATACCTTTAAATGATAATTGCTTATAATTGAAAACGCTTTTGATTTAAAAGAATTTTTCGAGCTTGAATAATCAATTTTGGGATCTTATTTTTTTCGTATTTTTGATATTACAAGCAAAAATAAATTTTACCCGCTTGGTACAGTGGTTAAGCAGAGCATCTGAAATATTTACTTCGTTATTATTATCTTCTAGCAAAACTGACATTTATTTTGGGATACAGTTTTCACTTTTTAATTTGCCAACATTGATGGAAAGTCAGTATCTCGTGAAATGTTTTATTCTGGTCTTCAGCGAACATTAAGTAACGCATACACACCGAAGAGCCAAAATATTATGACCAGCGCGTCTTTATGTAAATCTAAGGAACTGTATAAATAACACCTGATACTGAGCTCTGTTAAATATGTGTTATTCTTGTTTTTCAAAAGGGAAGGGCAGCAGACTAAAGCGAGTTGAACGAAATCCAAATTGTAACAGTCAGACGACTGGGTCAGGTCATTTCTGAGACGGCAGGCTTGTGGGGTGTTCACTGTCAGCCGTGGTTAGTACCTTCAAAAAGTGGTCCGAGGAGGGAATAACCACGAACCTCTGAAATGATGTGGGCCGATCACGGCCTATCTGTTCAAGAGGTGAGCGAAAGCTGCCCCGTATGGTAAGCACACTAGACAAAATTAGTCACCCCTAACAGAAATGACAGTAGGAAATTACCGGTTGCCCAAAGAGCGCCGTGATAGCATTGTTGGGAAATAAATAGCACTCACGTGCTCTACAGGATCGTTTCTGTCTCGTGCAGTGGTGAAGAGCAACATGTATGTTGAATCTAGTCTGCAATATGGGTAGTAAGACAGACGTTACTGAGCGGCAAAAAAGAGCGATCGTATTTGGCCGTGCCCACCCACACAAAGTGAATGAAGTCCCCCAATTAGTTGGTGTGTCGAAGCGTACTGTCCAGCCGTGTAGTTCGCAGTGAGCTTTAAATCGGCCACGTAACTGTGGTCCGAAAACAATTCTCGACAATAGGGACCGCCGTCATGTTTCACGAATAGTAACTGCAAATCGGTTTCAAACCAGACAACAATTGCTTCAAACAGTCCATTCCAACCAATTGCTAAAAGGACATTGCAAAGATAACTTCATGCGATGGACATCTGGAGCAGAGTACCACGGAAGAGGACTCTTTTAACAGCGTCACAAAGTCGCATTATCAATGGGCTCAGAGGCACCAAAACTTTACTGTGGAGGACTGGAAAGTAGTAATTTGGTATGATGAGTCTCGTTCTTGTTTGTACTCCAATGATGGATCTCAGGCCCAATGAAGCCTTTAATCCTCATTGTGTCGAAGGTGTTGTTCAAGCTGGAGGGAGTTTTGGGGATGTTTTTCGTACCACGAAATAGGCACTCTCGTTGCAGTGACGATGAATTTGAACCAGCATGCGTACCTCCACATTGTGAATGACGAAGTGTTGCCCTTTGCCCAACATCTCCATAAGCAGCATCACATTGCCACTCTTGCCTTCCAAGACTACAACTACTGTGTGCACAGGGCTTAAACTGTGTCTGAGTGGCACGACGAACTATCAGCAACACTGCCTCACCTCGACTGGCCCACCAAATCCCCAGATTTTAATCCTATTGAAAATCTGCGGGATCATTTGGAAAAGGTGAAACGTCGGAATAGACACCCACGTACTCTGGCGGAACGTCGGGACCAATTGACACACGAGTGGCTGCAAATCGATGTTCAATACATCCACAACCTCGTGGAGTCTCTACCACACCAGATTCATGGTGTTATCAAGGCAAGAGGTGCCGTCACCTGTTATTAGGTAAGTTCTGACATGGGTGACTAATTTTTTGTCTGGTGTGCTTACAAGCCAACAGAAGGGATACTATGGCGCAGCTCGCAGATAATTTGAATGCTGGTGACGAGAGTGACTTGTGACAACACTGTACTCCGAACCCTGCTGAAAATGGGGCCGCTCCGCGAATCCATGCTAACTTCGATTCATCGTCGAAAGCGACTATAATGGGCACGAGAGCATCAAAAAATGGACCTTGAATGTTTAAAAGAAGGTCGTCCGGTCCTATGAATTTCGTTTTCTGTTGCACCATGTAGATGGCCAGACACGTGTGAGTCTCTTACCTGAGGAGATGTTAGCACCAGGATGCCCCGTGACTGGTGGAGAAAGTGTAATGCTTTTGTCAATGTTCTGCTGGGAAACTCTGGGCCCAGTCATTCGTTTGCAGAAAACTATGACGTCTAGTACTTACCTAAACATCATTGCAGACCAGGTACATCCTTTCATGGCAACGGTATTCCCCTCTAGTAATGCTTTCTTTCAACTGGATCATGCGCAAAGCTTTACTGTCCGAATTGTTCGAGAATGGTTCGCTGAGCATGAAAGAGACTTCCCGGTATTGCCCCGGCCTCCAAATTCCCCAGACATCAATCCAATCCAGCGTCTGTGATTTGTGTTGGAACAGTAAATCCGATCTGCGGGGGCTCAATCACATAACTTACAAGAGTTGAAGGATTTTCTGGTAACGTATCGGTATCAGATACCACAAGACACCTTCAGAAATCTTGTAGCTTCCACGCCGGGTAAGAGCTGTTTTTGCGGCACGTGGAGGACCAATACCATGTTAAGCAAGTGATCATAATGTTTGAGCTCTTTAGTGTATACGTAGCTTTTGATTCAAAATTTTGCCTCCATCTCAAGTTAAATCAGTTGATGATCACGTTATTTTTTTATTTTTTTTTTAGGTTGGAAGAGTAACGACCACCGTGAGCAACTCAATGGGCTATAAGCAGTCGCCCGTCCCTAATTTAGGGTAGCTAGTTCCAGGGAAGGGAGAGAGCCAGTGCCGTAAGACAAAACACAACATCCATGCCTCACCGGGATTTGAACCGGGGACCCCTTACGGACGAATGATCAGAGACCAGCGCTTAGACCACTGCGCCACCGGGGGCGGCTCTGTTATCTTCATTCCAGGTCATATTGATTTCCAATTTGGACCGTAGCTAGCAGGGAGTTAGCAAGAGCTCAGCCCCCCTCTCCCTTCCTGGAAAATGGACGATGTATATTCTGTGAACTTTTATTTTCGGTGGCTTATGAAAATTTCTTTTGTATTTTATTATAAAGCACAAATACTTATTTACCTTATTTACTCGTGAATTACACGTTTCTAAAAAAAGCAAAATTGAAATGATACACACCATGAACGATGCGTAGCTCACAAAGCAGGGGTGCGCTGCGGATCGCATTCTTCGCAATTTATGACAAAAAAAATAAAGAAAAAATGTTGGCGATTTATAAAAAGTTTTGGCAAAAATATTGGCGATTATCTTTAATGGTAAAGTCCAAGTAAAAACAATCATTAATTTTTATTCGATTTGATAACTGAAAAATGAAATTCAAATGTTAATTACTTTTTAATTGTTTACAATTTACAATCAAAAAGCGCTTATAGCGTAGTAAAATCCGTTTATTTACTGGTGTAAGATGTGTATAGATTCGCACTCCACTGGGGGCTTTTTCAAGTCAATATGTAAACATAAAATATCTACCTATTGCCTTGAAAAAGCCTCCCAGTGCTTATATATGTTGTGGCGGAAATCTCAGCCACGTTATGTAAGGTGATTATAATAGCTAGCCAAAAGCAAACCTGAAGGAAAATTTTGAATTTAGACTAAAATTTCGCTTCGGGAGATGGGTAGAGGCATTTCGGAACCCAAAGTGTTTTTATGGTGGTTATGTTCTTGTTACCTTGAATTGACAATTGTGTGTGAGGTTTTCACTTGTAGGTGAGCTTGTGTGTACACAGATACAATTTTGTTTTCACCACCTGTACTATTTCTATATGTTATAACATCACACTGTATTCATGTTACACGTGTATAAATGTGTCAACACTGGAAAAGTCAGTAATTTTGGAACTCGTGTATATAAGCATCAAAAAGGAATGGTCGTGTAATCATCACTTCATTTTACTAAATAGACATTGGTATATATTGTGTCACAACCCAGATTCTTGTCCTAGGCCAACGTCAAAGCGTTGGTTGATGAGTGCGATGGCTCAGAAACTATGAGACACACCTAAAAATCGAATGCCAACTTATACCAAAATTTGGTTTTTGAAAGGCTAATGCCTGTATTTATTTTTACAACAATAACAACATGCACAAATAGGAAAGATATTAATATTGCTATGAGAGATTTAATACATTTACAATTTAGCACTTCGCTAAGGCTTCACTGGCCCACTCATTTGTGAAGTCAGTAATTCAAATGATCGATCTTATATAATCATGGCAGAGTCCACGAGAATAATGTCACTTATTAACACAGCGTGAACGTTAATTTACATTTGTGGCTTGCTTACATGTTATCCAAACAAATTGTATCTTCTCTGAACAAATATCAAAACTCTGGATCCAATATTTATTAGTGTATATCTATATAGGTAAATATATAGGTGTAGATTAAGATTACTTATATCTTTCTCTCTATTAACAAAACTCCAAATAAATTTCTTAAGGCAGGTATGCACAGGTGAACTGAAGTGTTAACATTTTAACATGAAAATTCCCGCCTTGAAGAGGCGAGTAAACTATCACGATTTACAGTCATATTTGTGAGTTTAACTTTTTCCTTTTTTTTTTTTTTATCTGTTTACTACATTTGCGAGAGTAATGTCACGTACAGTTCCCTCTTTCTTTCCTGATGAATCTTAACTGGATAACCTCCGACATGCAGACGGAAAGTACTTTTTTTTTCTTTAGAGCATACTGGTAATCTGATTACTGTAGTGCCGACTTCGGCTCTACGAAAGGGCCAAAAATAGAATTAGTGTATACAACTTACCCCTTGATGAGGGGAACCGGTGTTGAAATTCACAAATAGGTCGGAACACCACGTCTTAGGCTGACATCTGAATGGAGGTCGAAGGCTTTGACCACGCTCACTGACGAAGTGCACCTGGTACGTTAGGATGCTTTCTTCCCAGAACCGTCATTGACCATCATGGATTGCATAGATGGGAGTGAGTTCGTGGACTTTGCAGGTATCGAATGCCAAGTCTCGCCTGGGGTTGAGATGCAAGCGTCGGTTGACCTCTTCACGGCCCGGCAAATAGGCTACTTTCTTTCTTTAGGCCTAACTGCCTGGTGGTGGTGGCACACCGCGACCCGGGCCCCTTCATGCCCTGGAGTCGGCTTTAGAGCCGCTGTTTGCTAAAAAATTTCTTTCGCGGGGATCAGGGATGAGGTCTTTATCTTTTTTTCTCTGGCTGGTGGTGGGTACCCGCCTAATTCGATGACTATCTCCCAATTGCCCTCCATTCTTTCTTTCTTCCTTTCACCTCCAACTCCTCTTTTCGAGAGCTTTCTTCTCTAGACTCAAAAACGACGCTCCCTCGCAGAAGAACACAGAGAGCCAATCAGCGCCATCCACGAGGGACGCTTTGCTCCCATTGGTCAGCCGGTCAAAACCACGCAATGGTTTCGTGCTTGCCCACGTGACATTCCTCTTACCACCAGAGGAAGGTAGGGTGGGGGAAGAAGCAAAAACACAGGAACTCTCAGCGACCAGGCACATGTGTAATCTGATATGACCCTTCTTGCCTTCTTGGCGGGAAACACATAAATTTTTATGCACGCCTGTTTTCATGCCGCTTAGAGCTTGACAGCTCGTACTATAACTCTTCAGGATTAAGCCTGAGAATTTCACCACAGCGTTGTAGAGAGGGAAAAAATGTCTCTTTGTGTAAATAACGGCTCACTTTTTGGGTGGGCGACCTCCTAACAATTTCAAACAGCACTCCCCTTTTCTTGGAATGAGCTTGGGAAAAAAAAATGACCGTTGGACGAAGAAAGGAACTGCATTTGACTTACAGAAAATATAAATACATACATCATATACCAAAAAAAGAACTACATTTTTTTTTCACTAACTATTTTGAGCATAGACCAGTTTTCTTTTTCTTGCATTCCTCTTTTTTTTTAATACTCAACAAAAAAAAAAACATCACTTATGAAATTACTTGCCCCGGCAAAAGATTATTCTTTTTCCTTTTTTTTTTTCTTCTTGATTTGGATTACATTTATTCTTGTTTTTAAGTTTTAAGGCCCACTTATCAAGTCCATCCCAGCCTTACCTCACCAACTTCATAATTTCAAAGATAAAATTATAATACATCCTACTAACTTCTGAATTATCCTACTCATAGATTAGATAATGAATAATACAAATGCTACACTTTTGTTCACACAACAAAGGTAAAAGAAAGAGAAAAAAAAATTATTTACACCACTCTTCATTCAGAATATTACATCCCTTCCCTTTTTTTTTTTTTTTTTTTTTCTGATGTGCACTGTTATTTCCCTCCTGCTGGGCTGAGTAATTTTGAAAGCAATCACTAACTCTTTATTACGCAATTTATATGCTTAACCTTGGAACTTAACCAAAAATCCATAGGCTAGCCCCAGAGTGATGATAAATACTGAATTGGAGGGAGGGTAGCCCTTTGCTACTCTCCTATCCCTTGACAAAGTAAAAACACTCATTTTGTACATTAAGCAGAGAAGAGGAAAAAAACAACGATGAGAAAATAGAATTTTCTGTAACTTTTTCTTGACTTTCTCTCTGGATCCAAAACTCGAACCCAGGGGAGGTGAAATCTGAATTTAGGAAAAGTTTAACAGCAAATCACTCCAGGGAAGAATCGTCACCCTTTCCTGAACTGACCACTATTATCCCTTCGAGTTATTTATTTTTCTTTCAAGAAAAACGTGGATAATGTTGATGAAAATCTGAAAACATTGATCAGGTGTACACAGATTTTCAGCAACATATCACTGCATTCCTCCCCATGGGAGACAACAACAACAACAACAACAAAAAACAACCAAGAAAAACTTCGAGAAACATACCAAAGCCACATGGAAATGTACCATGTCCTGAGCAAGGAACAGATAAACCAACATCTTAAACACGACGGAGAACTGGCATGAACTATCACACCCAACACCTCAACTACTTACATAAATACTATACAATTTCCTGGAATTCCAGGAGCTGCAAGGTGCTCCTGGACACAACCAAACTCGACTTATCACTGGTAAGTATAAACCCTTAATCAAAGAAAATAAACAAAAGTGAATGGTTGGCTTGGCAGTGGAAATTGGAATCGACAGGAAAATTTTCACCAAACAACCACAACACTATACGAGACCACAAATTCAAAATATGCCTCACTTGATTTATCAATACTACAGAAAACATAATTGCTTCCTACACTACACTTAAGGTAACAATTGATAATATCACACGAGTATTTACACGCAACGTTGCAACTGAATTGAAGTGCACTATTTACTTCGAGCTATGAATCCACGACTATCTCTAGGACGCAAACAATACCTAGGTGTCAACACAGTACTTGTGGGTATGCGACTGGCTCTCGGCCTTGAAGGACCAGCTTGCTCCACTACCGGAGTACTTGCTGGAGTTTGTATATTCGCCTGTTCATTAACTACCTCAGGAGTGCCGGCTGGAGTCTGAATACTAACCTGTTCACTCACCACTGCAGGAGTGTTTGCTGGCCTAGGCAATCTCCCATAACTTGTTCTCCTCCCAGGAAACGGAAACCACGGAATGAAACCTACATCACTACTATCAATCTCCTTCACTTGTGTTTGTGTAGAATTGTCCTCTTGAACTTCCTCCATCTCCTCGGAGTTTGTACTACCCTCGCTCTTATTCATGGCACTTGGAAATAGAGGCCTGTCCCTTACCTTGGTCAGCCTATCCACATGGACCAACTCCTTTTTCCTGGGATCAGGGATGAAGGTAATCTCGTAATTCACCGGCGGTATCACCTTGGTGACACGATAGGGTCCCGAACATAGCTTGCTCAGTTTCTTACTTCGTCCTGGCTTCACTGCAGGAGAATATAAATACACCTTGTCATTAAGGGTGATATGCTTATCAACGGCAGTCTTTGCACGTTGTTGCTCCTGTGTTTCTGCAGCCTTTTCCAGGTTTGCCCTGACAGCCTCGAATGCTATGTTTAGCCTATCCGTGAGCTCGTCACAATATTCCAACTGAGAAGCATATGTACGTACTCGGGGACTGCCGATCAAATGATATGGCAACACCAGGTCTCTTCCATACGTGAGATAGGCTGGGGTTTCCCCAGTACTGGTGTGCACCGCTGTCCTGAATGCAAGGAGTGCCATGGGAAGGCAATGGTCCCAGTCATCCTGTCTATCCGAGACCAGGTGACTAACTGACTTAATCAAGCTATCATTCAATTTCTCACACTGTCCATTAGCAGAGGGATGATATGGGCTACAATTCAACTTTTTGATACCCAGCCTCTCATAGACTTTCATCATGGCTGCCGACAGAAAGTTTGTGCCCCTGTCTGTCAACAATTTGGTTGGCACACCATGTGAAGCAATGAATTTTTCTATGAGGACCTGGGCTATCGTTTCACTCTTTGTGTCTGGTAAAGCATATGCTTCTGGCCAACGAGTAAAGTAGTCAGTGATAACTAGAATGAATCTATTTCCTGACATGGTGGTGACCAGAGGTCCTACAACATCCATAGCAATTTTCTCGAAGGGGCGACTAGGAAGCTCTGCCCTTACCAAAGGTGCCTTTCTACCAGGTTTGTAAGCTCTTTTACTTAAGCAGCTGTGACAGCTGTCTACATATGCTTTAACCACTGAGTACATGTTGTGGAAGTAGAATCGGGAGCGTACCCGCTCCAATGTTCTGTTGAACCCTGGATGAGCCACAGTTTCCGAGTCGTGGCACTGCTCCAAAATCTCTTCCACCATAGTTTCTGGTATGACCAGCTGTTCTCGTGGTTGATTCCTGGTATCTCCGGACTTGGGCAATACGTAGTGCCATAAGAGTCCATCCTGTAGGTAAAACTCATCCGAGACCTTGAGTTTACCCAGCTCTCCCTTTCCTTCCAGCAACTCAATCTGTTTATTCCACCTGCTATCCTGCCTCTGCAATTCCTTCACTCTTGTCCGTTCCTCTGCCTGTCTTGCTGCCGACTGCTCCACCACTTCGGTGGTCAGCACATTCCTAGACAGATAGTCAGCTACGACATTCGATTTCCCTGGTCTGTGTTGAATTGTATAATCGAACTGCTGTAACGACATGCACCAGCGAGCTATTCTAGAAGTGGGATCCCTTAATTTGAAGGCATATGACAAACTGGCTTGGTCGGTAATGATGAGAAAGTGTCTAGCATAAAGATATTGTTTGTAGTAGTTTACTGCAAACACTACACTGAGCATTTCCTTCTCCACCACAGAATAATTAAGTTCCGCTCCTTTTAACTTTCGGCTAGCATATGCTACTGGATGCAATTTTCCTTCTTCCTCTTGTTGCAATGCGGCCCCAATAGCAAATTTTGAAGCATCACAAGCAACCACAAATTCCTTTGACAAATCAGGTAATTTCAGGCAGGGCTCACTTAAGAGTGCCTGTTGTAGTCCCTCAAAAGCGGTCTGGGCTTCAGGTGTCCATTTGAATGTCTTTTCCTTCCTGATCAGATTAGTCAGGGGCAAAGCCAATTTGGCATAATCAGGGATAAACCTCCTATAAAAACCTGTGAGACCTAGGAAAGCTCGGACTTGCTTAACGGAATTTGGAACTTTGAAGTTTCGGACAGCTTCCAAATTTCTGGGATCAGGTGTGACGCCATTTCGACTGACAACAAATCCCAGGTACTTAATTGAAGACTTCAAAAAGTGGCACTTGTCAGGCTTAAGCTTAAGGTTGTGTTGTCTCAACCTTTGGAAAACAATCTCCAGCTTATCAAGGTGTTCCTCGAAAGTTTTGCTGGCAATGACAATGTCGTCAATATATATGCCAACCTGGAGAGGCTTGAGACCTGATAGAACTATTTCCATCAGCCTCTGGAAGCTGTTTGGGCTGTTCCGCATCCCAAATGGTACCCTTAGCCACTCGTACAAACCCTGATCGGTGACAAAAGCTGTTTTGTAAACATCCGAAGGGCGTACTTTCATCTGGTAAAACCCTGAGGTCAAATCCAGAGAGCTAAAGTAGGTGGCTCCTGCTAAGGAATCCACCATCTCCACCAAATTTGGAATCGGAAAGGAATCCGGTACTGTCTTGGCATTCAGCCTCCTAAAGTCAGTACAGAGACGATAACTGCCATCCGATTTTTTTACAAGGGAGAACAGGTGCCGAATAAGGACTGTCACTAGGTTGTATAATACCTGCCTCCAAAAGTTCGTTGATCTGCCTATTGAGTTCGTCTCGAAGAGCATAAGGAACTCTATAGGCTCTCTGTCTCACAGGGACCTCATCTGTCAGATGAACCTGATGTAGCAAGGTGTCACATTCACCTAACTCTGCTACATTCTTCGCAAACGTCCTCCTATGCGAGTGCAAAAATGAGGACAATTTTGACTGCTGATCAGGAGGTAGATGCGACACGTCGAACTCGTTCGCCCATGTGGAACAATCGTCAATTTGACTGTCCACTGTTGTCACTGAAGTTACCTGAATTGGTTCCGCTGTAACCAGCCTAGAATGCTTGTTGAGGTAAACTACTGAGTCCGATAAATTGATCACCTTCACCAAGGTACTATCATTATTGGTACTGTTCACCGAGCGACCTATCCAAAGTGACTCGCACTTGAATGCGTCTGCCTGCTGTAAGAGCATAACTTCCCCAACTCTGCACAGTCTGCAACCGTTACCGAAATTATCCTTTCAGATTTGGGGGGTATTTTCTCCGCTCGGACAGTTTTTCCAAAATAATGCCTTTTCCCTAAATTTTGACTTTCCGAAGGTGCCTCGGATACCTCAGTAGAGAGAGAATCCTCCTGATGCACTACTGACTCAGCCGGTGGGTTGGTTTGTTTACCTTTTGGAATGGGGGTCTCCTCAGTAGAGAAGGCTCCCTCTCTAGCAGTAACCACACCAATAGGATCAACACCAGCATGCTCTGACACTTGAGGGGTACTCTGGGGTATCACCCTCTTTCTTGCACACCTCTTCCTCCTTTTTCTCTTAACCACTTTCCTCTTTCTCTTTGGTATTTGGAACATCTGTTTCACCAAAGCAATCACTTGTTCCCTCTCTCGTGGATAAACATTTGGCATGCATGCTCCTACTCTACTTAAAGTGCCTGCTGCAGCATTGAAAACAAATTGTTGTGCCTTTTAAAAGGTCAAAACCAACAATGACATCATAATCTGATGATAACCGAGTCTGGGTGACAAACACTTTATGCTTAAAATTCACCCCAGACAAACAAAATTTCAATTCCACATATGCCTTAATATCCAGGTGTTTCCCTGAAACACCTTTGACCACTAGGTTGGGATATTTCATGAATCTCTTATATCCTGGTAAGGAGTTGAGGCAACCCTCGGTTATTAAGCTAACTGACGCCCCCGTGTCAATCAGTAGCCTCAAGGATTTCCCACTAACTACTCCTTCCAGAATAGGCATGCCAAACGAGTGACCGTTGGTGAAACATGAGCCAATTGGAGCCTTTACAACAAGGGGTTTTTTCTTAGAAGATGACTCCCAATATCTTCTCCCCACTACCAGTTTAAAGCATCCGACCTGTTGTGTTGATTGTTTCGCTGTTGACCATTTCTGCCCGGTGGTGCATGTCGAGTCCTTCCGCCCCTGGAATGGGAAAGATATTGACTTCTTCCGCGACCCTGATTCCTATACTCCTGAGAGGGCCTGTCTATCTGGTGACATTCATTTGCATAATGCCCCACCTGGTTACACCGATAGCAGATCACAGTGAGCCTGCTGCTCCGGCGGAAATCTTCCTGTCTTGGACGACTAGGGGATCTGTATCTATCCGACCCGCCTTCTCGTGGATATTCCTGTCTCCTATCTCTCCGGTACCTTGTGGGTGAGGAGTAATTGTTCCTGGCTGGGTAAAAACCTGATTCCCTACTAGCAGGAGAACTGCTGTGCCTCGGCTCTTCCCTCGGTGGTTTCTCACTGGCACTGGCATTAGCAATTGCTAAAGTGGCTACTTGCTTGCCCAGTTCACTAATTTGGTCACACAGTGCTAACATCATGGGACTTGGAGGCGTTTCCTCCCCAAGCTCATGCCTAGGGGCACGATTATCTCCTTCCTCCACTCCTACGAAGGATACACCCCGAGAAAAACTGGCCATGTACTTCTCATTCTCTTCTTCCAATATGGCCTTCTTTTTTGCGTCTTTATAGGTTCGTGGTTGATGGGACAGAACCAGGCGACGAATTTTTGGGTCCACTCCTGTTATGAACTGGGCCAAGACATTCTGGTCTCTGAACTCAGCCAAAGCTCCAGCGTTTTCATTGAAGTAGCTAAAGGCTGCCCGTTCTAACCTAGCTGCAAATTGCCTCACTGTCTCACCCCTTTTCTGTACGCACGAGTGAAATCTTCCCATCTTGACCGTTACCGATTCAGGTGAAGCAAACCTCTCAATTAGTTCTTTTTTAACCCCTCATAATCTACATTCTCTGACCGGGCAATCACATCCCTAACTAGTTGTTTAGCCTCTCCTGTACACCTATGTTTCAATACCACAAATTTCTGATCTGCTGCCCAGCATCCCATGAGTGTCACATCCTCTAATGTCTCAAAGAACTCTTTCACTGACAATCTACTAGGATCCCCAGAAAACTCCTTCACTAGTCCCATTAGACCTGGGAGACTCCAATTTACTCCTTGGATTTCTCCGGTACCTTCTCCTTCATTAGCCATGATTTCCTAATTCAATTTACTCTTGCTACAGCAAGAAAAAAAATTGCAATATTTATATTTACTCAGCACTAGCACTGCTGTAGCTATATCTAAGGTTATCCTAACACCCTATTAATCTTGCACTACACCTTCACTATACTAACACTCTCAATGAAACTAACTCATTGTAGCAAAGGAAACCCAAAACAAAAATTATTTGAAATTACACTAAATTCACACTACCATAAACCACTACACAGAATAACACTGTATTCGCCTCCTAGCATTTGAAGGAATAAACAATCTACCCACATCACAAAATGCCAATAATACTTACCAAACACTGATATAATCACTACATCAAAAGAAATTTATGTGCTCACACTCTCACAGAATATCGAAAGAATATTTTTGCCCAAATAAAAAAAATGCAAATTCTATGTTCTAAAAATTCAAATAGCACCCAAAACTCAAGTCTCCATTATAATTTGATTTCCCAGCAGAAGGAAAAAAGAGGCAAAAAAAAAAAGAAATTATGGTTGTCCTAGTTAGTATGATGTTATGCTTCACTTTCCTCCTAACTTGAGCCGAAACCATACAAATTGAAATATTACACAAAAAAAAAAAACATTTTTTTTTCTTTTTTTTTCTAGGACAAGTGCTTTGTAACAACTCACTAACTAAGTAATCCTGTAACTGTTATTAATACTGACATGTTCTATGAATTGTGCAAGTTATCATCATACCTATTCAGATTTAAGCTCACTCAAAGAAAAATCTTCAATGCAAAAATTCACACTATGCTAATATACTCAAAATTCTACACTATTCATTTAAACACTTGTGTATGCAAATTGCTCCAAAACTTATATATGCAAAACACTAGAAATAACATATGCACTAAACACTAGATTATATTGTTCCCAACCTTGAAATTTGAAGAAATATATATATATATATATATATATATACACTGCTGGACAATTGCTAAGGACGGATCATAAACTGCTATATAGCGCATAAAAAGTAAGTGTGGTTGGATGCCAAGTGAAATAAAATAATGTCAGAATGCCAGGACATTACAAGAAAGACAATTTATTGTGCTCTGAAATCCAGAAGGCTTTGGAACGTGTTCAAGGGACAAACAGGCCATTTTGTGCAGAATACGTAAACGTGAAAAAAATGCAATTACCGTCCGCAGGCGTTCCGGCGTAAGATGTCAATACGGGATATGGCCACCATGGAGGGCGATGCAAGATTCCACACGTCGTGTCATGCTTTGCACAACATTATCAAGTAGCTGTTGGGGTAATTTATCCCATTCCTCTGTCAGTGCACGGATGAGGGTGTCCTTGTTTATTGGAGGGCATTGGCGACCAGCAAGACTCCTCCCCAAAGCATCCCACACATTTTCAATAGGATTCAGATCTGGAGAACGTGCTGGTCATACCAGGCGTTGAATATCCTCGCTCTCAAGACACTCCTGGACAGCGACTGTTCGATGACATGTTGCGTTGTCGTCCATGAAAATGAATCTATCACCGACAGCACCACGGAACATGCGAACATGAGGTAGCAGAACATCATTAATGTATCGTTGGCCAGTAATAGTCCCAGTTGGAAGCACATAGAGGGACGTACGGCCATTGATCATGATGCCAGCCCATACCATGACACTACATGTCGGATATCGGTCCCTTTCCTGTTTGTTTGCTGGACAATATGCAGTACCACTATCACGCCATATCAGTTGTCGTCGACAATCAGACGATAGACTGTATCTACTCTCATCTGATAAGAGGACAGCAGACCAGTCGTTATCAGTCCAATTGCGATGTTGATGGAACCATTGCAAACGGGCGGTACGGTGACGTCTGGAAAATGGGATGCACACAACAGGACGGCGGGCGTATAGTCCTCCTTCATGAAAACGTCTGGCGACAGTTTTTCGGGAGATCCGCTTGCCAGTAGCAGCCATAAACTGATTTGCTACCTCACTAGCTGTGCTGCGCCGGTGTCTTTTGTTGATAGCACTATGTACCGATCTTCTGCAGGTGTCGTACTGCGAACACGACCTCCCCCGTGACGTTTGCTACACTCTCCATTTGTTTGAAATGATTTCCAAAGCCTTGAAACAACAATGTGGCTGACGTCGAACTCCCTGGCAACATGTGTTATTTTTCGCCCTTCTTCAATCTTGCCAATAATACGGCCACGCGTAAAATCATCTAGGTGATGTCGGGAAGACATACTGAAAATTGCAAGTTCGTTAATTGATTCTTTCCCTTTCAACTTTGAGTTTGAACAACAACGGTCAATACGCGTCAAATCCTTTATATCTCTTATCAGCGCTATGACGTCACGAACAAGTTCGGCAATCCAAAATTTGCATACGCACAACACGTCTTACTGTATCCCGCACTTATGCTGATTTCCACATTTTCCTGCCTTCCATTTTATGGTTGCTATCGTTGCTATTGTCATCCGTCCTTAGCAATTGTCCGGCAGTGTATATATATATATATACACCCTGAAGCTTCTGACTTAATATCCTTACTCTCTGATTATTAATAGCAGTGAAGATGTACAAACAAAATTATTGTTTACTGTAACCTTGTGTTATTCTATTTTTCACAATTATAACCCCAACTCAACCTTTAATTTCCACTGGTGTATGCTCTTACAAAATTTTCAGACTACTCAGCTATTTTCATTTAACAACAACTTATCAGTATTATTACAACACTTTGGAATTATTTGGCATTCAGTGTCTTAAAAAAAAATTGAGCCATGGCACGCATCCTAGGACACGGCACCATTTATGTTGTGGCGGAAATCTCAGCCACGTTATGTAAGGTGATTATAATAGCTAGCCAAAAGCAAACCTGAAGGAAAATTTTGAATTTAGACTAAAATTTCGCTTCGGGAGATGGGTAGAGGCATTTCGGAACCCAAAGTGTTTTTATGGTGGTTATGTTCTTGTTACCTTGAATTGACAATTGTGTGTGAGGTTTTTCACTTGTAGGTGAGCTTGTGTGTACACAGATACAATTTTGTTTTCACCACCTGTACTATTTCTATATGTTATAACATCACACTGTATTCATGTTACACGTGTATAAATGTGTCAACACTGGAAAAGTCAGTAATTTTGGAACTCGTGTATATAAGCATCAAAAAGGAATGGTCGTGTAATCATCACTTCATTTTACTAAATAGACATTGGTATATATTGTGTCACAACCCAGATTCTTGTCCTAGGCCAACGTCAAAGCGTTGGTTGATGAGTGCGATGGCTCAGAAACTATGAGACACACCTAAAAATCGAATGCCAACTTATACCAAAATTTGGTTTTGAAAGGCTAATGCCTGTATTTATTTTTACAACAATAACAACATGCACAAATAGGAAAGATATTAATATTGCTATGAGAGATTTAATACATTTACAATTTAGCACTTCGCTAAGGCTTCACTGGCCCACTCATTTGTGAAGTCAGTAATTCAAATGATCGATCTTATATAATCATGGCAGAGTCCACGAGAATAATGTCACTTATTAACACAGCGTGAACGTTAATTTACATTTGTGGCTTGCTTACATGTTATCCAAACAAATTGTATCTTCTCTGAACAAATATCAAAACTCTGGATCCAATATTTATTAGTGTATATCTATATAGGTAAATATATAGGTGTAGATTAAGATTACTTATATCTTTCTCTCTATTAACAAAACTCCAAATAAATTTCTTAAGGCAGGTATGCACAGGTGAACTGAAGTGTTAACATTTTAACATGAAAATTCCCGCCTTGAAGAGGCGAGTAAACTATCACGATTTACAGTCATATTTGTGAGTTTAACTTTTTCCTTTTTTTTTTTTTTTATCTGTTTACTACATTTGCGAGAGTAATGTCACGTACAGTTCCCTCTTTCTTTCCTGATGAATCTTAACTGGATAACCTCCGACATGCAGACGGAAAGTACTTTTTTTTTTTCTTTAGAGCATACTGGTAATCTGATTACTGTAGTGCCGACTTCGGCTCTACGAAAGGGCCAAAAATAGAATTAGTGTATACAACTTACCCCTTGATGAGGGGGAACCGGTGTTGAAATTCACAAATAGGTCGGAACACCACGTCTTAGGCTGACATCTGAATGGAGGTCGAAGGCTTTGACCACGCTCACTGACGAAGTGCACCTGGTACGTTAGGATGCTTTCTTCCCAGAACCGTCATTGACCATCATGGATTGCATAGATGGGAGTGAGTTCGTGGACTTTGCAGGTATCGAATGCCAAGTCTCGCCTGGGGTTGAGATGCAAGTGTCGGTTGACCTCTTCACGGCCCGGCAAATAGGCTACTTTCTTTCTTTAGGCCTAACTGCCTGGTGGTGGTGGCACACCGCAACCCGGGCCCCTTCATGCCCTGGAGTCGGCTTTAGAGCCGCTGTTTGCTAAAAAAAATTTCTTTCGCGGGGATCAGGGATGAGGTCTTTATCTTTTTTTTTCTCTGGCTGGTGGTGGGTACCCGCCTAATTCGATGACTATCTCCCAATTGCCCTCCATTCTTTCTTTCTTCCTTTCACCTCCAACTCCTCTTTTCGAGAGCTTTCTTCTCTAGACTCAAAAACGACGCTCCCTCGCAGAAGAACACAGAGAGCCAATCAGCGCCATCCACGAGGGACGCTTTGCTTCCATTGGTCAGCCGGTCAAAACCACGCAATGGTTTCGTGCTTGCCCACGTGACATTCCTCTTACCACCAGAGGAAGGTAGGGTGGGGGAAAAAGCAAAAACACAGGAACTCTCAGCGACCAGGCACATGTGTAATCTGATATGACCCTTCTTGCCTTCTTGGCGGGAAACACATAAATTTTTATGCACGCCTGTTTTCATGCCGCTTAGAGCTTGACAGCTCGTACTATAACTCTTCAGGATTAAGCCCTCTTTGCTAGCCCACGGGACCCAGCTGGGAAATTTCTCGGGAGTAGTGTTTCTGTTCTGAGAATTTCACCACAGCGTTGTAGAGAGGGAAAAAATGTCTCTTTGTGTAAATAACGGCTCACTTTTTGGGTGGGCGACCTCCTAACAATTTCAAACAGCACTCCCCTTTTCTTGGAATGAGCTTGGGAAAAAATGACTGTTGGACGAAGAAAGGAACTGCATTTGACTTACAGAAAATATAAATACATACATCATATACCAAAAAGAGAACTACATTTTTTTTTTCACTAACTATTTTGAGCATAGACCAGTTTTCTTTTTCTTGCATTCCTCTTTTTTTTTAATACTCAACAAAAAAAAAAACATCACTTATGAAATTACTTGCCCCGGCAAAAGATTATTCTTTTTCCTTTTTTTTTTTTTTCTTCTTGATTTGGATTACATTTATTCTTGTTTTTAAGTTTTAAGGCCCACTTATCAAGTCCATCCCAGCCTTACCTCACCAACTTCATAATTTCAAAGATAAAATTATAATACATCCTACTAACTTCTGAATTGTCCTACTCATAGATTAGATAATGAATAATACAAATGCTACACTTTTGTTCACACAACAAAGGTAAAAGAAAGAGAAAAAAAATTATTTACACCACTCTTCATTCAGAATATTACATCCCTTCCCTTTTTTTTTTTTTTTTTTTTTTTCTGATGTGCACTGTTATTTCCCTCCTGCTGGGCTGAGTAATTTTGAAAGCAATCACTAACTCTTTATTACGCAATTTATATGCTTAACCTTGGAACTTAACCAAAAATCCATAGGCTAGCCCCAGAGTGATGATAAATACTGAATTGGAGGGAGGGGGTAGCCCTTTGCTACTCTCCTATCCCTTGACAAAGTGAAAACACTCATTTTGTACATTAAGCAGAGAAGAGGGAAAAAAAACAACGATGAGAAAATAGAATTTTCTGTAACTTTTTTCTTGACTTTCTCTCTGGATCCAAAAAATCGAACCCAGGGAGGTGAAATCTGAATTTACGAAAAGTTTAACAGCAAATCACTCCAGGGAAGAATCGTCACCCTTTCCTGAACTGACCACTATTATCCCTTCGAGTTATTTATTTTTCTTTCAAGAAAAACGTGGATAATGTTGATGAAAATCTGAAAACATTGATCAGGTGTACACAGATTTTCAGCAAGATATCATATACCTATTGCTTGAAAAAGCCTCCCAGTGGAGAGCGAAAGCTTGGTGAATCTGTATACGTCTTACTCCTTTAAATAAATGGTTTTTACGAGGCTTATAAGCGCATTTTCGGTGTATTTTGAGCTAACATTCATTGTTTACATTTGCGCGTGAGACGGAAGGCGATAACGTGAAAAGAGTGACGCAATCGCTGATGTAAGACCTATTATAACACTTATGTTTTTATGGGTTTTTTATAATTCCTGTGGAGAGTGGAAGAAACATTGGCGACTTCAGACTCTGGCGAAAAAAAATTTAACTTGGCGAATGGGTTGGCGAAAACTTTAAAAATGCCAGAGCAAACTCTGCAAAGGAATTTTCGTTAGTAGGAATAGTTAGTTGACCCAGTGATTCTCTGATCTCTCCCACATAGACCGTACTTGTTGCTGCTAAGTGTCAGGCAAGAAAGAAATCCTGCTTTTTTTTTTTTTTTTTGCTTTTTTTTTTTTTAGTGACGTAAAATGTAAAAGAACATTGTTGACGTGGGAACGTTTTAGCTAAATGTAACCGTCTTGGGCTATGTAAAACAGTGCTGAAAACAAATCTCTGTGTGAAAGAGAAAGTTTTCAACTTCTTGTTCATTGTTTTACCGTCAGTAGGAGTGACTTTGCGACGCATATGTAGGAAAAGGCAGTGTTTATTGAAGGAAATCTGAGGGGGTTTAAGTAGGAAGAACGGTTTCACTGTTGACCACGGTAAGAAGAGTCTATCTCCAAGCTCCGGCGAAAGAGCATGCGCGATTAAAGATGAAGAAAGAGCCAAGATTCGATATCAATAACTCATCGGTGCCACTGCGTTGATCCATTGAAAGGAACTAGAAGAGTAAACACAAAAAATAAATAGTATTTTTCATGCTAGTTGGAAGTTATCTTTCCTTCAGCGATAGTGATCCTGCAACTCAGCCACCGTCAAACAAATTCTTATTATGCGATTTATTTCGTGATATTTCAAGAGAGTTCAGTTTTCTTCCTCCCCTGCCCCGTTTTTTTCATATTTTGAATTTAATTTTTTTTTTACTTTTCAGTATGAAGAAATTGTTAAGTAAAGTAAATTAACAAAAGGAGTGAAAATAGAAAGCAAAACTTGCATCTGTGTTCGCGGGTGAACATACTTTAACTTTGAACACAGATGAACTTCAGCCCCCCCCCTCTCCCGATGAGTCTTCAGCCCCCCCCCCCCCGGTTCAGAGACCTAACTACGTACGGCCCTGCTTCCATTGCAATATTATCTGGAATGAAGGTAACAGAATGCAGATGGATGGGATTCTGTTCAAATTTAATTTCTTTGTAGTTAATAATCAGTAAAATATTTAAGTTTTGGATCTGTATTCATTACCAGATAATGAGCTGCAGACATTTTTATTATTCGGCAAACCTTAATTATGCGCGTGCTGACACTTTTTAAAAATTTTCAGTGTTTTGCGTGCTCGCCACAATTTGAAACGGCGAGTGTGTAAATTTTTGAATCTATGCAGAGTTATGAACGCTTCATAAAAGTTTACGTTCCCGAGTTTTTTATGTGCATGGGTTCAAAAAATATTTATACGATTATTTTTTGCCAGTTCTTCCAAGAGTAATTTCTACAGTGTTCTCTATCGTTAGTTAACAACGCTCGCACTGTGAGATATCAACTTTCAAGAATAGAAATGACTGCTACCATGTGATCTTAGAGAGCTAAGAGGTTTCACCCGCGGCGTAAATAAATAGGGCAGCACGTGGGCGTGGAGTAGTGGGATTTTCTTCTGGAGGCGCGAAGTAAGAAAAAAAGTGTAGGAAGCTTGGGTGACGAGAGTGGGAGCGAGCAAGTCTCTAGCGTCGTGTGACGGCACGATAGGATATTTATAACTCTCATGTGATGGTGGATATGTTGCAGTTGCCTTGCTTAAGAGAGAAAGTGCTGTTTTACAGGTCTGGGGAAAAGTAATTTAGTGCTGAAACTGAAGACATTCTTACGGGCAAAAATAATGTTGGAATGTTTCCGAGTTACAAAGCAACTGAGATGAAATAGAAAGAGAAAATTGCATACGCAACCGTAACAGCGGTTCTCCGCTCTCAGGTTTGTGTACAAATTCCGGTCTGTCATGTGAAGTTCCATAATAGTCATGATGCAGAAAAGTACACAATTTAACAAGTGGCGTTTTTAGTTAATTATGAAAATATGGAGTTTTAATGCTTCACAGTTTCGTGTTTCAGGAAGAGATGTGTACTAAGTTAATACAACATGTACTGATTATATTTAATGACCACCGTCTAGTTGTAGTTGGGAGTGTAGAAACATTTTATTCTTACTTTGGATGTTTAAAATGTATTTCAATTTGATTTAACACTTCCAAGTTTTTTGGAAGTCAACTGGGAGCTCTTCCTGCTGGAATTGTTCATCATCAGGGCGTTGTGAAGACTATCTTTGTTAGTGATAGTCACAATCTTTTAATTAGAGAATGGCAAATACTAATCCACAGCTTCCTCTTGTTAACGAAATAGAAAAATTTCATTATGAACTGCAGAGAAGCAAACAAATATGATGATGAGCATACTTAAAAGAATAATACACTACTGGCCACCCAAAATGCAACACGAGATAGCAAAGCCAGATTTACTGGACACATAACAACCGATGCAAAGATGAAACGATTGAGCTTTACAGGCCCGTGCGACTTGCGGAACACGCAGACATCAATAGTCGGTGTGGCCCCCATGGCTGGCAATAACGGCCGCTATACGCCGCGGCATCGAACGAAAGAGGCTTTGGATGTGGGCTTGGGGTATGTCGATCCAGGCTGCTTCCACACGTTGCCACAGTTCATTAGGCGTAGCCGCGGGTGGTGCTTGCCGGGCCACTCGGTTGCCGATCACCGACCAGACGTGTTCGATGGGCGACATATCGGGAGAACAGGCGGGCCACGGCAGCAGTGACACCTGGTGGGCCGTGAAGAATTGTTGCACGAGGCGTGCCACGTGCGGGCGCGCATTATCCTGTTGAAACGTGGCCGCATGCAGGTAAGGGACGACTACAGGCTCCAAAACGTCGGAGATGTAGCGGTGGCTGTTGAGTGTACCGGCGATGCGTACCAGAGGGGTGCGGGTGTCATATCCAATTGCGCCCCAAACCATAACGCCAGGCGATGGATCGGCATGGCGATGCATAATGCAGGCGTCATACAGTCTCTCGCCGCGGTGAAGATCCGACTACCGTGGTGTTGCAGGCAGAAGCGGGATTCGTCGGAGAAGATAATGTCGGGCCATTCCGTAGTCCAGGTGCGGCGTTCAACGGCCCACTGCTGCCCCACTCGACGGTGGTGTAACGTCAATGGTAATTGGAGCAATGGGCGCTGTGCGACAAGTCCCCGCTCCTGCAGACGACGTAGAACGGTACCTGCTGACACAGGTTGTTGCGCAACACACCCTAATTCCTGCGCTAACATTCGTGATGTGGTGGTGCGAGTCGTCAATGCCCGCCGCACAACATGCCGGTCCTCTCATTCGGTGGTGTGCCGCGGCTGCGGCAATCGCTCACGTCGGTCCGTCCTTCCCTCCTGCACCCACCGAATCCATACTCGCCTCACTGTGGCTGGATGTCTCGGTACGATAAACCGCTGTCGCGATAAGCCACTATTCTTCCTCTGTTGAACTCCGAAACGTGCTGGAAAGAGTGCCGTATTCTGCGACGAGGCATCAGGAAGCTTCCCACGCACAGGTCCGACAGCACAACACACTTCCACTACTTGCACCCCGCCTTCTGTGCACCCTTCTTATGGTGTTTCTCGGTGGCGTGCCGGGCGCATATGATTTGCATATGCCCTGCAATGCTAATCGTTTCCATGTCCTCTAGCGGGCGACGCATGCTGCGAATTTCAGGCGAATCGGATGCTTCCTTCTTGGTATTGCATTTTGGGTGGCCAGCAGTGTATATGAGCCATGACTATTAATGATAAATAGTAAGCTCATATACTCCGAACTTCGTTGTTTCATTTCCCAGTCCTGCCTACAAACAGACACGAAGTAAAAAGTAAGCTTATATCCTTCGAACCTCGTTTTTCTATTTCCCAGTTCTGCCTACAAATATACACGAAGTAAAAAGTAAGCTTCATGAAGTAAAAGTAAACTTCTCCTTCGAACCTCGTTTTTCTATTTCCCAGTCCTGATAGACACGAAGTGAAAAGTAAGCTTATATCCTTCTAATCTTGCTTTTCTTTTTCCCAGTCCTGCCTACAAACAGACAAGAAGTAAAAAGTAAGTTTTACATCCTTCGAACCTCGTTTTTTTATTTCCCAGTCCTGCCTACAAATAGACACGAAGTGAAAAGTAAAGTAAACTTATATCCTCGTTTCTCCATTTCTCAGATCTGCCTACAAACAGACACGAAGAAGTGAGTGTGATTATCCGGCACTTTGCAACAGAAAACAATTCCTAGGTGAACACTTCACATGCAGTCATTACATTTAGCATAAATTCTAATTGTCTTAGAGCAAAAAAAAAAAAAAAAAAACACTGCATTCATTTCAACATGGACTCCTTACAGGAAACACCAGAGGAGAAGGCTTACTCTTGAGTATTAGAAAAACCCCATACTCACAGCTCATGCAAAGCACGAAGAAAACAACAACAAAAAATATATGGTTTAAAGTTGCAAAAGCTTTAAAGGTTGCCAAGGTAACATTCAAGGTAATAGATGATATTTTAATTTGTCAACAGTGTAGCACGTTATGAAAACAAAATTCATTAGTACACCTATTTTATTTAGCGTGTCGCACTCATTCAAAAATTCCTATAGAAGTGTGTGTTGAGCTGTACAGTTTAAACTTGAATATCATGCGTATAACCTGCGTGAAGTACTTAAATTTTGAAAAGAAAAATGGCTTTTAATAGAATTTCATAGTAAAATTTATAGTTAATCGCCCGTGTTGGTAGTCATCTGTTTGCTGCAGTGTTGAACGGCGCTTCTGTTCTGGTGCGGATACATCTAGATAGCTATCGGTCAAGTTTCTCTCGATTTTAAAGGCCCTTATTGACGAGAAAGGTTATTCAGACAGAAAAGTTAATCCAGAGTAACATTTTTAGAGTAGCACTAATCTATTAGGAACGTATAATGTTTTAAGGTCGTATGCTTTCCAGACTGCTTGCTGAAACAACAGTTGCTTAAATAAAAAACATAACTTCGACCAGAGGTCGTATAAAAAACAAAAAAACACGTAATAATCCAGCTTTTCTTTTATTCCCTTGCCGTCAGTCGAAGCACTGCTTCATAGTACTTTTTAAATAACCACAAAAGCTGAATCACATTATGAATCTCGTAGATTAGACTTGTGCAGCTTACAAATCATCAAGACAACATGCAGTCCAATTTTGAACAGTAAATCATCTTCGTCGTTGTGCTACATCACATATACCCTTCTTTACTTTCAGCGTGGCTTTTGATTTATCTTCGGCGCATTGTCAGACGTTACAAAAAAGTATTGTATAAGGTAATTCGGAAAAGTCTACGTGCCGTTCAGAAAGAAGTAAAACAAAGAACTGACATCCTTTTCATATAGAAGAACCGAAATTCAAATAAAAAGGAAAAGAATGGTTAAATTAGAGGAATACGTCACAATACGGGGACAACTAGACCTTTTCAGGCAAAATTTTCTATCGTTCGTTAAGTAACAAATGGGCCTGCGTACAAATTCTCCATTTTGATTGAACTGCAAAGATAGTTCCGATGCACTCATCCTTCGAAGAACATCGCTCAGGGCATGCAATGATTTAGCTAAAAAAATAACCACCCCTCATTCACACGATTCAACTGTGCGAAGACATTTAAAAACATGCAATTGGATCGCGTACCAGAAATAGAGAGTGGTAGCGGCTGGAGCTAAAAGTTTTGGGGCAAAATGTGGAGAAAAAGTGCAGTTCGATGGAATTCAAAAGAGGAATACTTACTGGTTGCAGGACTTTGGTGAGTTCATTTCTGATGTAATACGTCTGGCTATACTAACAAAAAGGATACATGCTCAGTGGCGTAGTATCTTTTCACCACCTTCTCTTTCATAGTGTCCTTCGAGAACTGGAAAATGGCATATTTACAGTGGATGAAACAGTTTTCTAATTACCTCTAGGTTTGAGTTTATTGAAAGCACTTTGTAGTGTTTTTATTACTTGTAATGTTTTTAGTTAAAATTGTTGCCTTAACTAAATTTGATTATAAATTGCACTGAAAATAAGTGATTTAACGGCCAGGGCGAAAGGAATCAGCAAACTTATGTGTCATCAATTGTTTTTCTATAACGTGGTAACAGCCGCACTATTGTGCAACATGATATAACAAATCATACTTTCGTAATATACAATTAACAGTAGCAATCAATAAATCATCTAAAGATAATAGCATTACTCTGTACGATCTCTATACGCTCTCTCAACAATCTCTATACCCATATCACATTCGACGTAGCTTTTTTCCAAAACATAGCTGTTTGGGGAGGTAATGTGCCGTTTAGTAAGAAAATCTTTTAACTGAAAAGTAACTAAATGCACATAAGAAAGCAGACAATTTGAAGGAAGGTTAAATAGAGGTATACGTCACATGTTTCATCAAAGCGAGATTTCCTTCACTTTCATGATCTGTAAGTATTGGTTGGTTGGTTGGTTTTTATGGCGCAAGGGTCATGTTTGGCCAAAGAGCGCCCCGTAAGTATTGACTGTGCTCTTTTGACAGCTTTTTTTTTTTTTTTTGGTTGTTGTTCCTTCGTACCTACCGCCATCTTTTGTATGGTTAACTAAACATTGTAATTTCAAATTTGCCAAACGTATATAGGCTTTTCAACCACGTATTTTATAGAATTTGAATGATGCAAGAGAAAGTTTATAGAAAAATTTGTCTGGTATACAATAAAAGATATCCAACTTCAAAAATGCCGCCGCAGTGGTCTAAGCGATGGCTTCTGATCATTCGTCCGAAAGGGGTTCTGGTTCGAATCCAGATGAGGCATGGATGTTGTGTTTATCTTACGGTACTGGCCCCCTCCCTACACTAGAACCAGTGATCCTAAATTAGGGACGGGCGACTGCTTATAGCCCATTGAGTTTCTCACGGTGGTCGTTGAACCTACAATAAAAAAAAAATACTTCAATAATATATCAAACAAAGATCTTTGCTCTTTTCACGTTTATAAGTGAGTCACGGAAAAATTCTCATAGGCCGCCACCGGGAGACGAACCCAGGGTCTTCCAGTTACGCGCCGGATATGCTTCCGCTACACCACAGCGGCCTCGAATTCCTCCAGACTCACACACGCTAACTGCCAAGCCAATTTGGCAGGTTGCTGCTTGGAGCCCCGCACGATGCTGGGGATTCACCAAAGATGGTAAGCAGCAACTGAAGAAATAATTAGAAGGCGAATGAATAATTAGTACAGAAATTTAACGTGGACCAGGAACATCAAATAAAGATCTTTGCTCTTTTCACGCTTATAAGTGAGTCACGGAAAAATTCTCATAGACCGCCACCGGGAATAATATTCAATAATCTTTGCTATCGAGACCAGACCAGGTATCTGGCACATTTTTGAGAAACAGAAATCTATTGTTTCCCAGTGTTGGAATATGAAACAAAGGCGTATTCGTGAATGAACCTTTTACACAGTCAGCCGCGTATTCGTGAATGAGTCTTTTACACAGTCAGCCTCAGGCAATTATAACTGTCAACAAGACTTCTCTCCGCCTTGACGTGATACATATTATGGTGATCTTAGTGCTATAGCCCAAAGGCAGTCGATTATTTTCAATCGCACATAACAGATCAGTAAACACTGACAACCAACCAAGTAAAGATTTGATTAGCAAAATAAAGTGTAAAGTAATGAAGATTTTGCACAAAGTAATGTATATTAACCATTCATTACCACTCCAGTAGCTGAGTAGCCAGAAGCGCTGGTTTCTGGCTAGTCGTCCGAACTGCATTCAGGCTCGCACCTTGGGTAAAACATGGCGCGGGGGGAGGGGAGTCCTACGGCGCTGGCCCCATCCCTACACTGTTACCAGTTGCCCCAAATTAGGGACGGGGACTGTATAGCACCAAAGGATGCACATGCTGGGTGGGAGGGTGGGATTGAAATCCTGAAACACACATCAAATTTCATTCAATAAATTTTCAAAGCCTCCCTCACATAACCACACCTAACTCTGAGCCGCAACATTTTGATAACTTTGTTTATAGCCACACTTTATAGCCACAGTGAAAATGCATTAAATTCATTGAAAATTTGATGGTGCATGGGTAAATTTATAGTTATAAAGCTTTAGTCGTAATTATTTTTTAATCTGTAATCGTGTGTGTTTTCTGCATCTGATAATATTTACGGATGTAAATTTTAAGTGAATATAAATCCGTGTCAAAAAATATATTGCTAATTTATTATATTTAAATTTAATCATTATATTACTCAGTAATAATTCTTATTGCAAATGGTAATAATTCTATTATTTACATTTTGTTCTCATTTAGTTCTTATCGTTATGATTTGACTTGCGAAAGAAGTCTTTTTAAAGATACGAGCAAAATTGAACTCCTACAAGAACGCTATTATTATTAGACTTGCTAAAGAAGGTCCATTTAGAATGGGCTGAACAAAACTCAGTATCATTATCAGCAGCAATAGTAGTAACAGACTTATAAAAGATGGGTCCTTTTTTTTAAAACACCAAGCAAAACTCACATCCTTCGGAAACTCGACGTTTCTACTCTGAGACAGATTAGGGGCTCACCGACTGTTACTATATACATACTGCACTGGTGTACAAAGCTTTAAGACGATCCAGGTTTTGACCTGCAGCGTCGCACAGTTAGCGGCCTTGGATATGTGAAATTCAAACCATAGGAACTCCATTACGTACCGAAATCATGTCTGAAACAACATTTTCCTTCGTACAGTCTTTGGGAGTGATACAACTGCAGATACTAAAGGATGTAGTGGAATTTTATTCTGAATTGCCTACATAGCGCTGGGTGGCATAGTATAGATGCATCACTGCCAAAAACGGTACGAAGGAAAGAAGAGGCCCTCTCTAGGGGATATGATCACTTTCTAACGTCAGTGTACGATTTTTTTTTATTGGATGTTTAACGACCACTGTGAGCAACTCAATAGGCTATAAGCAGTCGCCCGTCCCTAATTTAGGGTCACTGGTTCTAGAGAAGGGAGAGAGCTAGTGCCGTAAGATAAACACATCCATGCCTCACTTGGATTCGAACCCGGACCCCTTTCGGACGAGTGATCAGAAGCCATCGCTGAGACCACTGAGCCACCGGGGCGGCGATGTAGGATTTGCACTGATTGTCCATACTTTATACTAGGTTGTTAAGTTCTTGCGGTAATATCGCCCATTCTTCCGTCAGCGCAGTCTTCAGCTGTTGGACAGTTTCCGGTGTGTGCTGACGTGCCGCAATGCATCTTCCCAAAGCTTCCCGCACGTGTTCTATCGGCTAGGGATTTCGGGATGACGTGCTGGCCAATCCATCCGCTGAATGTCTTCACTTTCCAACAGCTCATCAACTGGCACCGTGCGATGGGGTGGGCCTCATCGTCCATTAACACGAACTGTGCGCCAATAGCACCTCGGAACAGACGAACATGGACAAGGATTACCTCATCACAGTATCGCGCACCTGTTACAGTACCTGAAGCTCTGTACGTCCTCGAGCGATACCGAGTGCCTACTTCACACCAGATTAGCTGACTTCCAGAATTGCTAGAGAGACAAAATCTACTCTTATCAGTAAAGAGTACCGTACTCCACTGTTCTGCTTTCCAGTCCTTATGTTCTCAGGACCACTGCAAACGGTGTCTCCGGTGAGCAGTTAATGGAACACAGCGTACAGGTCGTTCGACAAGGAGTCCACCTTTGTGTTGTCGCCTGGCTACTGAAAATCGCGATATTGTCCGTCCTGTGCTAATGTTCAGTTGTTTTGCATGGTTATATTTGAGGACTGATATCGATCCCGATTGGCCTGTAGGACCAGATAGCGGCCTCACCTGGGGTGGTTTTGGTGGACGACCACCACCGGCCTTTTGCACAGCTGTACCTGCAATCTTGAAGGACGGCGACGCGACGTACGCGATACGATGTTATGGGCGGTACTAAACTCTTGGCCCACACTACGCATAGTTCCACACTAATCACAGTTCGTCCCTCCTTGAGCCTTCCAATTATTTGACCACGAGTAGAATTCTCAAGATGTTCTCAACAGGCCATTTCGTCGTCTCTAGCACACAAGAAACACAACCGAACGTCTGTAACACTTATGCACATTGCACACCGTCCAGGGACTTCCGTTTAAGTGATGCTATTGTTGGGCTGCGTGAGCGCATTTTTGTTTTCACGTCACGCAAAATACACGTCATGCTCCATTATTACGCATGTGTTGTTGCTTCTATTCCCAGACACTGCCCTGTGTTAATTTGTGTTTGGGTGCTGCTGCTATTTACGCCGTTATTTTACTTTTTCTACTTCGTCCTAAAATTTTGCACACCATTTTACAAACGACCGAGCCAGCCTGGTTTAAGGGTTTCGAAGTCCCTCACAAGCACGTACTTGTGCACAGAAACAGATCTTACGGCCGTTGTCTTAGAAAAAAAAGACACTGGGAAACAACAGAAAAGTATTAGAACGAATGTCCAGATCTCGAAAATATATAAAAATTCCTACATATAAATAATGTTAGTTAACTTCGATTTTTATCGTAGTTTACTGAGGACGATATAGCTTTAGTTCGGGGTTGTAAATCATTTACGTTTTCTGCGAATTGCCTTCACAATAAGAATCATCATTGTCAACCATTATCAATCCACTGCTGAACGAATGTCTCCCCAAGTTTCCTCCACAACGGTCTGTCTTGTGCCAGTCTCCTACATGTCACTCCCGCATACTTTCGAATTTCATCCACCCATCTCCCATGTGGTCTTCTTCTGGGTCTTTTCCTTTCCCTTGAAATCCAATCTAAAATTTCGGCTGTCCATCGATGGTCTGTCCTTCTGGCAGTATGTCCAGCCCATTGCCATTTCAGGGATTTAACTCTGATCATGATGTCTTCCACTCTTGTCATGTTTCGGATGCACGAGTTCCTCTTCTTACCTACAATAAGAATATTTGTAAATAAATACTAGTTTTTGATCTCGTAGGAAGTGATCAAAAACTTACTTGTGAGAATCGGAAATCCCTATTCGTTTAAGAAGGTTGCGTCTGTGTGCAGTTACCGAACTGGAAAATATGCGTACCATATAAGAGATCAAAATAATGAGTTACAAGAGTATTGTGGGTTGCTCAAATGAGTTATCACGCATAAAACTGATCTGCAGTGGCGAAATCAGAATTTTATCTCAGGAGGTGGGACATATGTATATAAGAACACAGCTTTGTAAACATTATTGACTGAAAACTTTTCTCAGTGCTTTAAACTTCTACGAAACATACATTTCTCAAATAGCGTGGATGTGTGTGCATTTCAAATGGGGAGGGACTGGATGAGGATTTTTTCAAAAAGAACATTTAATGATTCGGCCGGGTTTTTTGTTTTGTTTGTTTGTTTGTTTATTTTTTGAGAGGGTTTCTTTTGCTTTTATTCCCACGGCCAGACTTTGTCCCATGCGTACACCGTTGCACATAAATTTCACGGTACATTATCATGTTTTTCCAGTTTGACATTTTTTCTGTTTATAATTTACACTATTATTTGTCCTGCCTTGCTGGGCCGCGGGCTGTCTGGGAATATGTTCCCTATATTCTCACCCATGGTTGGGGACTGCGTAACGTTTTTGAAGTGGTCATCTAATGAATTATACTGAACACATTCATTTTGTACGTGTTTCGAATTGTACTTAGCAAAGTGGAACAATTTCTCTCCTCTTAAAGAACAATATGTGAGTTGCTCAGAACGTATCATTTAAAGTAAAGAACCGAAGCACTACTTGAAAATATATATATGACAAGGGCATGGAAGACAGAGAAAAAAATCGTACGGCTTCCAGCTGCAGTCTCAGCTTTAAAGTTTGTGAACCATTTAAAGAATGCATCTGTCGCCATCTGTCGGGAAAGTTTATATTTTAAGATCACGTTTTACTATCCCTCTGGTCTGAGACTCATGTTCTTAAAAATTCGTCCAAAATCTGTAGTGAAACTAGAAACTCATCTGGAGAGAGGGGGGATTGCTCCGATCTAAAAATAAGAGGCTTTGTTGAAGACAGTGCTGAAAGTAAATGAACTGTTTCGGGCAGTGCAGTGTTCAGCGTTACAAGTCTGGGCGAATTTTCACAAACACATACGCACACACATTTTATACGTCTGTGTTCTTATATATATATGTGCACGTAAAGGGAAATAAAGTATTTTAATGAATAAAAATGAACGCTAATAAATTTGAAATTCACCTAAAAATGTCTGTTATTACAAAGCGCAGGTTAGGCGTCAGCTGAAGGAGTTGTGTTTTTCTTAATTGCGTAGCTGAAAAACACTAACAGTTTTCATACCTTAAATGTACATAGTAATTATTCAGTTCATCGACATAATGCAACATCAAAACGACAAGAACTACACACCGTGGTAACTTACAAAGTTACAAAAAAAAAAAAAAAAAAAAAACTGCTGTATTAGACACTACTTTAAACAATTAGAGGATGGCATCTTTCTCGAAATCAGTGTGGCCTTGTTCAGCTGCTACGTACCGAGTTGTGTCGCTATGAATGAATTTGATTTCGGTATTCTAAAGGTAGTCCCCAACACTGTTACTAGATCAAGAGTCCGCCCCGCAGGATAACGTACAGGACAGTGCGAAATCAAAACAGCCGAAAGCTTGCACCTTGTGCGAGTCTTTAGCGAAGAGTCCGAAGGACAAAATTGATTGTATTAGTTCAGAAACTCTGAAAATTGCAAAATCAGAGAAAATTTTCAAACATTAGTCTTGCACAAATTACGAATAGAATTCATAGACATAAATAAACAGCGAGCCCGAATTTCCTTTGTATAGTTCAGCAGCACATTAGTTTTTTAACTTTTGTTTTTCAAATTTCTACGTACTTTGCATTATATTTTATTTAAGAAAACGTTATTATCCTTATCAATTTCTTAAGGTAACAACGTTTCCACCTACTTTCGTCACTGATGCCTCCCCCCCCCCCCCCACACACACACACACTCACACAATACAGCGTTGCCCTTTCCTGGCATCGCAAGCCATTAAAACGATTTTCAATAAAATAAATTGTTCAAAAGTTTTAAATCACAAACTACGAACAAGAACTGAAAAATCAACACCATTTTCAAGGTGTTCAGTTGCCCGCTTTTCGAGGAAACCAATGTGATGCTTTTTTAAATCTTGCGTCTGGATAAAATCTTCCAATTTAATAAAGTTTGATCCTTTCTATTCAGATGGGTTAATTTAATAGAATTATTTTCAGCTTAGGAATGTGTTATTATGATAGTTTTCGTTTACGTCCCAGTCGAGGAACATACTTCGCTCTGTCACCCACACTATCTCACACACACTTCTAAGTCTACTCCACACAGTGACTTTTCCTGCTCCCAGTTACTAATGATGCCAGTCAATACTTAAAAAACAGAACAAAATTTAGACTCCATTTTACGGCGGGTTCAAATGTCTAACCCCAGAACTTTTAGCACCCCAGACAACAGCGGTTTAAGATATTGTGGGTCCATAACATATTTCCCCTAAGTTCTCTTTCAGGCTTCAAAACATCGTTAAAAATATGGAATTAATGCTGTTAAATACCCTGCGTCTATATACGAGAGTGTGTCTACAAGCAAGCCGCCAGTAAATAGAGAATTCTCAGCTGGAGTTTACGACATACCCTTGATCTATCCAGACGAAAGCATAAAATCATACGTGATGTTGACAAAAAGATCGCTTCTGGTAAGGAGCAAGGAACATAAGAAACCTAAGAGATGGGAAAACGACAAACGCTTTATGCAGGGAAGTCACCCAAAAAGAAGCAACTCCACTTTGGAGCATGATGAAAGGAATACACACACACACACACACAACGTTTGCACAGCCACGCGTTAAAGTCTCGAGATCATGACCCACACACACCCTTGCAACGAAAGCTTGTCTTTTGAGCTATCAGATGTCCAGAGGAATCTCCTGAACAAACGTCAAAGAAGCGACAGATGATCTCTGTCCATGCTGCGTGAGCATGTCTGAAACACGGATCTCGACGTGAAACCGAACAGCTGTTGGTTCAATAATATCAATTGTTTTGAATTATAATATTATGCGCTACTATTTCTAAGAAGGCTTTGATAACCTAGCCCAGACAAAGAATCCCGATGGGCGCGAAATCTCAGCTTAAACTGCGCATTACAGTGGCGTCGGAACTTTTTTTGACAGCGGAGGCAACATGTCGGAGAACAAAATATTTCACCGTGGCATAAAATTTATCCTACTACTGTAAAAGAAGATGTGCTGACTTCATTACGAAAATTTGCTGGAAAACATTTTTTTTTTTCGGTTAAACATTAATCTATAAAAGAAAAACATTTTTCATATCCATATAGTTTCTCAATGTAAACTTAACTGTACACATGAACGGCATTAAACTATAGATCTTGATACTTCCGGATTGGTACGAATTCCGCAGGGATTGTAGCCGTAGACTCTATAATTAAATATTGAAAGAACTTATATCTCATTCCTCATCCTACTTCCCATTTCCCTATTTATTTTTAGTCATTTTTTTAGAGAAAGACTAATTTTGCACTCCTAATGAGACAAAACATTGCTGGTCTTCAAACGGGAACCAGCCCTTTGGATTGTTTAATGGAACTAGCATTTCTTGGCGTCTCAGGAGTGAATGACATTAAAAAAAAAATTATTCAGATTTCTAGATCATGGTGAAAAATGAAGAGCAATACTCAATTTTTTATCAAAATGAACCTCAAAAAAAAAAAAAAACCTAAAATAACGAATATTTGAGATTTCCAATCACGAACATGTGTAATTTGAAAAGGAAGAAAACTGAGGGGGCAAATGTGATGTTTCGCCCCCACACTCATTTGCGTGCGGGGGCAACTGCCCCTTTGCCCCCGCGGTTCCGACGCCGCTGGCGTGTTAGTTTTACGCCATTAAAGGAAGTGTTTTAGTTTACCAATTGCTTTTCATGATCAGTCAAAACCTGTTTTCACTTCCGCTCTCGTCTTTCTCTGTTTCTGAAACTCTAGTGCTGTGTCGTATTTTCTTCTTCTGAAGGTAGAACAGAACATTTTATCTCAAAATTTACAGCAAAGTTTGGTTATGAAAACTGTTACGAAAACCTATGGATTTATTACTATAATTAAAATAAAAAAAATGCATTAATAATTTAGATGGCCACTTAAAAAGGAAAACTCTTCTTGGGGGGAGGGGTAGAGGCAATCGCCCTGTGTAGCCTCCTGCTGGATCCGCTTTGTCCGAAATGGGCCCAGGTTCGAGTTCTGGATGAGTCATGGGCAGTGCGCTTGTCTAGTGTCCCTGGTTGTGTTCCTTTTCTGAAACACGAATGGCCTCAAATTAGGGACGGGCGGCTTCTCATAGCTCTCAAATTGCTCATGGTAATCGTTCAAAAAGCCTCGTAACAACAACCGGAAAAAACAATGTCGTTTGCCGTGATGCCGTGAGTGTAGTTGTAAAGTAAATAAAACATTGGTAATTTTTTTCTTTAAATGCTGCAAAACGGATAGCTTTAAGTTCTTTAAAGCATGTATTTATTTATTTCGCTGTAATCAGAAATTAACCCCATCTTAACTTTGTCTCCTGCAGCAGCTGTAATTACTTGCTGCAAAACAAACAAAAAGGCTTAATAGACGAATATCATGGATTATCGCAATTTTATCACCTCTTCGCAATTTTCCATAACCCTTTTCCTTGACTGCTGCACCAACTTGGCATAATATACACCAGTTACCGCAATGCCCTTTTCCAGGTAGTCAATATGATCATGACTTCTGCATCCCAAAAAACTGATACTACATACTACACTGAGAAAAAAGTTTGTTTGAAACAACAAAATATTTTTTTGAGCTGTTTTGTCAATTCATTTTGTTGCTTTAGCAAAACTGCATCGGAATTGTTTCGTTGGCAACAAAAAATTATTTTGTTGGCTATATTTTGTTAATTCAACTATATGGAGGTGGCATCGACCTTACACCAAAGAGCACGTGACTACTAGCTACTCCATACGGGCACTACCAGACTACCACTGACCAGAAGAATATCCGCTTAAGATTTCGCTTTGAATTGTGGCTGACTACGAAGTGAGTGCATTTTTAGAAGACTGGGAACTGTCAACTGTGATAGACATTCAGAGATAAGAATTTCTAATAGATCTTAATACACTGGTGTGCAAAAATTAAGGACTAAGAGAAATTAGCATAACAGCGGAAGGAGCAGACAGAACGAACCGAAAGACCACTCAGTAGATAGACTAGGGTCCGGTACGGTAGGGCATGCGCATACATGCAGCATGACGTAGAGGGGGGGGAGTGTTGGAAGGGTATAAAGCACACAGGCGTTGTATGCTCAGCAATTCCGTTAAAGCTATTGCACGGTGTACATCGGTTTGAACGACATCGAGGGCCGCGGGTGGCCGAATGGGCAACGTTCGTGACTGCCACGGGAAGGGCCTCAGGTTCGATCCACTAAATGCTCGCCGTGCGTCGGATGGGCACGTTAAGCCGTCGGTCCCCGGGTACTGGCCCCCGGTAATAAATAAGGGCGTCTTCCTCACCCTTTCTACTTCGCTTCCGTGTCACTTTCCTATCGGGCACTCTAGCCCAAATCTCCTAGTTTCCTATTTCTAAGGGTTGTTTAAGACCTGGGGTCAGACACTCCCTTCCTAAAATCCTCTACATATGATCATGATCGACATCGAGTTGCTGCCACCGTGTGATATGGCCAACAGGCAATCCAGTAGACTACATCTGGATGACTTTCCCCGAGGTCGCGTCATTGGGAATTTGGAAGAAGGTCGAAGTGTGACTAGTGTGACCGAGGAGTTCGGGATCGCTCACAGCATCGTTCACGAGTTTGGAGAGTATTTCAAATGACAGGAACAGCTGTCCGAGAGTTTAGCAGTGGTCGTCCACGAGCAACCACGGCGGCGGACGACCGGTATATTGTCCTACAGGCAATAAGAAACAGACGGCAGACAGCGGGGAAAATCGCAAGGCACATACAACAGACAACTGGACGTCCGTTATCGTGGCCAGGAGGCTGCACAAAGGTGGTCTATTTGCACGACGACCAGTACGGTGTGTGCCATTAACGCCTGCTCATCGGAGACGGCGGTTTCTGTGGCGCCAGGAACACAAGAACTGGACACATCAGCAATGGGGTCGAGTTCTCTTTACAGATAAGAGCCGATTTAATCTGACGAGCGATTCTGGACGTATACACATCTGGAGAGAGCAGGGAACATGCAATCACACCTCCAACATAATCGAAAGGGACCGGTTTGGAGGTGGCGGAGTTCTCGTTTGGGGCGGTATCACGCTTGGTACCCGTACTGACCTCCACATCTTCCAAGAAGGTTCAATCACTTGTGTCCGCTATTGTACCGAGGTTCTCCTGCCTCACGTGCGTCTGTTTAGAGGTGCTGTGGGTCCTGAGTTCCTCTTCATGGACGACAACGTTACACCTCAACGTACAGTGGCTGTCGCAGAGTTGTTGGAGAGTGAAGATATTCAATGCATGGATTGGCCCGCAAGGTCCCCGGACCTAAATCCAATCGAACACGTGTGGGACCTTCTTGGGAGACGCTTGGCAGCACGTCACCGCCCGCCAGCAACGATTCTGCAGCTGCGATTGGCGCTACAAGAAGAATGGGCCGCGATGTCTCAACAGCTCCTTGACAACTTCGTCTTCAGCATTGGACAGACGTGGTAAATCTTGCATCGCCGTCAGGGGTGATCATATCCCCTACTAAAGACTGGATTTTTCTTGGCACCCGCCTGTCACATGGACGTTTCTGTCTTCTGTCCAGTTGTGCTCGGAGCTACCTTTTCAATAAAGTGCCTTTGTATCCTTTGGATTCCTTGTTTGGACGGTTTTGCTCACTTGTCCCATATTATTACATATTGGGGATCTTTAGGTATGATTTGAGTCGATGTGGAGCACTTCTGCACGACGTTACATTCGAAAAACCGTCTCGTCCTTAATTTTTGCACGCCAGTGTAATTCCGACGTATTTTTATGCTAGTGTTTATTGTGTGTTATTTTGGTTGGATTCAGTGAATGTGAAAGTTTGGCTTCGCTTTGTTGACTCATAACTACAATGAACACGATAGAATCTGCATCTTATTAAATGTTCAGGGACATGTGTTAAATTTAAACCCAGATTTCTGATAAAGCAATAATACATTTCTTATAACGACTTGCGGATCCAGATCGCAAAAAAACAAAAAAAAATTTGCACATGAGGTAATGATAAGAGTTGTAATTTATGTATAGAGCTTGATTTCATGTATAGGCTATATATACGGGGTGTATCAAAATTCGTTCGGCAACCAAAGATTACATGGTGATAGTACCCTGAAACATACAGAACGCTAAAAAAAATTACGTTTTTTTGGGGGTTTTTTTGTCTGACCAAAAATGTCAATTTGTTTCATCCAAAAACTATGGAAATAATTTAAAAAGAAATCGCATTTAGAAACATGTTACACACGTACCAAAATTGTGTCAATACATCGTTATGTCAAGTACAAATAGTCCGTGAACATTCCAGAAGGTAATAAACCCGCCTTCAAATGCTGAATTCGCAGATAAGAATTTGTTGCAAGGGCAAGTATGGCCGAGTGGTTAGCACGTTCCTAAACTAAAGGTCTCAGGTTCGAATCCCCTTGGTTAAAGATTTTTCGCTGGCTCTGAAAAAATGTCCTCGTGACGTAACGCTGTCCAAATCCATTTAAACACCACTAGAAAGTAAAAACGGCAAGAAAAATGAAAATACGGCGGATGGGGAAAGATAGCGGAGAAAAAAATGGCGGACACCGAAATAAAATGGCAAACACCCAGGGTCGAAGGGCACCGCCTTAAAATTATTGCACCGGCAAAGTGTTGCCATCGGAAAAAAACGTTTAGGGACAAAGTGGTCCAGCTACACAATTCTAAATTTTGTTGGAGCAAGAAATTACTGTGTCACGATATCAATATGTTTGGTTGCAGCAACAAAACGTTTTATCACGATAACAATACATATTGTTGGATTAAAGAAATTCCCAAAAAACGACAAATTTATTTTGGTAAATGAACGAAACGTTTTGTCATGATGATAATAATTTTGTAGAATCAGCAATAAATTTTCAACAAAACAAATTTGTAAGTTCAACAAAAAGTTTTGTTGACTGTATATCGACAAAACTTTTTGGTTGATTCAACAATTTTTTTGCTGAGTTAACAAAACGTTTTTCTCAGTGTATCACGGAAAGAAAACAGAACTCCTCTGGAGGCAGAGAAGATGTAGTCTTTCAGAATAGAATTTTTATTTAAATACTGGGCCAAAATGAACCCATTCATGTTTTTCATCCATTGCAAGAATCCGTAATATTTATTGGAAGTGCAGGAAGCATGTAGAAGTGGATGAGGCACATCCATTGGCGGCCTGCCTTTTGTTCTTCTGTCAACATTCATAGGATTCATCGTACGCAGATACTTTTGATCTTCAAATAATGCGTCAGGATTGCATCGGTACTTTCTATTGAAATGCATTCAGATTCAGCTATACACTGAACAGCCATTTTGTTTCTCTTGCATTACGAAGTCGTGCACGTGGTTGGTGTTTTCCTGAGAAATGGATGTGGAACGCCGTCCAGAGGATGTGCATCATCGCAAGATTCGGTAACAGCCTTATCTCCCAATGCCTGCACCAAGTCATCATGAACCTCCTGTGGGGGACATGCCTTTCAAAGACAGCAATTTTATCGCCGCCCGTAGCTTTTTGTTTTCCATCTTGCAAAGTCTCTGTTGTCTATGAAAGAAATACGGGATTACGCCATATAATAAAAATTTTGAAGATGACAATCCGATTTTTGGCGTAAATGTGAAAAGGATGGTAAGTCAGATAATATCCGAAAACTTGAAAATTTTCATCGTCCTGGAGCGGGACTCGAACCCGCGTCTCCCAGAAAAGGCCCGGGTATGCTAACCACTACACCACCCAGAATGACCAAGTTTCAAGTTTCCGATCAATTTGAATTTAACCATCACAGAATTCGCTAATCGAAGCAACTGGCATTCATGTTTAGCGAATCTGGAGGTTAAGAACAGCTCCAAGACGATGAAAAAATTTTCAAGTTTTCGAATATTATCTAACTTACCAACCTTGTCACATTTACGCCAAAAATCGGATTGTCATCTTCAAAATCTCTATTGTCTAGTTCACAGAATCACCTGAAAAACAAACGAGTGAATCTTCAGCATTGGAAAATGAAACAGTGACGTACAAGAATATGTAGCTAAAAATAAGTTTGAACACACTTTTTAAACGTTCCTCGTACAATGTCTTGCTGAAAGTTTCACGATGTTTTGTGGCGTAGGGCTGCTCCAGTGAATATTTGCTCAAACATCTTCATATTTTTGATTTTTCAACAATCGCTGATTGTCTCTACATTAAACGTTATACGGTACAGTCTTACAATGTACTCATGTATTCAGTTTTACTTTAGCAATGTCTAAAGTGAGATTGGAATTTTTGGCGGCTTTCAGCTGGTGTCACGTCAATTCGTCGCGCGCGTCAATTCTTCGACTACGTCAATTCGTCGCGCGTCAATTCGTCGACCACGACGATTCGTCGAGCGTCAATTCGTCGAGCGTCAATTCGTCGCGGACAAATTCGTCGACCACGACGATTCGTCGACCACGACGATTCGTCGAGCGTCAATTCGTCGCGGACAAATTCGTCGACTACCTCAATTCGTCGCGTTTACAGATTTTGGTTACATACAAAACAAATGCAGGAAAACGTACGATTTAAAATTTTCGTGAAATCTAGTTTTTCATTTCAGAACCATCAAATTTGGTATCATGAAACTCTAACTTAGACGCTAGACGGTTTTTGGAAGGGGTTGGAGCCCGGGGGTCAGAGCCCCCCCCCCCTCATAAAAATTTTCGTAAAATCTACAATTTTCATTTTAGAACCACAAAATTTGGTATACTATCTCATGGTACTCTAACTTAGACGGTACACCGTTTTTGAAACGGGTCAAGGCCCGGGGGGGGTCAGAGCCCCCACATATAAAATTTTCTTAAAAACTACAGTTTTCAATTCAGAACTACCAATTCTGGTATACTATCTCATGGTACTCTAACTTAGACGGTTTTTGGAAGGGGTTGGAGCCCGGGGGTCAGAGCCCCCCCCCTCAAAAATTTTCGTAAAATCTACATTTCAAAATTGCCTTTATTCTTCAGTAAAATAACATTTCTATGTACATGACAATGGAATTCTGCCAATAAATACAGCGGTATATACATCAGCTGGAAAGTTCCAGTGAAACGTAAAACAAAATATTGTTAAAATCATAAAAAAATTATTTCGCCACGTACGGCGAAGGAGAGGCAGACAATAAAGCACGAGCGATACAAACGAAAATGTTTACCTACAGTATTGTAGACAGGGCAAGACATGATTCTATACTATGCATAAATTCCAACTAAGCATTACTACCATACTAAAGATTAAACATTAGGTACTAATTCACAGAAATGCAACAGTGATGCTACATTCAAAATTTACAACATATGTACAGAAGTATTTAGTGACAAGGGGAAATAACGCTAAATGTACTCAGAAGGGCATCTTGTTGCATTATATTATACACACAGTGACTAATATTTTAAAAAAATATTCAACATAATGAAGGGTACATTGCGTATGCAGTAAACTGTGCAGAAGGAAGAATTATATACAACAACATAAAACCCAACATTATCGAAGAGAACATGGGAAACATGGTGAGCTATCTTCAATGGCACATTAAAACAGAAAAATCACAAATAGCGAAGCACCAAAATTAATACGTAAAAACATGATTTGTTACAGTGAACGTGGGCGACAACAAAAGTCCCACTTATAGGTTGAGATGTAACTGCAAATTGTGGATATGGAACCACCCAGCCGATTGGGCCCAAGTGGATTGAAAAACGCTATCGGTGTTTGTTGAGGCAGCACGAGAGTGCTCCATTTGGAGGCGAGTGGTTAACCGTGCAAGGAAGCGTCTCCGAATGATAGCACTTGCCTCCTGAGGAGGTGGAATAAGAGCAGGGAAGCGTTGTTGAAGATGGAAAGCATAGACAGTGAACTTCACAAGAAGAAAAATATAACGGCACACAGGAGGCAAGTGAGTAGGTGGATGCTTTGTTTGGAGTAACCAAGCATATGCAAGAAATGGTAACGATCGAGCACAAATTCGATCAGCAAGACGAAATGCTGTGTTTAGGACTGGCAGGAGAACGGGGCAGAATAGGTATTGATGTTGGACGTCGCTGACTTCAGGGCAAAAGGAGCACTGCGGAGAAGTGAGAAGGGTCATGCGAAACAGTACTGATGGGGCGGGGAGACGAAGGTGAAGAAATTGCCAATGGACATTGAGTTCAAGAGGGGAGGAAAGGGGAGAGGTAGAGGCCGTCCAGATGGCGGGGAGAAGAGAAGGAGGAGCAGAATGAACAGAAAGTGGAAGTGCGGGAGGGGAAAGAAGAAGCCAATAAAGAGAAGAGGAGGAGAGAGAAGTAACTAGAACCGGGGAGCTACGAATGAGGAGAAAAAACGGTAGGGAAAGAGGAGCAGAGGGGACCGAGAAGAGACCATCAGGTGAAGCGAGGAGTGGAAAGAGGCTCCAAAGCGCTGTGCGAAGGACAAGATATTCGTTAGCAAGAGTAATGGTTGAGATAGAAACAGGGAGGAAAGAGGTCTCCAGGTTTGATCAGAAGTTACGAGAGAACGGACAGTTATTACACCAGAGCGGATCCAATGAGGAAAGTAAAAGTGAGGGAGGTTAGGAGGGTGAATAAGAGAAGAGAAGAAGAGAGGTTCATCTAGGAGATCAAGAGTTGAAGAAGGAAATGAACGGAGAAGAGGAAGCGAACGAAAGAGAGGAAGGCCCTCTCGCAGGACAGGAGGGAGGTGGGACGGGAGAAGAGAGTATGCATCCATCTTCAGAAACAGTAGGAAGGTGAAAGATGGGTTACGGGAAGAAGCTAGAACATTCAAGGTAGTGGTAAGGGACGGAACAGTTGAAGTGGCAAGGCAAATGAAATGAAATTAATGCGATGTGTTTTATAAAGGACAGCTGGATCAGGAAGCTGGATGCCACCCAAAGAGGCTGGCAGATGAAGCGTGGCAGGTTTAACCCAGTGATGTGAAGACCAGATGACGGAAGTTGAGAGGCGAGTGATGGTCATCATTTGTGACACGGGCACAACCGTCGGCATCCAAGAGTATTCGCATAGAGAGATAAGTTGTCGACGAACAACGGCTGCTCGTTGACGGAACGATGTGAAAGGGCGGGCCTTACTCCAGTAGGCAGCAGTCCGTTGTATCCGGGGAAAAAGAGCAGTCCCGGTGGCAGATGCAGAAGCCAAGGGCAATCCGACATACGCACCGAGGATCTTCTGTGTAGTGGCTGTCCACTGCGCACCCCAAGGAGCATCGGTGCGGGCAGCCCATGCCCCGCACCATAAGCAGTACTTTTAGTGGCATTCAGCGCTGCTCCAGATAATGCAACATACTGTTGATATACAGAATACAGGCGATCAAATTGAGATTCATCCCGGACGCAAAAGGTCACATCATCAGCATAGGCGGTGAAAATTATTCGATGATGACGAGTACTAGCCACTGTCGGCGGTAGGACATCCAGGAGTGATCTTCGGGCTGCTAACAGGAAAGGCTCAAAAGCGAGAGCGAATAGCTGGCCGGAGAGCGGACATCCTTGCCGGATGCCTCGCTTAAACGGAATTGGAGCGGTTAAAAATGTGGCCGCACGAACATGGAAACTGGCGCCCTGATAAAGGGCCAAGAGTGCGGAAGAAAAGGTAGGAGGAAAGCCAAATTGTGAAAGGACAACAGAGAGATAAAAATGAGAAACGTTATCAAAAGCGGACTTTTGATCCAGATTGAGAAAGGCAAGAGGTTCACAAAAAGAGCGAGCGAGGAAGTGAAGATGAAGGAGAAGAGAAACGTTAGTGGAAATAGTCCGACCAGGCACAGTGTATGTCTGGTCAGGAGAAATAACGAAAGAGAGAACAGAATTAAGGCGACGGGATAAGAGTTTTGTATAGAACTTATAGTCAGTGTTTAGGATGGAGATAGGGCGCCAGTTTCCAAAATCCAAGAGGTCACCCTTCTTAGGAAGGAGGATGATGTGTGCCAAAGTAAAGTCGGGCGGTAACGCAGGAGAGGAAAAAGCAGACGAGAAAGACGCAGACAGAAAAGGCAGAAGGCACGGTAGAAAAGCACGATAAAAGGACAGAGGAAGGCCGTCAGGTCCAGGAGCGGCATGAGGATTGAGAGTAGCGAACGCCTCGCGGAGTTCGCGAAGAGAGAAAGGAGAGAGTAAAGAAGTAGATAAAGTAGAGGGGACCTGAGGAAGAGAGGAGAGAAGAGAAGCTAATGAGGATGAAGACTGCTACAGTTTTCATTTTAGAACCACAAAATTTGGTATACTATCTCATGGTACTCTAACTTAGACGGTGCACAGTTTTTGGAACGGGTCAAGGCCCGGGGGTCAGAGCCCCCCACATACAAAATTTTCTTAAAAACTACAGTTTTCAATTCAGAACCACCAATTCTGGTATACTATCTCATGGTACTCTAACTTAGACGCTAGACGATTTTTTGAAGGGGTTGCAGCCCGGGGGTAAGAGCCTCCCTCATTAAAAAATTCGCAAAATCTACAATTTTCAATTTAGAACCACCTAATTTGGTATACTATCTCATGGTACTCTAACTTAGACGCCAGACCGTTTTTGGAAGGGGTTGGAGCTCGGGGGTAAGAGCCCCCGTCATAAATACTGCCGTAAAATCGACAGTAATCAATTTAGAACCACCAAATTTGGTATGCTATCTCATGGTACTCTAACTTAGACGGTAGACCGTTTTTGGAAAGGGTCAAGGCCCGGGGTCAGAGCCCCCCCATTTATTTTTTGGTAAAATCTACATTTCAAAATTGCCTTTATTCTTCAGTAAAATAACATTTCTATGTACATGACAATGGAATTCTGCCAATAAATACAGCGGTATATACATCAGCTGGAAAGTTCCAGTGAAACGTAAAACAAAATATTGTTAAAATCATAAAAAAAAAAAATTATTTCGCCACGTAGGGCGAAGGAGAGGCAGACAATAAAGCACGAGCGATACAAACGAAAATGTTTACCTACAGTATTGTAGACAGGGCAAGACATGATTCTATACTATGCACAAATTCCAATTAAGCATTACTACCATACTAAAGATTAAACATTAGGTACTAATTCACAGAAATGCATCAGTGATGCTACATTCAAAATTTACAACATATGTACAGAAGTATTCAGTGACAAGGGGAAATAACGCTAAATGTACTCAGAAGGGCATCTTGTTACATTATATTATACACACAGTGACTAAGATTTTTAAAAAATATTCAACATAATGAAGGGGACATTGCGTGGGCAGTAAACTGTGCAGAAGGAAGAATTATATACAACAACATAAAACCCAACATTATCGAAGAGAACATGGGAAACAGTTTTCAATTCAGAACCATTAAGTATGGTATCATGAAACTCTAACTTAGACGCTAGACGCTTTTTGGAAGGGGTAAGAGTCCGGAAGGTGAAAGCCCCCCTCATAAAAATTTCGTAAAATCTACAGTTTTCAATTTAGAACCACCAAATTTGGTATACTATCTCATGGTACACTAACTTAGACGGTAGACCGTTTTTGGAAGGGGTTGCAGCCCAGGGGGTAAGGGCCCCCTTCATAAAAAAATCGCAAAATCTAGTTTTCAATTCAGAACCACCAAATCTGGAATACTATCTCGTGGTATTCTAACTTAGACTGTATACGGTTTTTGGAAGCTGTCGGAGTTCGGGGGTTAGAGCCACCCCCTACAAAATTGCCGGAAAATCTAGTTTTCAATTTAGAACCACCAAATTTGGTGTCATGAAACTCTAACTTAGCGGCAGACCGCTTTGGGAACGGATCGGGGGCCGGGAGGTCAGAACCCCCCCCCCCCCTCCGGTACAAAATTATCGTAAAATCTACAGTTTTCAATTTAGAACCACCAAATTTGGTATACTATCTCATGGTGCTCTAACTTAGACGGTAGACGGTTTTTGGAACGGGTAGGGGCCCTGGGGTTTAGAGCCCCCCCCCGCAATACAAAATTTTCGCAAAATCTACAGTTTTCAATATAGAACCACGAAATTTGGTATACTATCTCATGGTACTCTGACTTAGACGGTAGATGGTTTTTGAAACAGGTCGAGCACATGGTCAGAGCCCCCCACCCCATAAAAATTTTCGTAAAAGCTACAGTTTTCAATTTAGAACCACCAAATTTGGTATACTATCTCACAAAACTCTAACTTAGACAGTAGACGGGTTTTGCAAGCGGTTGGAGCCAGTGGGGTCAGAGCCACCCCCTTCCATACAAAAATTTTCGTAAAATCTACAGTTTTCAATTTAGAACCGCCAAATTTGGTATACTCTCTCATGGTACTCTAACTTCGACGGTAGACGGTTTTGGGAATAGGTCAAGGCGAGGGGGTAAGAGCCCCCTACATACAAATTTTCGTAAAATCTATAGTTTTCAATTTAGAACCACCAAATTTGGTATCATTAAACTCTAACTTAGACGGGAGCCGGTTTTTGGAACGGGTCGGGGCCCGGGGGTCAGAGCCCTCGCCCCGTACAAAATTTTCTTAAAATATGCCGTTTTCAATTTAGAACCACCAAACTTGGTATACTATCTGATGGTATTTTAACTTCGACTGTAGATGGTTTCTTGGAAAGGGTTGGAGCTCGGGGTTCAGAGCCCCCCTATAAAAAATTTCGTGAAATGTACAGTTTTCAATTTAGAACCACCAAATTTGGTATACTACATCATGGTACTCTAACTTAGACGGTAGACGGTTTTCAAAACGGGTCGGGGCACGGGTGGTTAGAACCCCCCCCCACACACACACAAATTTCGTAAAATCTATAGTTTTCAATTTAGAACCACCAAATTTGGTATACTATATCATGGTAATCTAACTTAGACGGTTTTCGGAACGGGTCGGGGCACGGGGGTTTCATCCCCCAAAAACAATTTTCGTGAAATCTACAATTTTCAATTTAGAACCACCAAATTTGGTATACTATCTCATGGTAGTCTAACTTAGACTGCAGACGGTTTTTGGAACGGGACGGGCACTGGGTCAGAGGCCACCTCCTAAAAATGTTTGTAAAATCTACAGTTTTCAATTTAGAACCACCAAATTTGGTATACTATCTCATGGTGCTCCAACTTACACGCTAGACGATTTTTTGAAGGGGTTGCAGCCCGGGGGTAAGGGCCCCCTCATTAAAAAAATTCGCAAAATCTACAGTTTCCAATTTAAAACCACCAAATTTGGTATACTATCTCATGGTACTCTAACTTAGACGGCAGACCGTTTTTGGAACGGGTAAAGGCCCGGGGGTCAGAGCCCCCGCATACAAAATTCTCTTAAAATCTACAGTTTTCAATTCAGAACCACCAAATCTGGTATACTATCTCATGGTACACTAACTTAGTCGCTAGATGGTTTTTGGAAGGGGTTGGAGGCCGGGGGTAAGAGCCCCCCCCCATAAAAATGCCGTAAAATCTACAGTTTTCAATTTAGAACCACCAAATTTGGTATACTATCTCATGGTGCTCTAACTTAAACGGTAGACGGTGTTTTGGAACGGGTCAATGCCCGGGGGGTAAGTGCCTCCACATACAAAATTCTTCTTGACAAGTGGTCAGAAGCCAGCCCCTAGATCACTCCGCCGCCGTAGCGGCACACGTTGAAATGTATTTTTCATACGGCCCCAAACGCTCTTATGGACATACTAGATTGAACTGGACGCAAATAAATCATTAATATAATTTGTACTAGCAGGGATACCAGGTATTTGCCAGATACATATTACTATTTGTGGAATCACCAAGTTCAGCGGGTGAAGGTTAATGAATGAAAAAGATATTCCTGCAATTTTCCAGTAAACTTATTTTAATTTTTTTGATTTAGTTAATTTAATTTTGCGAAACAAAAAAGAAAGGAATGGGAATACTTACCTTCTAGGAGACATCTATAGAACTGCAGTACATCTGGCGTGTGCTTCTGTGAATCCCGCAACAAAGAAATGCAATGTACCTATGTGCTGTCGATTGCGTTCGACTTCATATTGGCATTGATCATCTTTTTCTTACCGTTTTGAATTTTAAATATCTGGAACTCTATTTACATTACATTATATTTCTTCCTGATAAGCCGCTCGTTGGTAATGAAAGCCAAACTATATTGATTTGTGTTTTTAATACACCATTAAACGCATATTTTTGCACTTTATTGTTATCTACAGGCCCTAACTTAGACCGTAGGTTGGTTAGTTGGTTGGTTGACGGTTTATGGTGCAAGGCCCTCAAAGAGCCAAAGAGCGCCTTAGAACGTAGATAGGGTATTCTTAAGAGTAAAAAACGGAACTTTTACGAAACTTTTGTATGGGGCTCCCTTGACCCGGGCCCCGACCCTTTCCAAAAACCGTCTAAGTTAGATAACCATGAGTAGTGTACCAAATTTGGTTCTAAATGGAAAACTGTAGATTTTACGAAATTTTTATGAGGGAAGAGGCCCTCACCCACCGGGTTCCAACCCCTTCCAAAAATCGTCTAGCGTCTAAGTTAGAGTTTCATGATACTAAATTTGGTGGTTCTGAATTGAAAACTGTAGTTTTTAAGAAAATGTTGTATGTGTGTGTGTGTGTGTGCGGGGGATGGCTCTGACCCCCGGGCCTTGACCCGTTCCAAAAACCGTCGACCGTCTAAGTTAAAGTACCATGAGATAGTATACCAAATTTGGTGGTTCTAATTTGAAACGTAGATTTTGCGATTTTTTTATGAAAGGGTCCTTACCCCTTCATAAAAAAATCTGCAACCCCTTCCAAAATTGTCTAGCAGCTAAGTTAGAGTACCATGAGATAGTATACCAAATTTGGTGGTTCTAAATTGAAAACTGTAGATTTTACGGCATTTTTATGGGGGGGGGGGGCTCTTACCCCCGGCCTCCAACCCCTTCCAAAAACCATCTAGCGACTAAGTTAGTGTACCATGAGATAGTATACCAGATTTGGTGGTTCTGAATTGAAAACTGTAGATTTTAAGAGAATTTTGTATGCGGGGGCTCTGACCCCCCGGGCCTTTACCCGTTCCAAAAACGGTCTGCCGTCTCAGTTAGAGTACCATGAGATAGTATACCAAATTTGGTGGTTTTAAATTGGAAACTGTAGATTTTGCGAATTTTTTTTAATGAGGGGGGCCCTTACCCCCGGGCTGCAACCCCTTCAAAAAATCGTCTAGCGTGTAAGTTAGAGTACCATGAGATAGTATACCAGATTAGGTGGTTTTGAATTGAAAACTGTAGTTTTTAAGAAAATTTTGTATGTGGGGGCTTGGCCCCCGGGCCTTGACACGTTCCAAAACGGTCTACTGTCTAAGTTAGAGTAACATGAGATAGTATACCAAATTTGGTGGTTCTAAATTGAAACTGTAGATTTTACGAAAAAAAATTTATTTGGGGGGGGGGTCTGACCCCCGGGCTCCAACCCCTTCCAAAAACCGTCTGGCGTCCAAGTTAGAGTACCATGAGATAGTATACCAGATTAGGTGGTTCTGAATTGAAAACTAGTTTTTAAGAAAATTTTGTGTGTAGGGGGCTCTGACCCCCGGGCCTTGACCCGTTCCAAAAACGGTCTGCTGTCTAAGTTAGAGTACCATGAGATAGTATACCAAATTTGGTGGTTCTAAATTGAAAACTGTCGATTTTGCGAATTGCAAATTGTTTTTATGAGGGGGGCCCTTACTCCCCGGGCTGCAACCCCTTCAAAAAATCGTCTAGCATCTAAGTTAAAGTACCATGAGATAGTATACCAGATTCGGTGGTTCTGAATTGAAAACTGTAGATCTTACGGAAATTGTGCTCCGTGAGTTTTGTTTGTATATCAAGTATTTAGGCTACTAGGCTTACGGAGTTTGTGCTTACCTCCACTATAAAGGTTTGGTGATTCGTTTCGGACATCTCCCGAAGTGGTGAGTGCCTTTCTTCGTTTCTTGTCGTGTTTAAAATTCCTACCGAGCAGGTAGAAGCCTAGTTATCTCGGCGCCATTAAAATGGCGTCATCCGGTGGTGTTGTCAACCCTGACATCACTTCCGGTGATCACGGCACTTTGCCCAGCGGTGGCGTTGTCACGTTGCCCTCCGGGTCGACGTCAACCGTTGGCGGCGTATCGTTTTCCTTCCCTGACGTCACTATTACAGCTCTTGCCCCAGCTGCTTCTCATATAGTGACAGATGACGTCATGGACACTATGGATGACGGTGCTCCTCTGCCTTCAATGGATGGCGGTGCTCCTCTGCCTTCAACCTCCACTTCTTCTGCTCCTCGCTCCTATTCTTCAGCGGTAACTTCCCAAAGGCTTCAGCCCATGTCTAATTCCATGCGAGCGGAAGCCGCAGCTTTAAAACCTCATGTCCGTCGCTCTGATAATGAGGTTGTGCTCGAAATTCCAGTGGATTCTCCAGCAGGTACTTCTTTCACCACGGCTACTGAGTTGGGTGTGTGCTTTGAGGCGCTGTCAGACACACCACTCAAAATGTACTCAACTGCTCTAAAACAAAAGTTCTCTCCGTCAGCGATACGTCATATGTCGCGCAGAGGGCCGAGTGTTATTGTTTATTTTTTTCATGCGGCAGATGCTACCTCTGTCTTACAGACTGGGCTGGTTGTTGGTGATCACCAATTATTTCCCGAGCCTGTCGCCCAGAGACCAGTAACGGTCTCGATGTACCCAGTACATCCTGAAATCACAGATGCTATGCTTTGTGCTTTTCTTATGCAATCCGGTCGTGTTGTATGTAACATTACCAAACACTCCGCTGCTCCAAAGGACGAGGATGATCGTTCGATTGAAAGTGCCCGACGAGTTGCGCGAGTAGTATTCTCTTCGGATGAACATATCAAGACTTTTCCTACTCTCTTCACTGTAAAATGCGGAGATCAAATCCGACGCATCGACGTTTTAACCTCCTTTCATTGTCAGACTTGTAAGGCGTATGGCCATCAACGAAGTGAATGCTTCCGCCGCCCTGCTGTACCTCAGTCTTCGGGACCAAAAGTCACTCGTGACAGCCCTGTGTCGTCCACCCCTACCGCTCCTAAGGAGGTGTCTTCAGAACTTCATCAACCTGCTCTACCATCGGGCCTTCCTCCACGGGGGCCTGCCCCACAATTGTTGACAGAGGACTTTCCTAATCTGGTACCGACTGCTCCGCCCACGTTCCTTGCTGCTCCAGCTGACCTGACTGCTGACCTTCATCCTCCGTCGGATGAAGACACTCCAAGTACAGTTACTGACATGGACTGCCCTACTGCTAGTGACTCTTCTGGCAATCACTCTGACCCTACAACTACCAGCAAGCCTGCTCGACGGGAGTCCTGGAGTGCTCCGCAGACTCCGCTCCCTCCTCGCACCGGTGCTGCAAGAGGTCGTTCTGTTGACTCATCTTCTCGCTCCTCCTCTCAACGTCGTACTTCGCCACAAACAAGTCGACATCCTGCTGTGATTCCAGGTTCTAAGACTCCACCCCCAGTGCTTTCCCTAGATTCTTTTCTCCGATACCTAGCTGAAGCGAAGGCGGATATACCGGTTGGTCCGCTTTCTCTTCATAAAATATATGAAGTATTATGCTCTCATAAACATCCTAGATTCTTTAATCAGTTTGTTGCACGTCATATGCTTGATCTTCCTACTGTTCTAACCCAAGTTTCTAGTGTGATATCTGTGTTTCGAAATCTTGTGCTTTCCTATCCCGATCTCAAATTTAGTGTTGACAGAATGAAGAAGCAAGCGAAGAAAATAACAGATTCCAGCGCACGTGCGTGTCGACCTGGGAAGGACCTACCGATTCAAGGTGGTCACACTTAACTGCAGAGGGTACTCTGCTTCTCCTAGAAATGCCCTAGTGTATGAGGACTTGGCGCCTCTACACGCAGATCTTCTCTTGCTCCAAGAGACCAATTGCTCTGCTACCACTTTGTTCTCTCGTTGGCGGGCTTGGCCCTACGATTTTCACCATGCTTATCGAGTTGGACGGAATGGTGGCCTTGCACTTGGGATCCATCACCGCCTACTCCCTCTGATTTCGACGCCAGTGATTCGTACCTTACATGTGGACAACCTCCAGGTCGTTGTCTTTTGCATTGAAAACGTGGCCTATCATGTTTTTAACATATATGTCCCCTGTGATGAACGTCTGCTACCTGATCTTCTCTCCACACTCCGTACAGAGCTGTCATGCATCCCACCGTCTGAATATATTCTCATCGGCGGAGACTTCAATTGTACGTTGTTGCCGCCCCTTGACCGCAATTCAACCGTTGAAGAATACCGCAGACAACGTGTATTACAGATTTCTCAGCTAGTTGATGATTTTCAATTGGTTGATGCGTTCCGGCATCTACACCCGTCGGAAATCTCTTTTACCTGGCGTTCTTCCATCCATGGCAGCACTACGGCAGCACGGCTGGATAAATTTTATGTTTCGACTGCTCCTCTCCCGTCGATCGCAGCTGCTGCCCATCATCCTTCCGCCGCTTCAGACCACAGTATTGTCAGTCTGTCGGTGTGTGTTTCGCCTTCACCTTCAAGGACTCAGCGAGTATGGACTTTTCCGGACTCGCTCCTGGATGATCAACAATTTTGTGTTGCTGTGCGTGAGTTCCTCCGAAGTCGTCAGCCCCTTCTTGATACTACGTCCGACGCGATGCAACTGTGGCTCAGTGTCAAACATGACTTGGTCCTTTTTGTACGGCGCTACTCCCATGCCTCTCGGAATGAGAGCGATATGAAAATTGCGAATCTACGTGCTCTATTGTCGATGCTCTCTCTTGATGATCCGCAATACCCCGGCTATCTGGCAGATCTTCACGCTTTGCTTCTTCCTCGCGCATCCGATGCAGCCTGCAGGATGCATTTCTTGCATCTCTCCCCTACAGCTGATTCTCACGATTACTTAACCGCCTTGGAATCGCAACATCGTTCTGCTACATCTCTGCGTCATCTTCGCCTCCAGGATGGTTCCATCACTTCGAACCCATCGAAGCTATGCACTTTCACCAGACAGTATTTCACCACCAAGTACAGTGCGGTAACGCAGTCTTCATCCTCATTAGCTTCTCCTCTTCTCTCCTCTCTTCCTCAGGTCCCCTCTACTTTATCTACTTCTTTACTCTCTCCTTTCTCTCTTCGCGAACTCCGCGAGGCGTTCGCTACTCTCAATCCTCATGCTGCTCCTGGACCTGACGGCCTTCCTCTGTCCTTTTATCGTGATTTTCTACCGTGCCTTCTGCCTTTTCTGTCTGCGTGTTTCTCGTCTGCTTTTTCCTCTCCTGCGTTACCGCCCGACTTTACTTTGGCACACATCATCCTCCTTCCTAAGAAGGGTGACCTCTTGGATCTTGGAAACTGGCGCCCTATCTCTATCCTAAACACTGACTATAAGTTCTATACACAACTCTTATCCCGTCGCCTTAATTCTGTTCTCTTTCGTTATTTCTCCCGACCAGACATACACTGTGCCTGGTCGTACTATTTCCACTAACGGTTTCTCTTCTTCTCCATCTTCACTTCCTCGCTCGCTCTTTTTCTGAACCTCTTGCCTTTCTCAATCTGGATCAAAAGTCCGCTTTTGATAACGTTTCTCATTTTTATCTCTCTGCTGTCCTTTCACAATTTGGCTTTCCTCCTACCTTTTCTTCCGCACTCTTGGCCCTTTTTCAGGGCGCCAGTTTCCATGTTCGAGCGGCCACATTTCTAACCGCTCCAATTCTGTTTAAGCGAGGTATCCGGCAAGGATGTCCGCTCTCCGGCCAGCTATTCGCTCTCGCTTTTGAGCCTTTCCTGTTAGCAGCCCGAAGATCACTCCTGGATGTCCTACCGCCGACAGTGGCTAGTACTCGTCATCATCGAATAATTTTCACCGCCTATGCTGATGATGTGACCTTTTGCATCCGGGATGAATCTCAATTTGATCGCCTGTATTCTGTTTATCAACAGTATGTTGCATTATCTGGAGCTGCGCTGAATGCCACTAAAAGTACTGGCTTATGGTGCGGGGCATGGGCTGCCCGCACCAATGCTCCTTGGGGTGCGCAGTGGACAGCCACTACACAGAAGATCCTCGGTGCCTATGTCGGATTGCCCTTGGCTTCTGCATCCGCCACCTGGACTGCTCTTCTTCCCCGGATACAACGGACTGCTGCCTACTGGAGTAAGGCCCGCCCTTTCACATTGTTCCGTCAACGAGCAGCAGTTGTTCGTCGACAACTTATCTCCCTAGGCGAATACTCTTGGATGTCGACGGTTGTGCCCGTGTCACAAATGATGACCATCACTCGCCTCTCAACTTCCGTCATCTGGTCTTCACATCACTGGGTTAAACCTGCCACGCTTCATCTGCCAGCCTCATTAGGTGGCATCCAGCTTCCTGATCCAGCTGTCCTTTATAAAACACATCGCATTATTCATTTCATTCGCCTTGTCACTTCAACTGTTCCGTCCCTTACCACTACCTTGAATGTTCTAGCTTCTTCCCGTGACCCATCTTTCACCTTCCTACTGTTTCTGAAGATGGATGCATACTCTCTTCTCCCGTCCCACCTCCCTCCTGTCCTGCGAGAGGGCCTTTCTCTCTTTCGTTCGCTTCCTCTTCTCCGTTCATTTCCTTCAACTCTTGATCTCCTAGATGAACCTCTCTTCTTCTCTTCTCTTTTTCACCCTCCTAACCTCCCTTACTTTTACTTTTCTCATTGGATCCGCTCTGGTATGAATACTGTCCGTTCTATCGTAACTTCTGATCTAACCTGGAGACCTCTTTCTTCCCTGTTTCTATCTCCAACCATTACTCTTGCTAACGAATATCTTCTCCTTTGCACAGCGCTTTGGAGCCTCTTTCCACTCCTCGCTTCACCTGATGGTCTCTTCTCGGTCCCCTGTGCTCCTCTTTCTCTACCGTTCTTTCTCCTCATTCGTAGCACTCCGGTTCTAGTTACTTCTATCTCCTCCTCTTCTCTTTATTGGCTTCTTCTTTCCCCTCCCGCACTTCCACTTTCTGTTCATTCTGCTCCTCCTTCTCTTCTCCCCGCCATCTGGACGGCCTCTACCTCTCCCCTTTCCTGCCCTCTTGAACTCAATGTCCATTGGCAATTTCTTCACCTTCGTCTCCCCGCCCCATCAGTACTGTTTCGCATGACCCTTCTCACCTCTCCGCAGTGCTCCTTTTGCCCTGAAGTCAGCGACGTCCAACATCAATACCTATTCTGCCCCGTTCTCCTGCCAGTCCTAAACACAGCATTTCGTCTTGCTGATCGAATTTGTGCTCGATCGTTACCATTTCTTGCATATGCTTGGTTACTCCAAACAAAGCATCCACCTACTCACTTGCCTCCTGTGTGCCGTTATATTTTTCTTCTTGTGAAGTTCACTGTCTATGCTTTCCATCTTCAACAACGCTTCCCTGCTCTTATTCCACCTCCTCAGGAGGCAAGTGCTATCATTCGGAGACGCTTCCTAACACGGTTAACCACTCGCCTCCAAATGGAGCACTCTCGTGCTGCCTCAACAAACACCGATAGCGTTTTTCAATCCACTTGGGCCCAATCGGCTGGGTGGTTCCATATCCACAACTTGCAGTTACATCTCAACCTATAAGTGGGATTTTTGTTGTCGCCCACGTTCACTGTAACAAATCATGTTTTTACGTATTAATTTTGGTGCTTCGCTATTTGTGATTATTCTGTTTTATGTGCCATTGAAGATAGCTCACCATGTTTCCCATGTTCTCTTCGATAATGTTGGGTTTTATGTTGTTGTATATTATTCTTCCTTCTGCACAGTTTACTGCATACGCAATGTCCCCTTCATTATGTTGAATATTTTTTTAACATATTAGTCACTGTGTGTATAAATTAATGTAACAAGATGCCCTTCTGAGTACATTTAGCGTTATTTCCCCTTGTCACTGAATAGTTCTGTACATATGTTGTAAATTTTGAATGTAGCATCACTGTTGCATTTCTGTTTCATGGGAAGCTGCCCTTCTGGGTATGTTTAGCGGCTTTCTTCCTTGTCACTGTATTGTTCTGTACATTTGATATGAAACTTGTGCATTGCATTACTGTTCGATTTCTGTTTTTTTGTATAGTTGCTCTCCTGGGTCCGTTTAGCATATTTCTCTCTTGTCACTGCATAATTCTGTACATATGATTAGTATTTGTGCTTCTTTATTTTTACCATTACTGTCATATCTCTAAATACTGTTGCACCTTTTAGTTCCTTCTCACCCATGGTCTTTTATGTGAATTAGTACCTTGTGCATGTTTAATCTTTAGTATGGTAGTAATGCTTAATTGGAATTTGTGCATAGTATAGAATCATGTCTTTCCCTGTCTACAATGCTGTAGGCAAACATTTTCATTTGTATCGCTCGTGCTTTATTGTCTGCCTCTCTTTCTCCCTACGTGGCGAAATAATTTTATGATTTTAACAATATTTTGTTTTACGTTTCACTGGAACTTTCCAGCTGATGTATATACCACTGTATTTATTGGCAGAATTCCATTGTCATGTACATAGAAATGTTATTTTACTGAAGAATAAAGGCAATTTTGAAATGTAGTTTTTAAGAACATTTTGTATGTGGGGGGCTCTGACCCCCGGGCCTTGACCCGTTCCAAAAACCGTCTACTGTCTAAGTTAGAGTACCATGAGATATAGTATACCAAATTTGGTGCTTTTAAGATGAAAACTGTAGATTTTACGAAATGTTTATGAGAGGCGGGGGGCTCCGCCCCCCGGCTCCAACCCCTTCCAAAAACCGTGTAGCGTCTAAGTTAGAGTTTCATGATACCAAATTTGATGGTTCTGAAATGAAAACTAGATTTTACGAAAATTTTGTATGTATGTGGGGGTGGGGAGGCTCTGACTCCCTGGGCCTTGACCCGTTCCAAAAACCGACAACCGTCTAAGTTAGAGTAACATGAGATAGGATACCTGATTTGGTGGTTCTGAATTGAAAACTGTATCCAAACTTTATAAATTTGATCAGGGAGGAAGACGTTCGAAATCGTACGTTTTCCTGCATTCGTTTTGTATGTAACCAAAATCTTTAAACGCGACGAATTGACGCTCGACGAATTGATGCACGCGACGAATTGACGTAGAACCCTTTCAGCTAATGCAGCGATCTTCTGGTATTCTGATGCGTCGCAAGAATTTCTTCAGTAAAATGGAAATTGCGTTCGTTTGCGTTTGACGACACTTCGTTTTTACCGTTGTTTTCAGCTTTCAATTAAATTTATTGAAGTTATGTGTACTTACAGCTTTTGTGTTATAACTCATTTCTCTGGTCTTGACTTAAACTATGCCTTTTTTCTGTTTTCAGGAATTTCTGTACCACTTGTTTGCATTCGTCTTCTACTTGAGTGCCAGTCTCTCCTTTCTCATAGATGTGTCGGAAACTCACAAGAGGTACAGGGGACATGATTACGAAGGAAAAATGGCTGCTGCGGTAAGTTATAATTGCACGTACATCTCTTTTTATCAGGCAAAATGTTATCAGTTACCAAATGGAGTAACAAATACATTTCCCAGACACTGCAGGTGAAAATCAACAAGTGACAGCTTTGTGCGCAGTTCGTACAGACAAGGCTTGTGGCACCCCTGTGAACCTTAAAAAGTCATGGAATTTAGTTTCCCCTTTTTTCCAGTCCTAGGAAGTTCTTGATTTTTCATATTTTTGTGAAAAGTCCTGGAATAGTCCTGGAGTTTTTCTTGCAATGAAAAAAACAATGATTGAAATGTTTGAATTGATTGCGTCATTTTGTTCTAGGTCTCTATGGCGTCCAATCATGATGATATCATTTCCGTGAAGTGTTAAGAGGTGATGTCATCTCGCGTGACGCTGAAGTGCAAGTGTTTGACTACCATATTTCCAGCCAACTTGGTTTGTGTCATAGCACTTTTGTGCATTTGGAGTCACAACAGCCAACTTGGTTTGTGTCATAGCAGTTCTGTGCATTTGGAGACAAACCTTTCTGCGGGTCCAAGATGGTCGTGACTTCTAGCACGCGCTTTTTCCACTGAAAGAGATTTATATCCGCCGCCAATGTGCGTGGAAATACACCGATGTGCCATTACATTATGACCACCTACCTGATAAGCTGTAAGATTCCCCTTAGCCCGCAAAACGGCGGTCACTCGGCGTTGCATCGATGCCATGAGATGGCGATAGGTATTTTGAAGTATCTGGTACCATAATGTCAACAGCAGGTCCTCCCTCTTGGATTGTCGTGTGCGTGCCGTTAGCTCCGTTAACATTGGGCTTGTTTTGTACATTTTGTTACAGTGGACACCCCCCTCCTAAAACCTGAAGAAAACTTTAAAATTTGTCCGCCATGTCGCGTATTGTATGAGGCAGCTAGGAATCACAGTTCGGCAGGCTCACATGTTCTTTTACAGTTCTGTTTTTTTATTTATTTCTCATTTACGTTGTTTTTTTTCTTTCGGCTGTTCTCTAAAATTAATTAACAAAATTGCGGGATAATTAGGAAGTCGCTCCAATGCTCTTGAAGGCAAGAAACGCAATATTTTTGCCATTTTGAATTGTTTCTACCTGTGGGAAAAGGTAGCACTCAATGGTTGCTCTGGAAATTGATTAGAGCAAAGCGATAGGCCCAGAAGAGGACTTCTGGATTTCTTGAGGAGGGGCCGATGTTACGACCCACCCCCGCCATTAATTTAGTAATTAATGGGCGTGGTTGATGTGTGAAATTAATTAAGTATTAATTATGTTCGAGGCTTGATTGGAGTTTAAAAGTGTAAACAGCAGATAAAGTTTTATCTGGGGGTTTGGAAAGAAAAGAGACGAAGAATTCTCTCTCTGGCTGGGTGGTCTCAGAATAGCTCTGTTAGGTCATAAATATCAAGGCGCAGCTGACAGGAAGCCTAAGCAACACGGAAAGAGAAAGAGGTACATTTCGAAGAAGGGTCCACTTGAGTAAATGAATGAAGATGGGGACAAAAGGTTTAGCGAATAATCGTAAATTCGTCGATTGTTTGGGGCATTTTCGAGAACAATTGCTCTCTGTGTGGTCCGTGCAGAAAAATAAGATTTCGCACTTAGCGTGAAAATAAGGAAGAAAGTTTAGTTGTCTGTACGCTCTCCGATGTGACAGGCTGGATGCCTTGGATCTGCAAAAAATGAATTGGGAAAAATGAAGCAGCAAACCTCCCCGCATTTGGTAAGACGTGGAGACAACTCGAGGCGGCTGATGGAGATGCCAGATTGCCATAAAGACAGCGGAATGCCTAAATCCGCGTGATAAAGCTGCAATTTCTAGGCTGGAGCGTAATGGAAATCAGCGACTGTTTGGCCTAATGAAAGCCAAGTTACAGGCAAATTAAGAAGTCTGCGAGTGGACAGTGGTCATTCCAATGAGAAGCGAAGCCAAGCAAAGTCGGGTTCGGATGCCAACCACTGCAGTGTGGAATCGTCACCCCCATTCATCCCCTACTGTGGAGGAAGTGAAGAGACGCGCTTGTCTTACGGGGCGAAGCGAGGCCCCATGTGTGCGTGTGTGTGGTCACGTAAGCAGCGAAGCCACTACGTGTAAGTGCGACGGGATAAAAACATGGCGAAAGAAAAATATGAGCGTAAGAGCGGTGGCTTCGATACCTAACAAATATACAGGTGAAATGTTGAGTAACCGATATACGCTTAAGGTAAAAGCACGTCTGATTTCGCTCGGCCGAGAAAATTAATCTCAGGGCTGGCGGTCGCAACTCGATAAAAAAATGGAAACAAAACCTGCGAGGGACATATTTGAACTGCGTACTCAGGCAGGGTAGATGTTATGCTAACGGAAAGGAACTGACTGAATTGGGAATGAACGGTCAAAAAGGACGGAAGGTAGCGACGGACGGAATCTACTATAGCAGCAGCGGAATTGAATGTGTTCCACTCTCCAAGCAGTTGATGTTCAGAATTATTTCTTCACGACAAAAAAAAAATCATTTCCCAGGAACCCGAAAATCAGTCTAGGAAACTGCAACAGCAGATGTGAGAGAGGCTATTTTGTTTAACGGCCACCTTTAAATCTTCACAAGAGTGGATCCGTGTATACTCGCATCAGCGCAACAAAGTGCGGCGTGATATCACCATTTTAATTGTGTGCTTCATTTACATCAAGCGTCAAAGTGAAGTGTTAAATCATCGGTGCTGCCACATGGTGCAAGTGTCTGTGGGTGTGTGCGTGTTTTTTTTTGTCGTGTGATATTATGTGATGCACAATGGATTTGCACAGCAAAGTCACGAAACTGTAAGTAGATGAATATTTCCTTTTTCTTTCTTCGCACATCTGCGAACTTGTGCCATCCCGACACCCAAAGCTGCATGGACATAGATGCAGTAATGCTGAGTGACTGAACCTCAGAGGAAATACCTGCACATACAGATTTCAATTTCTTACAGGGCCCATTTCCTGATTATTTTTTACATGAATAAGGGAGAGGGTGTGGCCACAAATTCCGCTGGAGCGGGACAGTTTCTTTTAACTTTGGTTCAGGACCAACGTCAGCGGGGCAGGGTTCTGCATGTGCATGCTTATTAGATTTAGTTAATTAACTTTGGCAGTATTTCGCACCTATAATCTTATACCGCAAATTAACGTGCTTGTGTATTTTGTGTCGCTAGTATTTTTAATGCGATCATTTGCGTATAATTTTTTTTCATTCTCTAAGCAATTGTATATGAATATCACCTGCAGCTCTATTTAGTGTGTAAACGAGTAGTATCTCTTGTTCGGATAGTCCGGTGGAGACTCAGTCGGCTGCGTTATCCGACAGTAAAGTGTGACACCGTATGCTGCCCACATATGAGGGGCAATTGTCTATGCGCCTAGAGAGCGCCGGATCTGTTTAAATCTCGCAGAACGTTATTAAATGTTGTGTTGTGTATTTGAGAATCATGTGTTATTTGCGAAAGTGAGTGTTGTACTGGCTGGTTGGGGATTGAATGTACCGGAGTAAGATCCGGACCACTACACTCAGTCACGAATTGGTGATTGCGGGTGAACCTCATCACAACTCTGATCCCAAAGTATCATTTTTTTTTAGATTATTTTATTTTTTATTTGTTGTTGTTATTTTGTTCACAAGGTGGATTCACCCAAGCCTTATGCTTCGGGTCATTCTTCAACTTTCATTTTTTTATGTTCTGGTGTGAATCTTTGAGTGCAGCAGTGCACCTGAGATTCTCACCTGGTGCCGTGGCCAACTAAATTGTACTTCAGGTCTCAAGCACCGTTACCGGCCGACTCGGCAGGAACACTGCTAGTGCCGTGCAACATTAATGGTGCCGTTGTCCCAGGATCGATACCTATATTTTGCAGCTAGCGGAACAACACTCATGTTCGTAAAATAAGTGCGAATTGACTGCCATTACTATTTTTATTTAGTTTTGTTCGGTGCGAATTTTCTATAATTTAGCATTAAGTAAGCCTTAAGCTGTTTTCTAAGAACTGCCATAATTTTAGTGGGTAAGAAAAACAAAATGGCTAACACGAAGAAATCGTCATCTGCGAGTCACGTGGATTCAGATGATTCTGATGGTCACTCTGACGGAGAACATGTGAGCACTGGGGCTGCAATTGTTCCGGAAGAGAATACACCTGTTACAAGTACAGCGGGTACATCACAGCTGAGACAAACAGCTTTAGCCGCACCTATGGTTTACGGGGAGCAGTCGAGATTATAGTGGATCCCCAGGAAGACTGTGACACCACGATTATCTACGATGTTGAGAAGGAACTCGAAGACAGTGGAACGCAAGAATTTGGCATTGAGCGTAGATAAAAGCGGGTGTAGGAGCATCGAACGTGAGAGATCTGTGGAACTCGTGGATTCTCGAAGCTATGCCTCATATTTAAATTTTCTTTCCGCCTATCTCGACGGGTAGCAATGAACGTGTGATGAAATCCTTAAACTTTCCTTCCGCTCTCCGGGCACTTAAGTTCGGAATTAGGTGCCTTGCGACGGTGGGAAAGGGTTGAGTGTTTACAGTTAAAAAAAAAATGGAATGATTGGATGAATAAACTTCATCCAGTCATCCCTTTTTTCTTTCATGGGGGATGGAATGTTACAGTGGACACCCCCCTCCTAAAACCTGAAGAAAACTTTAAAATTTGTCCGCCATGTCGCGTATTGTATGAGGCAGCTAGGAATCACAGTTCGGCAGGCTCACATGTTCTTTTACAGTTCTGTTTTTTTTATTTATTTCTCATTTACGTTGTTTTTTTTCTTTCGGCTGTTCTCTAAAATTAATTTACAAAATTGCGGGATAATTAGGAAGTCGCTCCAATGCTCTTGAAGGCAAGAAACGCAATATTTTTGCCATTTTGAATTGTTTCTACCTGTGGGAAAAGGTAGCACTCAATGGTTGCTCTGGAAATTGATTAGAGCAAAGCGATAGGCCCAGAAGAGGACTTCTGGATTTCTTGAGGAGGGGCCGATGTTACGACCCACCCCCGCCATTAATTTAGTAGTTAATGGGCGTGGTTGATGTGTGAAATTAATTAAGTATTAATTATGTTCGAGGCTTGATTGGAGTTTAAAAGTGTAAACAGCAGATAAAGTTTTATCTGGGGGTTTGGAAAGAAAAGAGACGAAGAATTCTCTCTCTGGCTGGGTGGTCTCAGAATAGCTCTGTTAGGTCATAAATATCAAGGCGCAGCTGACAGGAAGCCTAAGCAACACGGAAAGAGAAAGAGGTACATTTCGAAGAAGGGTCCACTTGAGTAAATGAATGAAGATGGGGACAAAAGGTTTAGCGAATAATCGTAAATTCGTCGATTGTTTGGGGCATTTTCGAGAACAATTGCTCTCTGTGTGGTCCGTGCAGAAAAATAAGATTTCGCACTTAGCGTGAAAATAAGGAAGAAAGTTTAGTTGTCTGTACGCTCTCCGATGTGACAGGCTGGATGCCTTGGATCTGCAAAAAAAATGAATTGGGAAAAATGAAGCAGCAAACCTCCCCGCATTTGGTAAGACGTGGAGACAACTCGAGGCGGCTGATGGAGATGCCAGATTGCCATAAAGACAGCGGAATGCCTAAATCCGCGTGATAAAGCTGCAATTTCTAGGCTGGAGCGTAATGGAAATCAGCGACTGTTTGGCCTAATGAAAGCCAAGTTACAGGCAAATTAAGAAGTCTGCGAGTGGACAGTGGTCATTCCAATGAGAAGCGAAGCCAAGCAAAGTCGGGTTCGGATGCCAACCACTGCAGTGTGGAATCGTCACCCCCATTCATCCCCTACTGTGGAGGAAGTGAAGAGACGCGCTTGTCTTACGGGGCGAAGCGAGGCCCCATGTGTGCGTGTGTGTGGTCACGTAAGCAGCGAAGCCACTACGTGTAAGTGCGACGGGATAAAAACATGGCGAAAGAAAAATATGAGCGTAAGAGCGGTGGCTTCGATACCTAACAAATATACAGGTGAAATGTTGAGTTGCCGATATACGCTTAAGGTAAAAGCACGTCTGATTTCGCTCGGCCGAGAAAATTAATCTCAGGGCTGGCGGTCGCAACTCGATAAAAAAATGGAAACAAAACCTGCGAGGGACATATTTGAACTGCGTACTCAGGCAGGGTAGATGTTATGCTAACGGAAAGGAACTGACTGAATTGGGAATGAACGGTCAAAAAGGACGGAAGGTAGCGACGGACGGAATCTACTATAGCAGCAGCGGAATTGAATGTGTTCCACTCTCCAAGCAGTTGATGTTCAGAATTATTTCTTCACGACAAAAAAAATCATTTCCCAGGAACCCGAAAATCAGTCTAGGAAACTGCAACAGCAGATGTGAGAGAGGCTATTTTGTTTAACGGCCACCTTTAAATCTTCACAAGAGTGGATCCGTGTATACTCGCATCAGCGCAACAAAGTGCGGCGTGATATCACCATTTTAATTGTGTGCTTCATTTACATCAAGCGTCAAAGTGAAGTGTTAAATCATCGGTGCTGCCACATGGTGCAAGTGTCTGTGGGTGTGTGCGTGTTTTTTGTCGTGTGATATTATGTGATGCACAATGGATTTGCACAGCAAAGTCACGAAACTGTAAGTAGATGAATATTTCCTTTTTCTTTCTTCGCACATCTGCGAACTTGTGCCATCCCGACACCCAAAGCTGCATGGACATAGATGCAGTAATGCTGAGTGACTGAACCTCAGAGGAAATACCTGCACATACAGATTTCAATTTCTTACAGGGCCCATTTCCTGATTATTTTTTTTTTACATGAATAAGGGAGAGGGTGTGGCCACAAATTCCGCTGGGCGGGACAGTTTCTTTTAACTTTGGTTCAGGACCAACGTCAGCGGGGCAGGGTTCTGCATGTGCATGCTTATTAGATTTAGTTAATTAACTTTGGCAGTATTTCGCACCTATAATCTTATACCGCAAATTAACGTGCTTGTGTATTTTGTGTCGCTAGTATTTTTAATGCGATCATTTGCGTATAATTTTTTTTCATTCTCTAAGCAATTGTATATGAATATCACCTGCAGCTCTATTTAGTGTGTAAACGAGTAGTATCTCTTGTTCGGATAGTCCGGTGGAGACTCAGTCGGCTGCGTTATCCGACAGTAAAGTGTGACACCGTATGCTGCCCACATATGAGGGGCAATTGTCTATGCGCCTAGAGAGCGCCGGATCTGTTTAAATCTCGCAGAACGTTATTAAATGTTGTGTTGTGTATTTGAGAATCATGTGTTATTTGCGAAAGTGAGTGTTGTACTGGCTGGTTGGGGATAGAATGTACCGGAGTAAGATCCGGACCACTACACTCAGTCACGAATTGGTGATTGCGGGTGAACCTCATCACAACTCTGATCCCAAAGTATCATTTTTTTTAGATTATTTTATTTTTTATTTGTTGTTGTTATTTTGTTCACAAGGTGGATTCACCCAAGCCTTATGCTTCGGGTCATTCTTCAACTTTCATTTTTTTATGTTCTGGTGTGAATCTTTGAGTGCAGCAGTGCACCTGAGATTCTCACCTGGTGCCGTGGCCAACTAAATTGTACTTCAGGTCTCAAGCACCGTTACCGGCCGACTCGGCAGGAACACTGCTAGTGCCGTGCAACAATTTCCTGAGTGTGTTCTCGTTCCTGTCTACATTCGTCATTCCGTGAAAGGTCAGTGTTCCGTTTGAGTCTGCTTTCAAGTGGGTGAGTTGCTTTCCTTTCACGTTTTCTGTGTTGTTTACGTTTCGACCCCGTCGGTCGGCGTGGCTTGATTCATCGCCATTGCAAATGGCGGCTTCCGGGAGCGAGGGAAAGATTTCAGCCCTCACTTCCGGTCATCAATCATCATCATCAATTTTTTTTTATTGGAGATTTAACGACCACCGTGAGCAACTCAATGGGCTATAAGCAGTCACCCGTCCCTAATTTAGGGTCACTGGTTCCAGGGAAGGGAGAGAGCCAGTGCCGTAAGACAAACACAACATCCATCCCTGAACGGGATCCGAACCCGGACCCCTTACGGACGAATGATCAGAGGCCAGCGCCTTAGACCACTGCGCCACCGGGGCGGCCATCATCATCATCATCATTATCTACTTCTTCTGATGTTGGCGTTACTACGCTGTCTTCCTCAGCTCGCTATGGCACTCTTCCTTCTCCGGGTGGTGTGTTCAGCAATCCTGCCGGTGTCAACCCGTTGCCTTCCTCTGCCCACATGAATTCTTCAGCTTCTACTCATAGTGATGACGCCATGGATACTTCTGGAGTTGCAGCCTCCACGAGCTCCTCGATGCCCTTTCAGCCTTTGTACACGTATTCTGCAATCGCTGCCTCTTCTGCGCCACGTCAGCAGCCCAAGATGCCATATGCGGGCGTTTAGGCGTTGTATAACTATATTCGTCGAGATGGTAAATCCATTTTTCTTGAAATCCCAGCTGACTCTTCAGCAGAAAATACTTTCTTTGAAAACCTGGCGAAGGGAGTTAGTTTCGAGGCTCTCCCGGATACTCCGATGAAAATTTACGCGGACGCCATTATCCAGAGGTTTTCACTTGAAGCCATTTCGCATATGTACCGGCGTGGCCGGACAGTTGATGTCTATCTTGCCAAAGTTGAATATGCACAGACTCTCCTGGCGACCGGTATAACTGTCGGTGATCGTCAACTTTCTCCTGAGCCTGTCGCCCAAAGACCTGTGAACGTCTCGTTTTATCCTGTTCCCCCAGAGATAAGTGACCTCATGTTGCATGCTGTGCTATCGTCTCTGGGGCCAGTCGTTGGTGTAATTTTCACCCACTCAGCAGCGAAGAATGACCCGCAGCATGACTTTATTCGTGGTGCTCGTCGAGTCGCAAGAGTCGTATTTCCAACTCATGAAGCTATTGCACAGCTCCCAACACAATTCACAGTCAAGTGCAAAGACCAGATCCGGCATATTGATCTATTGACGGAATATCATTGCAGTCGCTGCAAGGAGATTGGACACCGTTACACACAGTGTCCTAAGGAGCACGCGACTTCTGCTCTGCCTGACGCCCGAGTGGGTCCTCTATACCCGCCTACTGGAGCTTCTTCTACACTTTTGACAACTGATGATCCTCCCCGTCTGGAGGCTACTTTCCCGTCAGCTTCCTCTCCACCTCTAGCCTCCGAGGAAAATTACCCTGCCCTGTCATCAAACACCCTTTTCAAGGCTCCTGACCCTCCTACCAACGTTCCAGATGTTAATGATAGAAATATATCTGATACATAGACCTCTAACGCGGATACCGATACCGCTTACCTGGGTGTTAGTGACCACACCTTGACTGAGGGGTTGGACGCGACCTCCCGTTCCCGCACTGAAAAGAGAGAAGCTCCAAAGGCTCCACGTGGCTTGTCCAAGAGGCGGAAGCCACACGGACTGTCACCTGCTTCGTCTTCTCGACGCCACTCGTTGCCGCCTGCTCTGAAAGACCTTGATTTGACTTCATCTTCTGCCGACTATCTACTACCTTACGATGTCTTCATTGCGAAATTGCAACAACAAGATTTTATAACTACTCCGTTGTCGTATCAAGAATTATTTGAAATTTCCTGCAGGAGACGCTTGCCTGGCGGTTTCCCTCCATTTATCACCACTCATCAGGATCATCTTCGGGCAGCATTTGAGCAGTTGCAGGCGCTAGACACCATCTTCCGAACTATCCGTAGTCCGTCCTCTGATGACACACTTGCTGTGAAGAACATTCATCGCCGGGTTAATAATCTTCGAGAACATCTGGTTAAGAAAATCACTCCTGCTTCTGATCTGCCGCTTTCACAGTGACGACTTACACTTGTCGCGGGTTTGCGGCACCCGATGTGAACGCTCTTGTTTACGAGGACCTTGCAGCCATTGAGAGTGATGTCCTCCTCCTTCAAGAGACTCATTGTTCTTCAGATACGCCGAATCATCGTTGGCGAGCATGGCCTTATACTTTTTCCCACTCACACCGACAGTCGCGGTCCGGTGGAACTGCCGTCGTAGTTCACCGCCGATTTATGCAACGTCTGATTTCTGTTTCTGTCACAAATGTGTATTTAGATTTATTGCAATGCCTTACCTTCTGTACTGCTGCTGTCACTTTTCATGTGTTTAATGTGTACATCCCAACTGATGATTCGTATGTTACTCCTCTTTTTCTGAGCTTATGTTCCACGCTTGATGCGCTCCCCTCTGCAGAGGGTTTTATCCTCGGGGGTGATTTTAACTGTACTCTGCAACCATCCATTGACCGTTCCTCGCATGGCGAACATCGTGCACGTCTGGTTTCTCAGTTAACTCAGTTTCTAAGTGATTACCAGTTTGTTGATTCTTACCGCCAGCTACACCCGCATACCATCTCTTTCACTAGAGTCGGTCCTCTAGCGCAAGGCTCCGTTGCTGCTAGACTTGACCGTATCTACGTTTCCTCTTCTTTGCTTCCTGCAATCACTGCTGCGCGGCATTTTGCAACTGTGTCTTCAGACCACTGCGCCGTGTCTTTATCAATTTGTGTCTCTCCGTCTTCGTCTTCTGTGCGCCGTGGATGGACTTTCGATGATACCATGTGCAAGATCGCTCTTTTTGTGCTGAAGTTGAGCAATTTCTTACTGCCCGGAAACCCCTCCTTGCTACTACACCGAGTGCACTCCGCCTGTGGTTAGACACTAAGCGCGATCTCTTAATTTTGGTACGCCAACTCTCGTTTTCCGTCTCTACCACTCGGTCGATGGCGGTCAGCAATCTCCGATGTGTTCTTTCTTCCTTGCCGCTGACAGACCCGCAGTATCCAGTGATTCAAGAAGAACTACATGCTCATCTCCTACCAGCGGCCCAACAGGCTGTTCGTCGACTGCGGCTTCTTCATTTCTCGCCAACACCACAAACCTTTCCAATTCTCTCTAAGATGGAAACCACGCGGCGTAAGTCGACATCACTGCGTCATCTTCGTCTTCCAAATGGCTCTGTTACTTCTGATGCTTCTCTTATTTGCTCTCAAGTCCGTCACTTCTTTCAGGAGAAATTCCGTGCTGTTGCGCAGGATTCGGACCTTTCCTCCTCTCCCCTTCTCACTTCTCTTCCTCAGGTCCCGCCTTCTCTGTGTTCTCCTCTTACTGCTAACTTTACTTTGTCTGACCTTAGGGCAACTTTTGATTCCCTTAACACACACTCTTCTCCTGGACCTGATGGTCTACCACTGTCCTTTTACCGTGCTTTCCTTCCGTTTCTCCTACCTTTCCTTTCCGCTGGATTTTCGTGCGCTCTTTTTTCCACTGCGTTTCCGCCGGAATTTATGGTTGCTCATGTCATCCTCCTGCCGAAGAAGGAGACCCTCTGAATCTGACCAATTGGCGCCCTATTTCTATTCTTAACATTGATTGCAAATGGTTTACTAAACTTCTTTCTCGCCGCTTAAATTCTATTCTTCCGTTTCTCCTTTCCCCCGACCAGTCATATACCGTGCCTGGTCGTTCTATTTCTAACAATATTTCTTTTCTTCTCCATGTCACCTTCCTTGCTCATAAACATTCAGAACCTCTCGCCCTGTTTAATCTTGATCAACAATCCGCGTTTGATAATGTTTCTCATAACTATCTCTCTACTGTTTTAACCCACTACGGCTTACCCTCTTCTTTTGTCACTCTCCTTCTCAGTCTCTACCGGGGCGCCTATTTTCATATTCTAACGGCTACATTTTTTACGGCACCTTATTCCCTTTCGGCGTGGAATTCGGCAAGGTTGCCCCCTTTCGGGGCAACTCTTTGCTCTGGCATTCGAACCTTTTCTGATCGCCTGCCGATCAGCATTTCTTTCTTTCTTGCCACCGATCGTCTCAAGCACCAGGCATCACCAATTTTTTGTCTCCGCTTACGCAGATGATGTCACTTTTTGCATCCGCCGAGATGACCAGTTTGATATTCTCCGCTCCACGTACCAACAATACGCAACTATCTCCGGTGCGTCTTTGAATGTTCTTAAGAGCACTGGGTTGTGGTGCGGGTCGTGGAAGGGCCGCACTGATACCCCGTGGGGTGCGTTGTGGTCCTCCACGTCCCAGAAAATCCTTGGCACCCAAATTGGTCATTCATTTACTGCAGGTAATCTTACTTGGCAAGATCTTCTTCCTTGTTTACAACGTACAGCAGCTTTCTGGCGCTTCACTCACTCATTTGCGTCCCACTTCCAACGGGCGCAAATCGTCAAGCGATACCTTCTCTCTCAATGCTTGTTTTCCTGGACCTTAACGGTGTTTAACCTGAGACGTCAGTCTACTATCACTAGCATCTTTACATCAGTCATCTGGTCTGCAAAACATTGGGTGGCTGCTACGACACTTACTCTCCCTGCCTCCTTAGGTGGAATTCATCTACCGGATGTTCGCTCTTATTACCGCGCCTCTCGCATTGTTTCATTCTTACGCCTTCTTATCTCCCCCTCTCCCTCACTTTCCTCTACCTTCGATGTTCTTATCTCTCTTCACAATCCATCCTTTTCTTTTCTCCTTTTTCTTCGGATGGATTCCTATCCTTTTACTTTTACCATTTTCCACCCATTCTTTCTGAAGCTCTAGCGTTTCTCCGTGCACCACCTTCTACTACCCGCGATCTCCTCGCCGAACCGCTTTTCTTTTCCACTCTGATTCACTCTTCCGACCAACCCTACTTTATCTTCCCCTGTTGGATCCGCTCTGGGATTTTAACTGTGCAAGCTCTGGTTACTACCGATTTATCCTGGAAGCCCCTCTCCTCTCTTTTCCCTGATCCTACTCCTTCCGAGGAGGAGGATTTTGCTCTCCTTCGCTCTACCCTCCGTTTCCTCTTCCCCTCCCTTGTTTCTGAAACTGGTCTTATTTCCGTTTCTGGCCCTAGCCTTTCTCTCCCTTTCTTCCTTTCTCTTCGAGATTCCACCGTCCCCATTTCTTTTTTAACTGTTGCTTCGATCTACAATTTTCTCCGAACACCCTTTGCTCTTCCACTCCCAGACGTTTCTCCTTCGCTTTCTCCGACTATCTGGAATGCTTCCTTTTCTCCTCTCTCCTCCCCGCTAGAGCGTAATATTCAATGGCGGTTTCTTCACCGTCGCCTTCCTGTTCCTTCTTCTGTCTTCCATATGTCCCTCTCTCCTTCTCCATTCTGTTGCTTTTGTGATTCCGAAGGTGACATCGAGCACATATATTGTCATTGCCCGATCTTGTGGCCGCTGCTTCATACTGCCTTTCGACTTGCTGGCGCTATCTGCTCACAAGATCTCCCCTTTCAAGCATATTCCTGGTTGCTTCTCACAAAGCACCCACCACTTAAACTTCCTGATGTCTGCGCCTACTTATTTGTTCTCGCGAAACATGTGATCCACCTTTACCGCCTCTCTCTACGCTTCAATTCTACTATACCCAGCATCGTTTCTGCTGGAGGGATTTTACGGAAGATCTTTCAGAACCGCATCTTGGCTCGACTCCGATTGGAGTACTTCACAGCGTCTACTCCTCAATCTATGGCTTCTTTCCGGTCTGCCTGGGCGCAAGATGCAGGGTGGTTCCACGTTGATGGTTCGACGCTTTATCTTTTGTGATGAAAGACCCATTTCCTCATATCGCATCGTGTATCTGTGTAACGCGTTGTGTGGTATTGTGTATAATTTTTCATTTTGGTATAACATTGTACCTACTTTCAGGCAAGTTATCCTGAGTAAAATGTTGTGTTGTGTTAAGTTGTTACCTACATGATAGTTATGCATATTCTACCTGTATATTTCGCTTCCCTTCACGATCGCTGCATTGTTAATGTGTTTTATATTCCTGTTGTCTTGCATGGCATTACACAGGTCTATGGTTGAGTCTAAGGTAATCGGACTCTAGTTTCTACTTATTCTTTTGTGTTTTTGAATGCTGCTTAGCTACTTACCTTAGGGCTTTTGTTCTACTGTAAATATTGAGTTGTCTGCTTACTAGATACCTTTGCATATCCCCTACCTTCTTTTCATCTTAATTTCGCCGGTTGAAATGAGTTTTTATATTTTATTGTGTACGTTTTGCGTGCAGTGTGACACGTGCTTTATTTTGTAAAAGTGCACCATGTTGTTTCTGGCATGTTCTTACTATAGTATATGTTTGTTAATATCTCTATTATTTCACTACACTCTTGATCAGTGTTTGATTTGTATTTCTGCGTTCGTTTTCGCTCATAGTTTACTACTTTGATCTATTTGTTACAGTGTACCGTGTTGTTTCCTGCATTTGTTTTATCATTGTGTAAGCTTCTAATTTTCTTTTCTTCTATGTCCCAACTTCTCAAGTGTGCATCAATTGTCATCACCGTAATGTGTTCTGTCTTGGGACTGTGTTTGCTTGTCTTTTTCATTTATTCACTCTTCACCTCCTGTTTACAACTTAGCGTGTTAGTCTGTATCTGTTTCATAGCCTGTTTTCTTTGCCTGTAAGCTTGATGTGTTGTACTTCCCGACTTTCCCTCTGCTTGATTGCTATGCCTATTGTAAGCTTCTTCATCACACGAGTTCTTGCCCATGTTCATTACACCTACAGTTGTCTTTGCTTTTGCCGAATACCCTCTAGTTTTCTGTGTACATGTTTGTGTTGTTTCCTTTAGAACGGTGTGTACCATTTTTAGTGATTTTAGCATTTTTCGTGTTATTTTGTGGGCGTTACCTTGTGCATATGATCATTTATTGTTCTTCTCCTGTTTTCACCTTAGATGGTGTGCCTGTATCTTTTTCTTTAATAAAATGTTGGACTCCTCCAGTTCCCGTAAATTTTGGGGTTGTGGTGATTTTGCTTGAACCCGCTTTTCCAAACCGAACTACAAATGTTCGATTGGGTTCATGTCAGGTGTATTTGAAGGCCAGGGCATTAACAGAAAGTCATCAGCATGTTCCTCGAACTACTCCTTGAAGGTTCTGGCAGTGCGGCATGCCGCATTATCATGTTGGTAATGGCAATCATCAGCAGGGAACACAGTTGCCATGAATGGGTGAACTTTGTCTGCAACGATGTACAGATATCTGACAGTTGTCAGGGTATTGTGCTACTAGGATAATGGGGCCTAAAGTGTCCCAAAAACATCGCCCACAGCAGAACACCCCCGTCGCTGGCCTGTTTCCGCCCAACAGTGCATTCCAGGTTCCATAGCCTCCGTTGGTAATCGGCGTATATCCTCGCTCTGTCGTCTGTGTGATGCACCGGAAATCTTGATTCGTCAGGCCAGGCTACTTCCTTCCAATCATCCAGCACGGTCTAATCTCGATGATCTTGGGCCCATTTCATGAGTTGTTGGCGATGACGCGCAGTGAGCATGGGGACTCAGCTGGGTCTTTGGCTACGCAGGCCCATGTGCAGAAGGCTGTGACACATTGCCCTGATCACCACTGTTATAGCTGCGGATGATTTGTCGCACTGTGGCCCTTCGGTCGCTGTGAACATGGCGCGACATGCTCCGTGCTGGACGATGGTTTGTACTGCTGGACGATGGTTTGTCGTTTGGCTACCTGTGCACCACTTTTGATGCATACTCACTCAAGCGGTGAACAACCCACAAGTCGTGTCGTTTCCGAGATCGTAGTTCCGAGGCGCCGTTTCATCCCAATTTGTCCTTTCTCAAACTCCGATAAATCGGCAGCTTTTCCCATTCTGAATCCAAACACTCTACTAACCAAACGCAGGTCCTCGAGTTGTATATATATTGCTCTGTGAACTTAACCTGCGCCACCGTTCGGTCTCCAGGTGCACTCATTTCTCTAGACTGGGGGTCGTCATAATTCAATGGCTCTTCGGTGTAGATGACTCTGGAATGGGCAGTCTTTAATGCCGTGGCAAAATTGTTTCATATTATTGTGCCAAGTTCCAGATCTCTTCATATAAGTTTTACACAGAGTAATTTTCATTTGGGAAAATTTTGCCACTTCACTGAATGTGTTACACACACCAGAGTTGGAAACCGGTCAAAAATTTTAGACCCGGACCCGACCCAGACAAATCTGCTTTGAACTATAATTTATATTTATACAGGGCGTTCGAAATGTCTTTCGGCAGTGGGTATCTCAGGATATATGGAAATCAAACAAATGTATTATGGGAACTTACAATTTACACACTTGCTTACAAGAAATATTGAAACTGTGTTTCCAAAACATCTCTTTTCTTCAGGCAAAACAACTGTTTTACACATGTTTTCAAACACATCTGTGTGAGTCAAAAAGCCACTCCGCAGTAATGTTAAGGCTGTTCCACCTAATTTTGATGGCGCTACAGTCAACATTTTTGAATTAAGTAAATTCTTGTATGTTTAATTTCAGTTTTTCTTGTTTCTTGAAAACATATTAAGTTTCAGAATATCTTTCACATAAACCCAATTTTCACAAGTTTATGATGAATTTAAAATTTCCAAAATGTGGATGTTGCTTTCACATTGCCCTTCAGAAGGAAGGGACACCCTTTCTTCTGAGGACATTATTCCTTCATATTGCATGACGAATCATTTTTCAGTCAGTGGGCCCCAGTATCGAGCACAAAATTCCAGTGTGCATTTTTCTTTGAAAATTTTTTTTTGATTTTTAATTTTTAAAAATGAAACTGAAATATTAGTTTGGTGTAATAGCCGCAACACCGGCGCGAACCAGGTGTTGCGGCTATTACGTTACAGAGTTATTACACTGGCGGAAAGTGAAAAAAGAACACCAAAAAGGAGACGTCTGATACCAACGAAATTTATGCAGCATAAAAACTGAATACAGAGGATAATGTGATCAAAACATTATGGCAAAATACAGCTGTATTTGCTGCTAAACTGAAAAATAACATTTCCATGTAACATGGTTAGTACGAGGTTGAACCGCCATGAACTGCGTCACACTGTGCAATTCTGGCATGGAGTCTGTCGTACATATGTTGGATGTAAGTTTGAGGTATTGAGTTCCAAACATCCTCAACCTGGACGCGTAAATCGGGGATGGTCGTGGCTGGTCGTGCAGGCCATCGAAGTTGTCTCACACCCTGAAGTGCATGTTGCGTTGCACGTGCCGTCTGTGGGCGTGCGTTATCTTGCTGGAAAACACCGCGATGGACCGACCTTATAAATGGCACAACAACGGGCTGAATGTTGTTGATGTAGGAGGTGCTGTTTAACGTACCCGGTACAAACACTAGTTGTGTACGGGAGTGATAGCTGATCGCTCCCTACACCAGGAGACCAGGTGTAGGCCCTGGGTGTCGCTGGCGGATGCAAGAAGGGTGGAGACGCTCCCCTGTGCTCTGCGAACGCGCATACGGCCATCGGAGGCTCCCAAGCAGAATCTGCTTTCATCGCTGAACATGGCAGATTGCCATTGCGTTCTCCAGTGCAGACGTTCCTGACGGTGGGCTGGAGTCAGAGGTACACATGCCAGAGGCACAGCTGCACGTAGTCCTGCATCCAGTAGACGGTTGCGAATTGTTCGCACAGTCCCCTCAGGTGCAACGGCAGCTCGGATTTGCGTCGCAGTGGATGTTCTGCTTGACAACGCCGCTCTGCTTATGCGTCGATCGGTCCGTTCATCAGTCCGTCTGTGACTCCCGGTTCCACGTCTTGTCGTGTGGGAATGTTCCTCGGACCATCTACGCCACCATCGTACCACCACCGATACTTCCCGTCCAATTCGGTCCGCAATACGACGATACGACCACCCGGCCTTGCGGAGTCCGACTAGACGTCCTCGCTCAAAGTCCGATAACTGCTGAAATCCTACACGTCTTCCATGTTCAGGCATTGCAGCTTCTTCAGGGTCTTCGCACGTGTCCGTACGCCGACGACTGATTACATTCACTTCGCCGTACTCCTTAAATACCACCGACGATAATTTGCATATTATGCCGTGCTGTGGCGTAAGCGCTCACCGGTTGGTTCTTAAATTAACATCACATCTACGTAAACTCAACGCCTATAACATATGTAAATTTTATGATCGTCCGCCAATTCCTTCTTGGTGTTCTTTTTTCACTTTCCGCCAGTGTATAAATAGCTAGCACGTGTGTGAAGATCAAGGTTCAGGCGTATTTTGTTTGGACGTAACGTGGCTTGCAAAGGAAACATGCAGACACCGGATTTGAGTCATCTTCTTGTATGAATTTAAACCGGGCCATTCTGCAGAAATTACCGCTAGAAACGTTAACAAAGCGTTTGGGGAGAATATAGCCAACAAACGAACCATTGGGCGATGGTTTGTGAAGTTTCGAAGCTGTGATACGGACCTGCAAAACGAAGCACTTGGTCATCGACCTGTTGCTGTTTTTGACGATGTTCTGTTACGTGTGGTTGAAATTAAACCCTGGTAAACGTCCCGTGAGATAGCGGCAGAGGTAGGTGTCCACCGCACGACAGTTGTTCGGCGTCTGACTGCCCTGGGTAATGTCAAAAAGCTGGACATGTGGCTGTCGCATGAGTTGACAACTGCCAACAAGACTAGGCGTTTGGAAGTCTGCACATCGCTGCTTACCAGGAATAAGCAGGAACCTTGACTGCATCGAATCGTCACCTGCGACGAGAAGTTGGTCATTTATCATAATTGGAAAGTATTTGCACAATGGTTAGGCAAGGCACAGCCTGCTGGATGGCATCCTAAACCACCCCTACACACCAAGATGATGATGCTCCTTGTCTGGTGGTCCAAAGCCGGGATAATTCATCGGAGTTTCTTGGCAAGAGGGAAAACCACTGCAGAACGTTATTGTGCTGAATGTTACAAGATACACAGGAAATTGCTGCAGAAACAACCGGCTTTGGTCAATAGACATGGTGTTCTTCTCCAGGACAACGCTCGCCCTCATGTCGCACAACGAACGATGCTGACACTAAGTTCCTTGGGCTATGAAGCACTGCCGCATCTTACCTATTCCCCAGACTTGTCTCCCACAGACTATCACCTATTTCTTCGCCTGGATCACTTCCTGTCCGGGAAACAGTTCACGACAGACAAGGAGGTTCAACGTGCAGTTGATGACTTCTTCGGGTCCCAGCCACAAGACGTTTTTTGTTCCGTGATCATGGCCTTGTCGTACAGATGGCAGCTACGTGTCAATGCCGAGGAGGATTATTTTGCTTAGGTAAGTTGTCCTACTTTTCCGTTCTCGCCGTCCATGTGTTCTGGTCTTTTGCCGGACATAAAATATGGTCAGAAGACCTTGACCCGACCCGTTTGACCCGCAAGAAAGTGTCGACTCGTTGAACTATGACCCGTTTCCATCTCTGACACACACTCGAGATCACTCTGCAGCAGCAAAACTCATGGGACTTCATAAGAATTCTAAATGCATAGTGAATTTCACTTTGCAAAATATAAAACAAAGAACTACAATTGTAGCAAAAGTTTAAGCTCCTGGAATTTTTTGATGAACTCCTGGGAAAGTCATGGAATTTATTTTCTGTAAATGTGTACGAAATTTGTACAGAGTGACTTTCCTGACTATATTTTTGTTAACTCATGGTAGTGAGCAACAGCAAAAAACAGGCGGTAAGATTTACTTTCGCAGGTCTGCAGGTATCAAAAATTCTTATTTTTTATGATTCGTAGCTTGTGACTTTACGAGTGCTTGAGAGAATACGATTCGAAGCTTAGTTCATAGCAACTAGTAGTAATATTGCATTAATGAAATACGAACTGCATATATATAATGTACAGAGTGGGGTTATTTAAAAACTAAAAACATTTGCGTACTGCAGATATACAGTATATAGCATATGATGCCTCTTCTTCGTCTGTTGTAATCCTACAAACTGTGTGAGTGTCAAGTAGATGCACTAAATTTTAATCTTGGAAGATTGTTTCGAGTTTTTTTTTTTACCAGATTATTTTTATTTTATTTTTTATTTTGTAAGCACATCCCTACAGACGGTAGATCTAGTTACAGGAATTGCTATAACATCATTGTGCGTTAACATCATAGTGCATTAAAAATGTTAATTACAATCTTGTCTTGCAAAACATGCTTTACGAAAAAAATTATAACTTACATTACAAATGTCCGGACATTCTTCAAGTGAGTTGTGAAATCTATACATTTTGCATAACGGAGAATTTTTCCCAGCATCAGTCTTACGGAATGACACTGCAAATAGTTCACATTTTGTTCTTAGTGAACGTGGCACTCGGAAATTTAATCGGTTTACAATGTGAATATCATCTGTCAACCGAGGATCCATACAGAAACTTAAGTTGGAGAGCTTACCTTCGCCATTGTAGAGAGGTCATCTTGAAGAATGACAGGTCACCCGTCGGGGATATCTGCGATATGAACACCAGTAAATTTGTGAAAAAGGTGTAGAATTTTTGTTTTTTTGTTTATTCAATTTCATTTATTAGTGTTGCGAGACTAGGGCTCCAAATGATTGCAGCATACTCTAGTGAAGATCTGACCGTAGTCTCAAAAATGTGAATAAGTGTCTGAGGATTAGAAAAATATACTTAGAATGTCGCATGATGAATCCAAAATTTCTATATTCTGAACGCACAATTTTTTGGATATGACTTTTAAAGTTAAAGTTGGAATCAAATGTGACTTCCAAATCCTGAACATCGTTTGTGTCGCCTCAGTGGCGCAGTGGTCTAAGCGATGGCTTTTGATCATTCGTCCGAGATGGGTCTGGGTTCAAATCCCGGTGAGGCATGGATGTTGCGTTTGTCTTACGGCACTGGCTCTCTCCCTTTCCTGGAACCAGTGCTCCTAAAGTAGGGACGGGCGACTGCTTATAGCCCATTGAGTTACCCACAGTGGTCGTTAAACCTCCAATCACAAAAAACGAAAACACATTTGTCCGGTTAAAAGAAATAGTCGCCAGCTTTGTAGTCAAAAAGAATTGAGTTTCTCTTCCATGAAAAGGAAATGACATGATATTCAACTTTACAAATATTTATGCTCGCAGTTCAAATTAGAACTTCACCCTCATGAAGCTCCAGCAAAGTATGGCACAAGAAATATCAGAACGCATGCTTAGTGCATGATTGCAAGAAAACGTGCAGAAAAAGCATACCTGGTAGTAACATTGATTTGTTACTTTTATCCTTCTGCACTTCGACTAGAGAAGTTCATATCCTCATGTGTTCTTCCGCTATAGAAGTTTTTACCCTCCTGTACTTCTGTTAGAGAACTCGAAGTTCCCACCACCAGGTGGCGTGAATTGTTGCATGAAGGAACGGACTTGTATGCCAACAAAGTGCAACTGCGGCCTAGTTATAACAGCGCCTTTTAACTTTGGCTGTGATAATGCTTAATTGCCTGGTCAGTGAAGGTGGCTATAGTTGCTCATGCGTCAAGAAAAATTTGTGTGCATTACTTGTTCTTGTTGATCCTGTTAAAAACCTGGTGAAATCGGAAGAGACTAAGTAGAGCTCAGTGGGGTAAACCGTGACGTTACAAGTGTTACGCATCTCCTGAGTCCGAATAGTGGGTTCTGTTTTACCCACTGGTCACTAAAAAAGCTAGAGTTCTACCGCAGTTAGTCCGTTATATTAGTTTCTTTTCTGTTCGATTTGTTGCACTGCTGGATGATTGCCTTCACTATTCTAACAACAAATTTCTTTGGGCATGATACTGTAACCAGCTTGGGGGTCGTCAGGGGAAACTCAGCCTTCCCTACGAAAGACTACGAACGTAATAATATTAGGTGTGCAACTTCATTCTCGGCCACAAGCACGACACGTTGACAGCAAATTATAGCAAATCGAATAGGTACCTAATCTGGGAAATAATCCCCGTCGTGTTGGATACATTTCAGCCATAGGTCAGAAAGCCGCCGAATGCCACTGCTGAAAAAAGAGGGCTGTTTCGAGTTGATAAATACTTGTGTGGACCTTCTCGACAGAAGGGAAGTGCGTATCACTCAGGGGATGTTACAGCGAGCGAAATAGGTGATAATCCGACAGGGCGAAGTCTGGACAAAAATCTCCCATCCCAGGTCGGTGATCGTGTTTAAAGTCGTTTTCGCGGTGTGAGGACGCACGTTATCCTGAAGCAACAGGACCGACCTTCTGCCCTTGCCGGTGTATGGCCTTTTTGACTCCAGTGCGTCACTCACACGAATGAGTTGCTGACAATAACGCTCAGCATTGACCGTTTCACCAGGTTTGAGCAACTCATAGTGTACGACACCGCGCTGATCCCACCATATGCACAGCAACAACTTCCTGGCATGGATATTCGGTTTGGCGGTACTGGTGGTAGGCTGAACTGGATAACCCCATGATTTGCGCCTCTTAGGATTATCGTAGAGGGTCCACTTCTCATCACAGGTCAAAATGTTATGGAGAAAATCCTTCTTCTTGAATCTGGAGAGCAAGGACACAGCAATATCGTAGCGCCTAGACTTGTTCGCAACTGTGAGTTGGTGGGACACCTAACGGCCCTCCTTGTGAATCCGTCCAAGCTTGTGCAGACGCTTTGCAATGCCTTCCCGTGTTATTCCGAGTTCCTGAGCGAGCTCTGACTGTGCGCGACAGGGATCCGCGTCCAACAGTTGTTCCAGTTCCTCATCGTCAACTTTCTGTGGATGTTCCGGACGTTTGCATCACGGAGATCGAAATTTCCTTGCTTAAACCGCTGGAACCTTTGGGTGAGGCTGCTATGTCCTACACGTACTGTAGGACATAGCAGCCTCACCCAAAGCAGCACAGATCATTTGCTGGGCTTCCGCGGCACTTTTTTCAGCTGAAACGCGAACAGGAGGCACTGCTTCAAATGTTGCTTCTCGAACGACATTGCTTTCACCGTCAACTTTCGTCTCTTCTATCAATTACAGCTGTGAGCGGTTACGGTTGCCTGGAAAGTTGTTGGATGGCGCTGCAATCACCCATTATCGCACACAGCTATTTGCATTTGCCATCGTTCTATGATCGCTTGTGGTTAGGGGCCGAGAATTAAATTGCAGACCTAATAATTAGCACGTGCAATATTTGAAAAAAAAATAACAAAAAGAATTTCACTATCACACTTTTAAACGCTATGTCCCGATCGGACTGAGATCAAAGCCTGAAAATCAGTTGATTCAAGATCATGTCAGTGCAGAAAGTTGTTTAAAATGCAGCAATGCAATTGGCGGAACCATTTGTCGCGCTATAAACTTTTGTAAACGTACAGGGCGTGCCAGTCAATTTCCACGTTCTTATTACAATTGTTCATTTTTGAAATGCTTTGAGTTCAGTAAGGTCCGTCGGAAAAGTTTAGGCACAAATAAATAACGCTGAATCAAAGCAACACAAACACTGAAAAGCAAGGGAAACACTTTAAACTGCGTCACACGACGCAATGGGAAAGCTATACATGCTATGGCTGTAATTATGTATCCTCATGACGTGAAAGGAGGAGAAACTACCTACGTCAAAAGTTTCGATACAATAGAAACTTAATTCAAAAATAACATTATTAAACATGTATATTTGTAGACACCTGTATCAGTTCAGAAACACTTTTCTCCGCGCAATAAATTTAATTCTATAGAGTTCGCAGTTAATACAATTTTTAATTAATGATTAACTATTCATCGTGTAAACATTAATCGGTATGTTGTCTTGGGTTGTGCTTAAAAGATTTCCCTTTATAGTTTTTAAAAACATTTCGTCTTTTTTTAAATCGTGGAGCCTACAGGAAACAAACAACGCTTTCGCATTACACAAAGGATACTTTTGTCCAGTTTTAACCAAATCGACTTTAAACATATTTTTAAGCAAAACTTGGAAATATCAAATTTCGTCTTGATGGGTTAAAGTTTTTGAGTCAGTCATTCATTTCATTTAAAAAAAATGCTTCAGGATACCTCCTCTTCTGGTGCCATTTAAAAGCACCTAAAGAGGAAATACTCTGGATACTTTTATACTTGAAACAGTGTTGCTGTGCTTATTAATTTTTCAATATATTAGGTTAAATCAATTTACCGAAGTAGCAAAACATTTTCTAGCCTCCCCTACATTACTAGTAGCCTCTCCTAGAATTTAACGTTAGTTATGAACCCTGACTGGAACCCACTTGACTTCGGTGCTTTATTGCTCTTCAGCATTCAGAAAAGAATATTCGTGGGCCATAAGAATTCAGACGTTTTCTTTAAGCTCTCAAAACCAATAAAACTGAGCAACTATTCGTAGGGGAGTACTAGAAAATGCGCCCGATTGCTGAAGGGGCCATCGGAGCATGTATGTCTGTAGTTTCTTGCTCTAGTGTTGGCTTCGCTTATGTCGCCTTCTGTGGAATAAAGAGAAAAACTGCGTTTGATGTATTCATAGCTTGAGCTTAAAGTTCTCTAAATGAATATTGGTTCTGATTTAGATTAAACGAACTGTCTGTAAATGAGCTATGTTTTAATTACCTAACATTACTCTTAACACACAACCTTCGACCAGTAAGTTCCAGGACTGACCGCATAACTGATGTAACAATAGTGGGATAAATATATCACATGCATTCAAGAAGACAGCAGTCCTTGGCCAAAGAATATCTGACTGAGAAGAAGTTAACGCTCGGCGAGACGTAACTAGCGTCGCCATATCTTAAGAGTTAAAATGCAGTGCACAGAAGCCAACATACAGGCTACTGCCAGAGCAGACTGCGCATGCGTATTTATGTTGACTTTAATTTTTGGGGTGAAGAACAGTCAGCCGAGCTACTCACAGCACGTGATTGTTGCCTTCTTGGTAGCATAATCACTTCGCAAATCGGATATGTTAGTTTTGTTACACCAATCAGGTTAGTTAAGACTTTTGTTTGTTCTTCAGTTTCTCGGAAACATTTTCAGCAATGCCAAATACTAGGGAATGTCTGCATTTTGTACGGATTCTTAGGCCTAACTATAATATTTGCTAAAATTTAATTTAAATAGTAATACTAATGTTATTGCATATTTTTCTCACCAAAATAAGGGATGGGTGGGACATATGAAAACAACAACAAGAAAAAAAAAAAAACCTTCTCTAAGCAAATATTCATCAGATCAAAAGAAACCATCGTGGATCAAAGAAAAGCTTCCCTGCCGTAGTCCCCCTAACGTGTTTTGCTCCTGAATGTTAGCTTTCCCGCAGTGCATATTACCTCTTAAGATGTGGTGACGCTGTTGTCGTCTGCTTTACGTTATCTCTATGAGAGTTGGCGTTCTTCGCGCGAAGCTTTATATTCTTTACCTTGGCTAATCTGCCAACAGCTGGAAACCGGTTTATACAGGTACCAGCAGAAAGCAGATGGACATTGTTAAGGGTGTCATAGCAAGCGTTATCGTCCAACTTCATTTCAGCCATGGAAGAGCAGAGAGTAAACATCGTTTTTTGTTGAAAACTTGGTAAATCAGCTACTGAAACTTACAAAAGGTCAACAGAAGCGTACGGAGACACAGCATTACCTCGCAGCAAAGTTTTCGAATGGTATGCACGGTTTCGTGACGGGAAGGAACCCTTTGATGATGATGATGATCCGAGGTCTGGGGGTTTCTCCAGTGTGTGGTCAGCGAAAAAAAATCGAAGAGGTGCAGAATCTGTAAAGAGAGAACGTCGAATTGCAGTGAGACTTTTGGCTGAGTCCGTGGGCATCAGTAAGTCTATCTGTCATGTAATTCTACGCGAGGATCTGGGAAAACGAAAACTTTATGCAATATTGGTATCTCGCATTTTGAATGATGACCAAAAGGAGGATCGTTCACCTATCTGTTCCGATCTGGGCACTACAGCTGAGAATCCTGATTTTTTTCTCCAGAATGGAACATGGTGCCTGCTGTATGATCCACAAACCAAGCGAAAAACCGCTGAATGTAGAAGATAAAATGGGCACTAAAAGGACAGTATCATGGAGACATTACATCTATCCAAGCAGCCTTGACAAAACTTGCGGACATGCCGGAAAGTGCCTTCCAGAACTGTTTTCAGGATCTTCAGAAACGCTGGAAACTATCTGTTGATTCAGAACGACGGCATTTTGAAGGTGACCAGCATTAATTAGAAGTATAGTACTTTCTTTTATCCTTTAATGCGTCGGTCCTACAACTTTTCGGACGTAGGTTGTATTTTGGAGTTCTACTTTCAACCTCTGTACTGCTATTTTATCAAAAGCTCCTTACAAAGTTGCCTTTTGAACGACTATTGTAATAGAGGCAATAGTATGTTCCAAATGAAACAAATAGTGCGCTTGCTCCAGTGTATTATGGCTATTATAGTGTCATTACTATTTGTTACTTATTATTGAGAACTGTTAGATTAACATAATTTTTGACGTTTTTTGATATCTTTTTCCATTCTAGGTTCTCGGCCTTGTTAATGCGGTCCTGTACTTTTTAAGCACCGTCTTTTCGTTTAAAGCTTACAAAATGGGTTAAGTGCTTCAAACAGATGGTCGCACTCAAACGAACACTATTTCCTGAAGAAAAAAAGTGATGTTTGCTTCTATAGTACTACTACGTGTCGCCGCACCGCTTTATGTTGTAATTAAGAAATGCACAAAGAAATCCATATGTGAGTTGGTCAGAAGCGTCATATTTAGAACGTATTTTTGGGCTTCTAATTAAAATGAGGATTTTTTTCTTCTTCATACATGGTTTCATTTTTCTACCAATTCATTAATATTTTATTTTCATATAAAATCACTATAAACTACTCGCGATTTTGATTTTATGCTGTGTGATTGTTCTAGATCTGTACGCATTTTAGAGATCTGAGTCTTTTGATGAGTTTTATATTTTATGGAAAAAAATCGCCAATGTTTTTTTATCTCCCTTGGAGTTTGCACCGAAATTATTTTATTTGCTTAAATCGAACTCTACGACTTCGGATGCCCCGTGATGAAAAAATAAATTGTGTAAAATGTCGAAACGCACGCTGAAAGCGAGAAAAGCAAATTTGTGAGATTTAACAACTATCTTTTCCCCTCATGTTGATAAATTAAATTAGGTGGCCAGAAATTGGGAGATTTATGCATGCAAGTACGCAGCATTCCCGAACTAGCAAAAAAATACAGCAATGTGTTGTTCTTAGTAAATCATACGAATCTTGAAAAACTAAGAATTGTTTCTCGCATTTAATTTTAGCTATTAGGAAAAATTAGTTAGTGGGCACGTTTTCATGTTGGTAATGACTTTTATTTACCTCAGTTTGGACGATAAACAACATGCATACCTGCATGTGCACATGTGCCCATGTTCGGAATTTCGGTATGGTGGTTGTGTGTGAAAGATAGGATTTTACGTCTTTGTCCTCATGGTATGGCTACAATAGAGTTTCTAATACGGTATGCGTGTTACGAAGAAAATTTGCAACCGACGGCTTAAACAAAGTCTTCAAATTCAGTAGGTAAAACTGGTATTTTATTTGAAAATCACATTGCTATATTTCTGTTATGACCCATGTACTTATTTTGGAGCGTGGCATTAGTGTTCGACTAGCAACTGGAGGACTTTTACCCGAAACACAAGATGTCGCTGCGCAAACCAAACCAATGCATAATATTTTCTGCCCCAGTCAGCAAAAAACAGAGCTTAACAATTCTCGTTAGAGTGATTAAAACAAAAGGGCTGAAAGTACGGAAAAGAACTCTCACTTCAAGATAATTAATGAAATGCGTGCCTTTAAAACAGTTTTAAAAGTTAAGAAAGATTTTCATTGCATCACAATATTTTAATATTTTTCTACTGTGTGTTTCCCAATGATTGTCTTATAACACTGAAATCGACAGTACTTTGTATCCCAGCGAAACTTTTAGTTTCTGCCCAAAGTGTTAACTCTATTTGGCATTCGAACTTTTTAAGATGTGATGTCTATAAATATTTGTCACTGTGTGTTACCAATATTAATGGATCTGTGCTTACATTAAATTTGTATGTTTTTATACTTTTTAATAAGGCGAGTGTATTTATGATACAAATGTATTTTCATTTTCTATGAGAAACAATATCGTTCATACTATTTACCAAAATTTACTAAACTTTTTTACTACGTGATTTATAATATGAATATCATTACTATATTCAAACACGTTTTATTGGGTACCTTTCAGAAAAAACCCTTGCCATGCAAATGAAACACTATTTTTCTGAATAGTTTTGAAATTAACATTTTGTTACTTAATATTTTATTCGTGTTTTCGTTTTTTATCTACTCATAAAAAAATAGCCCAATGGTGTTTAGTTCGAAATTGCTTTTGTAAATATGTAATGAAAACTTGTAGTAAATTATTGTGTACTTCATGTTGTGCACTGTTTAGCATAAGCTTTGCTTGCATTTTGAGATTCGTATCATGTATAAATAACATGTAAGATAATGTTTTTGTGGTTATACATACAGTATCTGTCCCATATAAAACAACTCGATGTGTTTTTATTTCAGACGTAAATTGTAACAGTTATGTTCGTACTTATTGTACTTCACGTTATGTATTTTTGAAGCAGTTCATTTGCGCACTTTGTATAAGAAATCAGTAGTTCGGAGTTTATCTCTTGACTTTTCTATGAAGTATTTTCAACACTTTTATAATACAGTGTTAATAAAAGTGTCGTTTACTTTTCTGTATTAAATGTTTTATGAAAGTTCTGTCATCATCTTTTTTATGTCACGTAACAAAGCTTTAACATTCTGAGATCAACATTTAACTACTTAAGAGACTGTCGGGAATGACTAGTTATCGGAAATAATAGCATTTTCTCATACATCAGAATTCATGGTATACAGCTGCTAACTTTGGAGTTGACGTTTTACTTCAGGCACAGAATATGATTGAGGGGAAGAATTTAATACAATCAACTTTCTAAGTCTCTCTCCTAAGTACCTTGGGTCTCTGCAAGGTATCCTCACCTTAAAACATGAAATAAGTGTGCGGTTAACGTTGCATTCAGCTATTACTTCGGATTGCAGAGGGATATTACCTGTATTTAAAAAAAATTTTAAGTTTGTGATACGGAGCTGTGTGTGTTAACGGCCTTGTGTTGAAAAAGAATTCTTTGAATTACAAGCGATTCTGGAAAAATGTCCTACATATTTTCATTTTTAGCACGTCTTTTGTAAAAAAAGAACGTGCTTATGTTATCGGTTTGTCCGTCCGTCCGTCCGTCTGTACCCACGATATCTCTGCAACTATTAGTCCGATTTGAAAAATTCTTTTTGCATTGGGAAGCCTGAAATATGTGAATGATCCTTCATTTCGTTTTTTCTTACGATGTACAATTTCGCCGCTAGAGGGCGTAAATGCAGATGTCGAATTCAAAAATACGTTTTATTCTACATATTTGCTTCTAAACATCCGATTCAAAAAATTATTTTATCTTTCGATTCCATTTATGTCGAAGAGTATTTTAGATATAGTTACTTTTTCAAATTACACATAGATTTTCCGCTAGGGGCGTAAAAATAAATTACATTTTTCCCGATAACTCTTCTAAAACTCCGACTTGAAAAAAAATTCTTCAGCGGATACATCTCCTGATGGAAACTCTTTTGCATATAATTTCTAATTTTTGGTAAAGAATATTTTGGCCACCAGGGGGCGTAAGTGTTAATTTTTGCTTCCGATGTATTTGCCATAAAATCCGAGCTTCTGAAATATTGATTGAAAAACTTCTTTCGTGGATTGATGCCACTCACATCGATAAACTTCTTCGGAATATTTTCTTCCTGAAATACTCTACAGTATCTTATTTTTGTCAATATCTCTACTTCTAGGAGTCCGATTTGAAAAATTCTTTGTTGGATAGTGTTTTTCGTGTGACATGTTTTTCATATAATTTCAAAAATTTCAAGTAATTTATAGACTTTTCCGCTAGGGGCGTAGCGGTAAATTGCGTTTCCCCCATATCTCTGCTTCTAAATCTCCGATTTGAAAATTTCTTCCTGCACCTGATAAAACTCCTGATGGGAAATCTTTTGCACATAATTTCTAATTTTTGTAAAAAATGGTTCGGTTACCAGGTGGCGTAAATCTTAATTTCCGCTTTTGATGTATTTGCAGCAAAATATGAGCTTCTAAAATCTCGATTGAAAAAAGCGTCGTTTGTAGACCGACACTACTCATATCGACAAACCTTTTAGAAACATTTTCTTAAAATAATGCATGGTTTCTACGCCAGGAGGCGTAGATGTATATCTTATTTTTGTCAATATCTCTACTTCTAGGAGTCCGATTTGAAAAATTCCTTCTTTGTTGGATAGTGTTTTCAGTGTGACATGTTTTTCATATAATTTCAAAATTTTCAAGTAATTCATAGACTTTCCGCTAGGGGGCGTAAAGGTAAATTGCGTTTCACCTTATATCTCTGCTTCTAAACCTCCGATTTGAAAATTTCTTCCTGTCTAGCACACAAGACCTGACGGAAAATATTTTTCACATAATTTCGAATGTTTGGTAAAGAATGGTTTGGCCACCAGGGGCCAAAAGTGTTAATTTCTGCTTTTCATGTATTTGTAGCAAAATCTGGGCTAAAAACTCGAGTAATTTTTTTTTCTTGGACCGATACCGCTCATATGGATAAACCTTTTGAGAATACTTTCTTCCTAAAATAATGCATGGTTTTCCACCAGGCGACTTAGTCACATCTTATTTTTGTTGATATCTCTGTTTCTAAGAGTTCGTAAGCTCAGGATTCCGTTTACAGCCATATCTGAGGGATTAAAAACCCGATTGAAAAACCTCTTTCTTCCGTCAGGTACTATTGTTTTCCATACCGGTTCCGTTGACTTTGATGAATTTAATTTGCGTCATAACGGATTCAAAAGATGTGGTTATTACACCCGAAAATTCGGTGTCATCTTTCTTGTTGCTGTTATTATTATAACCACGATTGTGATAAGATGATTGTTAAAACGTAAGGTTCCATAGCATTTGTTACGGAAATAAACAAGTTTCAATACCTAACATACAGTATTTGCTACATACAGGGGTTGGACAAAATGTGAACACCTGGGAAATAGGCGATATGTCTTTATTAATAAGGTGCTAAACCACCATTTGCCTTTAATACAGCTTCCAACCTTCTCGGAATAGATTCATACCGCTTTTGAATAGTTTCCAGTGGAATGTTGTACCATCCGTGGATCAGAACATTAGCCAATTGTTTGAGATGTTGGAAGAGAAAATCTGCTTACAGTGGTTCGGTGGTATTCACGTTAAGTGATTTAGCTGGCCAGACCAGAGGAAGTTCATCTTGGGGCTCCTCAAACCAAGATTGACCTGTTGTGGCTGTGTTTATGGGGCGTATTGTCATATTAAAAAACGGCGTCATTGTTGGGAAGCAACATTTGAATCATAAGATGTACCTAATCACCTACAATGTCCAAGTACTCTCTGGCAGTAATTTGACCTTGTAGGGTAATGATGGGACTAGCCGAATACCAAGATATCGCAGCTCAAATCATCAAAGATCCACACCGTATTTGACAGTTGGAAACAGACATTCCTAATTGTACGCTTCCTGGGCAGGTTCTGCATACATAAACCCGACCTATTGTTTGAAATAATGTAAATCAGGACTCATCGGTCCATATCACACGTTTCCATTCGTCAGCTGTCCAGGTTTTACGCTCTTGACACCATCTTTTTCTCATTGTAACGCTAGTTTTTGCGATTAAAGGTTTAGCAATTTCCACTCTTTCATGGACGTTGGCTTTGTGAAGTTCTCTGCTCACTGTGATTGTGGAAACAGGGTCTTTAAGGTAGATATATACGTAGTTTTGCCTAAATTTTTGACGCATTACTGTGTCTGGACAAAATCCATGTTCGTGTTCGATGGTTCCTCTCATTCAGTCTCAGTTTTCGCTCATTATTTTCCTTCGTCGAAGTCTTGCCATGCTTTGTGTACGTAGTCATAACGGTGGTCTGTTTCTTGAAACACCAAACAATTTAACTGTTCTGGTTACAGACGCTGCTACTAAGCGGGCTTCCACGATTTGCGCTCTTTGGAAGTCTGACAGGTCACAGACCACCCGTACGAACTGCTGTTGAGTACAATTTGTACTACACTGGCATACAGCCTAGAGAATTTATACAAAGAAAAGATAAAGATGACTCCGAATTTTGAGCACGACTTTTGAATCCGTTCTGACGCGAATTAAATTTACCAAAGCGATTCAAAGTCAACGGAACCGCTGTGGAAAACAGTAGTATCTGACCGAAGGAAGCAGTTTTTCAATCGGGTTTTTAATCCCGCAGATGGCCGCCCCGGTGGCGCAGTGGTCTAAGGCGTTGTCCTCTGATCATTCGTCCGAAGGGGTCCGGGTTCGAATCCCGGTGAGGCATGGATGTTGTGTTTGTCTTACGGCACTGGCTCTCTCCCTTCCCTGGAACCAGTGACCCTAAATTAGGGACGGGCGACTGCTTATAGCCCATTGAGTTGCTCACGGTGGTCGTTAAACCTCCAATCAAAAAAAAAAAAAATCCCGCAGATATGCTGGAGATGGTATCGTGAACTTACGCCCTCTGTTTGCATACTTATGCGTTAAGAAAAATTTGAAATTATACGAGAAATATTTCTCAGCAGAAAGTCTCTCCAACAAAGAATTTTCAAATCGGACTCTTAGAAGTAGAAATATTGGCAAAAATAAGATACACATGTATGCCCCTTGCAGGAGAAATCATAGATTAGTTTAAGAAGAAAATATTCCGAAAATGTTTATCGACATGAGTGGTATCTGTCCGCAAAATAATTTTTTCAATCTAGATTTTAGCTCAGGTTTTGCTGCAAATACATCAGAAGCGGAAGTTAAGACTTACCAATTTTTACCAAAAATTAGAAATATGCAAACCATCAGGAGTTGTTTCCGGTGCAGAAAGAATTTTTCAAGTCGGAATTTTAGAAGCGGGGATATCGGGGAAAACGCAATATACCGTTACGCCTCCTAGCGGAAAGTCTATGAATTACTTGAAAATTTTGAAATTATATGAGAAACATGTTTCATCGGAAACTCAAAGAACGATTTTTTCATCAAATATTTGACCATTTGAAACATATTGACAAAAATAAGATATACATCTACGCCCCCTGGCGGAGGAACCATGTAATATTTTAAGAAAATTTTCCGAAAAGGTTTATACCTTGCCGCCCCGTTGGCGCAGTGGTCTAAGCGATGGCTTCTGCTCATTCGTCCGAATGGGTATTTGGGCTCTAATCCGGGTGAGGCATGGATGTTGTGTTTGTCTTACGGCACTGGCTGTCTCCATTCCCTGAAACCAGTGTTCCTAAATTATAACGGGCGACTACTTATAGCCCATTGAGTTGCTCACGGTGGTTCGTTAAACCTCCAATAAAAAAAATGTTTATCGACGGAGTTGCATCAGTCCACGAACGATATTTTTCAATCTAGATTTTAGAAGCTCAGATTTTCTGTCAAATACATGAGCAGAAATTAACATTTTCGTCCCTTGGTGGCCAAGCCGTTATTCACCAATTTTTTATTTTTATTTTTGGATTGGACCTTTAACTAGCACCGTGAACAACTCAATGGGCTATAAGCAGTCGCCCGTCCCTAATTTAGGGTCACTGGTTCCAGGGAAGGGAAAGAGCCAGTGCCGTAAGACAAACAAAACATCCATATCTCACCGGGATTCGAAGCCGGACCCCTTTTGGACGAATGATCAGAAGCCATCGTTTAGACCACTGCGGCACCAAAAATTTTGAAAATATATACAAAAGATTTCCCATCAGAAGCTGTATCCGCGGAAGAAAATTTTTCTCAAGGCGGAGTTTTAGAAAGAGATATCGGGGAAAACGCAATTTACTTTTACGCTCTCTAGCGGAAAATCAATGTGCAACTTGAAAATGTGACTATAACTAAAAGAATTTTTTCAATCGGATGTTTAGAAGCAAAGATATGGAATAAAATGTATATTTTTAATTCGATATCATGTGCATTTACGCCCTCTAGCGGCAAAATTGTGCATCGTAAAAAAACGACTAAACGAAGGATCATTTGCACATTTCAAGCTTTCCAATGCAAAACGAATTTTTCAAATCGGACAAAACAAATAGTTGCAGAGATGTGTGTCTACAGACGGACAAACCGATAACATAAGCACAATCTTTTTTACAAAAGAAAGTAATCGCGTTTTGTGTTTCTTCAGTGTAACGTACACGAATAACCTTAACTGACGTAATCGTGGTTTTCTTTTATTATTGGGGATTTAAAAACTATTTATTTGACCTGGATGTACAGATACAGTGAGAGGGGATAAACAGACTTAGTTGTACAGTATTGTCATAGACAGTAGATTCATTTTACATCAACACTGTATATAGCGAGCATTGTGTACAGTATCACAAATGATCCAGTAACACAGAGAAAGCCAGGCTGACCAAGTAACACATTAAGAGCCAGTGCCAAAAGACAAGCATAAACATCCATGCATTACCCGGGATTCGAACCCAGACTCCTCCCTGGGCGAATGATCAGAAGCCAGCGCTTAGACCACTGAGCCATCAAGGCGACTCGAGGTGTTCACATTATTTTGTCCAGCCCCTGTATATAGACTATGCAGCTTATTTTTCGGTATAGTCAAGTGTTTTGAGACACGTAGCCTGGCGGAAGAACAATGAGTCGATCCTTGGTGGTAAAAAGATACTTCCTGCAGACGTAGGCTTTGTTTGACCACCTCTTGGATATTGTCATCACTTTACCACGTAGGTGGTGCTTCGGTTTCGGAGAAAGGCGTAAATCCCATGGTGCTAAATCCGGGTTATAAGGAAGATGAGAGAGAATTTGCGAGATCAATCGATAGTTTAGAGGTGTTTAGCAGAATGATATCGTACAACAACAGCAAGCCCACTTCGAGAAAAGCCCACGTCTTTTGAGGTTGACAGCCTCCTTAAGTATAGTTAGTGTGGCCTGGCAAGCTATTGCATTAATCATTGTTCCGCGAGGAGTGAAATTAATCAAGAGGCTGAATTGTGTGTCCCAAAACGCCGTTGCTAGCACCTTTCCCGGACTTGAAACAGGATACTTCCATATCTTGAATTTGACTTTACTCTCTATAGACTGTAATGGAACATCCATGTCTTATCTGGAAACGATTTTGCGTTGAAGAAATATCGGCGATATCCCCATTTGTGCGTTTTTTTTCAGGTTCTGTCGGTTGGATAGGGCACCATGTGCTGTATTCTTTTCGGTAACCTAGATTCTAGTGAACACTGTTCCTCATTGTGCCGTGTGAAAGGTGGTATCGTTGTTGTATTCCTAGAAAGAGACAGTTCTTTCCAGGTAACAATAACTTCCTGTAATGATGTTTCGATGCCGTGAACATGCTCAGCGGAAATCACAATTTGTTCGTCCATTACAATTAACCGACTGTGTCCGAACGGACACCACACCTTCCCGACGTGCTAAGCGTGGATACAGAGAGAAAGGGGAACATAGTTAACCATGTATTTTTTACATTTTTATTGTGTGCCAAATCAACTGTACTCAGCAACGGAAAAAGGGTGCTTCAACATAAAATACAGGTATACAGTGTGTGTAATATTTATTCGGTTAACGAATTTGGTCTGAACTGAGCCCACTATCTCAAACTTTGTACGTTATGAGGTGGCTAGCTGGAGAGTACAGTCAGACCAAACTTTACAACAGAAAATAGTCGATTAGAGTGTACAGTGCAAACTAAACTTTGTAACAAAAAAAATATTTGACTTTTTTTTTATTTTCTTTTAGGGGTGGGGACATTTTTTCTTTGCTTAGAACAGGCTTGCCAAAAAAAAAAAAAAAAAACGTGTATAAAAATGAGAGGAGGAAGAAGGTTCGGGGCCCACCTTTATGTTCTCGTCTGAAAAATAATTCAAATTCCGACCCACTTCCCTTCTCCTCTGGCAAAAATGTCTGAATCCGTCACTGATACCTGTTGCATTGTCATTACACCGGCACCATAGACAATCACCAGCTCACGGTGGATTTCGGCAAGCTGGATGCCCTTTGCCCATAAAAAAAATCAGATTACTGTTGGCACTTTTTTAACGTGAAAAGAACACGCTTCTATGTGACAGAGATAAAAAGAAAAACAAAAGAGTTGTTCCTTATCAATGTTATTGTTGTCAACCATTAACAATACACAGTTGTGGGAAGTTTATAACGAAGCAAATTTCTCCGTCATTTTTGTCCACGCCGGGGCTCGAACCCGGGTCCCCTCATTCCGGAATAAGTCGCTCTACCAATTGAGCTACGCGGACGTTCGTTCTGACTGCTATCTGCCTTTATGTCGTGTGCGTCCTGCTGGGCAGGTAAGTCACAAGTTCTCTCCAAGTTTCTTCCACAGCGGTCTGTCTGGAGCCAGTCTCCTACATGTCATTCCTGCATGCTTTCGAATTTCATCCACCCATCTCTCACGTTTTCTTCTGAGTATTTTTCTGTCCCTTGGTATCCAGTAAAATATTTCAGTTGTTCATCGGACATATTGCTAGAAGAACGGACCACCCGTAGATAAACATATATGCACAAAGAAAGGATATTTTACTATAAACACTCGCTTCATAACGTGTAGACCAGTGGCTGCTTTGCAGGTGAAGTAGATGAAGTGCCTCTTCACCTCTTTCACTTAAAATAAAGTTTTATTCAGTGTTTATGTATAATATTCTTTTTAGCACTTCAATTCCAAAATAGCCAAAAATTGGAATAAATATAATTCACATATAGCGCGCTCTATACGGAAACCAAGTCCTTGTACGCAAAACAGCGCAAGCGACGAAGAGCACAGTTGAAAATGCTTAGAAATCTGCACTTTTGGGGCAAGTTTCCATGGTAACAGTGACGTCATCCGCTGCAGTCTACTCGCGTATGTGAAGAGATTTCGCTTTGGACGCCGCGCTCTGCACCTCGTTGTTTGAAGGTGGAGCGGAGCGGATTAGGATACCTTGCGATCCAACAGGCTTTTGCCTTGTAGTGTGTGGTCCTTTTTGGTTTACCCATGCAGCTTTCGAACGTAATTTGTTTTTTCGTGCTTTGTGATTATTTGTTGACAACTTTAGCTGTTAGTTTAGTTTCGTGTGCAGTTTTTTGCTTTACATTTTTGGTAATAGTATTTAATGAAAGTTTTGGTTTCACCGATCTATTACTCGAAATTCTGCAGAAGAAATCGCTAGATATAAACTACTGCAACTCTGTGACTCAAATTAAAAAAAAAAAAAAACTCGTGAAATTTTGAGCCATAAAAGGGACGATGAGGTTTTTAAAACACTGTTTGAAATAGCTAGAAAAATCACAGAAATAAGCTATTTAAACTGGAATATGCTACTCTTACACAAGAAATATTTTTTTTAAATTATAAGCAATTGTATTTTGAAATTCTTGATTCCTATGCAAATGCGTATATATTATTTCAAGACAGAAAAACTTCGTTTTGTCCGTTTTGCTGATACAACGATGCTCTTGAAACTCTACAACATTTTTACGCAATATATTTACTAAACACCAGCGTCATAAAAATGAACCGAGTCTTGTGTATGCCTATTAAAAATGAAGGAATATATCGACTCAAGAACTCTTTGGAGTGCTTCATGGCGATAAAGACATTTTTGCAGAAGCTTATAAATTGGTTTCCTTCATTTGAACAATTCCATGTACAAGTTCGCCAGTGGAAAAGAGTTTTTCTTTCCTCAAACGAATACAAACTTACTCAAGAAATATTATTTCTGAAGATAGGCTTGCTTCTTTAGCAAATGTTTCTATTCAGAAAGAGACTTTATTGATGCTCATGAAGAAACAACCATTCTATGACGGCATAATCGACAAATTTACAGCTTTTTTTGAAAAAGAAAAGGATTTTATTTACTATACAAAAAATATGCAAGTTCTTATTAAGTGATTATCATTGTAGACAGTAGATGTCTTTTTCGTGTTGCGCTTGTAGCTCTTCATCTATTTTTCCAACCACGAGCCGCCACTGGTGTAGACCCACCTTTCGTCCGCCGTTCCGGTGGCGCAGTGCTGTAAGCGCTGGCTTATGACTATTCGTCCGAGATGGGTCTGAGTTCGAAACCCGCTGAGCCAAAGCGGGTTTCGAACTCATAGCCCACTGAGTTGCTCACGATGCTGGTCGTTAAACCTCCAATAAAATAAAAAATAAAAATACTTTCGTCCTCATAACCATAGCAACACGCCGTGGCATAGACTCAACAAGGTGCTAGAAACATTTTGGTGGTATCCCAGTGTAATATCTTGAACCTCAAAATTTTCCCATACACCAGTACGGTGATAATATGTGTGAGTGTGTGTGTACATATATAGAAAGAGAGTGCCTTTCATAGTAGGCTACCGACACTAAGTTTTTTTGGGGGGGAGGGGGAGGGGAGGGGAGCTGCGCGCTTCACAGGTCTAACTGTGAAAGCGTTATTGTACATCAGGCCATATAAAAGTTATGCCACTGTTTGACTGCGTAGAATACTCTTGGTTTATGACATCAGCACTGTTAAATATTTTAAGCGAAATGCATTGAAACGCACGAAGTAGTTTAAACCACTTTTACGAGCGATACTTTTTGCATCATTTTGATCACGGTGAAACTCAAGGTTAAACGTTCTACCGATCTCTCATTATTTTATTTTTTTGTAGGGTGGTAGAACCACGACAAACTATGTACTACACAATTTGCTTCGTGAAAATCTACTTCGTCTCTAATCTTTGATTAGTACTTGGATTTGACTTCTCTGTGCATACAGACAGTCAGCAATTAGTGTTAGAGATTTTTTGCAACTTACTGTCACGTCATGACGCAATCGCCAAAACCTGGTGGAAATCTCAAAGGCCGAAATAGAAACTGCTTTGTCGCATGGAGAGTATATAAACAGTGTCGAGAAAAGGAGAATAACGTAAAAATTTTTATCTTAAGCAAAGATGATGTAAAAAAACTTGAATGAGGTTATAGAGCTTGTGCACTGAACTTGGTGGTAGCAACAGCAATTGACTTTACCTACGTTTTGAATATGTTTGATATCACTTATGAAAAATTGATTTAAAAAAATCAGCTGTATGTAGCTTAGAATTTCATTATCGTTTGAAAGCTTGTAAAAAATCCATCGTACTTACAGCAACTGTTTTACACTAGACAATGAATGGAATCCTCGTTTTAACCTCCCTGGGGGCGAGTGGTATGAAAACTTCTAATCTTAAGAGATGGGTCCAGGTTCGAATCCTGAGTGAGACATGGATAGTGTTTTTGTCTTACTGCAACCAATGAACCTTAATTTGGAATGGACTACTGCTTACCGCACATTGTGTTGCTCACGGTGGTGGTTAATCCCTCAATCCCTAAAAAAATAAGGGATATTTCAGACTAAAGTATTTATTTATTTGGGGGTTTAACGACCACTGTAAGAAACTCAATTGGCTATAAGCAGTCAACTGGTTCCAGGGAAGAGAGAGAGAGCCAATGTCGTAAGATCAACACGACATCCATGCCTCACGAAATCATCTCAGATAAATGGTCAAAAGCCAGCTCTTAGACCAGAGCGCCACCGGGGGCTGCGTAAAGTGTTTCCAAAGGTGGGAATCAAACCAAATAATGTACGTTTCCAATATGATATAGCTCACATAATAATGAAATCTAAAGTATGAAAATGTCTGCTCGGTTCCGAGTCTTGAAATCCTCAGAAGCTGCCCCAAAAGCAGGCTATTCATTCATTACGGGGTTAGGGTTCCACATGAGGCTGTATTTAACCTAAGTAGCCGATTCTGTTCGTTCCTTGGGACCAGTACCCCTATTAGAGACGCGCGTTACACTATATGTGGAGTCGTCAAACAGCGAAACAGGAAAAAACAACTGAAATGTAGACAAACAAGATTGTATTCGGAAATTCTGCTATATAAGACTGCGGACCTCCCCGATGACCGAGTGGTACGAAACTTTGGCCTCGAATCACTCGTCCGAGATAGGTCTGGGTTCGAATCCTGGGTGAATCAGGGATGGTATGTTTGTCTTACGGCACTGGCTCTCTACCTTACCTGGAACCAGTAGCTATTAGGGACGGGCGACAGTGTATAGTCCACTGAGCTGCTCACGATAGTTGTTAAAACCCCGAATAAAAAATAACAAGGTGGTCACTGGTATCAACAACGAGCATCCGTTATTGCGTTTGCTCCGAATTCCAGGTGATAAAAAGATCAATTCTTCCGTTTCATCTATAAATGCTCACTATTTTGGGGTGTAGCCTTTTATTGTGTGATATCCATGCCCGCTTTTGAGCTTTTCCACCCTTGATTCAGTATCCGGAACTTATTAAAAAAGGCTACTTGGGCTGAACTTAAGTAAATTCATTTTGATGTTGGAATCGAAAACATCGAAGTTTCTTAATCCTGTAGCAAATATATTCTTACTCATCAAGTGATGAAAGCACTTCATCACAAATATTCAAGCTGAGGGATGCCGACCCCGTGGCGCAGTGGCTTGAGCTGGCTTTTGATCTCTTGCCCGAGATGTGTCCGGGTTCGAATCCCGTGAGGCATGGATGTTATATTAGTCCAATGGCACTGGCTCTCACTCTCTCTCTTCCATAGAACCAGTGTGCTGAATTGGGGTCGGACGACTGCTTATACAGCCCACTAAGTTGCTCACGGTGGCTGTTAAAACCCCAATCAAAGAGAAAATCTCTTTGTATCTGATATCTTACTTCTGCTATACGAAATTTTTGTGCCTCATTTTTTAATTTTTGTAACATACTTTTCAGCAGCTGGTGGGAGTAACTTTTTATTTCTGGATGTTTTATCGATTGTAGAAATTCGGTTGTTATTGTTTTTCTAACCAGTTGCATTGACTTTAAATGACTTTGAAAAAAAAATTGCCTCAGAAAGGATTCAAAAGACGTGTTGATTAATAGCCAAAAATTCTGTGTTTCTTGTTTTTTCTGAATTTTTAATAAATTTCTTAATAAAGTTTTAAAATAAAGTTTTTAATAAGGTTAATATTTTAATATTTTTTTTAAAATATAATAATTTTTAATAAGCTTAATATTTTGATAAGATTTTTACTTTTCTGCAGTTGCTTTCTTGTTGCTTGCTTTATATACAAGGGCAACCTGAAAAATTCAGAGTGGAATTTTGAGAAATTTTTTTATGTTAATCTTAAGGAAACAAGCACACCCACAGAAAAAGTACCTTCTTGGTACCCTCGGAAAGAAGCACACCCACTGAAAAGTACTCCTATTTTACCTTAAGGAAAGAAGCACACCCACTGAAAAAGTACCCTCTTGAGAACTTAATAAAAAATCTTAATGGACCTAGGTAGCCTAAATCGCCATGGATGACGTTTTTGGCAGCGATATAACATGGAATGCAAAGCAAAGCCAAAAACAGATGCTTCATGGAGGTGGCGGCGGCTGTTATCAGCGACAACTATCCGGACGGCGCTTTTCAGCGAAGATAAGGAACAGAGAGATAATTTTATTTTATACAGCAAACACTTCCATTTCTTTCTGTACGACTTTCTTCCAGTTAGCTTTAGCACTCGCAATGTAAAAGGATTTGTTAATTTTCATTGGATTAATATTTTACTGGAGAAATGTTTATACCTTATAGTAGTGAAACCACTACAACGGCTCTAAGGGCTATTGGTCTGAGAATTGAAATTTTCAAATCGCCAGCCTGTATTCTAAAGCTGTTAGAAACGGTAAGTGGTTAAGATATATAGAAATAATACGTTTGATTTATTAATAATTGTATTTGGCTCCCAGATGTGGGCTACATATGGATATTATGTTCATTTTTACAGGACTAGATTTTTCTTTACCTGAAAGCAGTGGATCTGACGGGAAACGCCTCCTACTCTTAGTTCTTTTGGATTGTGAAAGGCGCTTAAACTCCAGAAAGAGAGAGAGAGAGAGAGAGAGAGAGAGAGGAAAAATAAGGAGCTACTGCGTTTGAAACTGGAATTCAGCTCCAGTAACAGTCCGAATGCAATTCTTCCTCAAATTCGTTTTCATATTTCAAAGTTCAGAAAAATATTCTTTTCGAATCTCAGTAAATGTCCAAACTCAGAAAAAAATTCTTTCCCCTTCAAATTACTGTATCTGGTATGGGAGTGTTAAACACCCTATATTAAGCTATCTAAACCCTTTATATCCCGTAAGATGATGATCTCTGTGCTGTAATGTGTCATGAAGTGCGGGAAAAACAAGTGTATTGTACATGTATCGTGTTACAGTCGGTTCACGCTCTCTGGCGTTACATTAATTGCAAAAGTTTTATTGTTAAGAGAATGATAACTTCTTTGCTACGACTGCAATCTTCAAAATAACGTTATAGGAGGTAGATCCTCCGTATGTTAAAATTTTACTAACAAGAAATAAATCAACACAGAAAAATTAAATAAGTATGTAGAATAAATGACAAGTGTTTCATGGTTGCAGTGGGATTTTTTGCGGAAGTCGCCACTTAGCTCATCTCTTGGTTCTTTATGGATAACGTAAAAGGAAGCACCGGTAGACAAGTGGTCAGAGGCGTTGGTTTCTGGCTAATCGCTGGAGCTCGTTCCGGACTCTAGACCAGGATGAAGCAGGCCCGGGGCTATCCCCTTCTAAGGACCAGTGGTCCCAAGTCAGTGACGGGCGAGTACTTATGGCACTGGATACTCATGGTGTTCATTAAACGCTCATCTCCCAGACACAAAAGATATCCTTGGGAGGGGAGGGGGGGGGGGTTAACGACCACCGTGAGCAACTCGATGGGCTATACGCAGTCGCCTGTCCCTAATTTAGGGCCACTGGCTCCGGAGAAAGGAGACAACCAGTGCCGTAAGACAAACACAACATCCATACCTCACGGAATTCGAACTCGGACCCAATCGGACAAACGGTCAGGAGCTATCGCTTAGACCACTGCGCCACAGGAGCGGTAGATATCTATTATATTGCTGCCTCCCCTAATTCATAGGTGAGGCTGATAGGCTAAATAAAAAAACTGAATATTTAAAATATTATTAATACTTAATATTTAAAATCGTTTAGAATCACGTTCACCGCAAAAGTACTTTTTTTCTTATAGAAATAAAAAATAATAATATTCTCGGTATGTGACTCCCACGTAACATTCATTCTTCTGTTTTAAATTGCATTAATAAAATCATGTATAATTAAATTTAATTAAAATATTGTAAATGATTAAAACAAGTCAAACTTTAAAAAAAACTTTTGAAAGTCTTCTTTCCGGGTTGTTTTTGACTAATCCGTTCACCGCTAAAGCACTTTTTTACTTAGAACTACATCACTGATTTGCTGGGTTGCGAACGGAATTCGAAACGGGTCGAAAATCTTTACCCGTTTCCAGACCTGACCTATATATATATGTTTTCAAACACAACTGCGAGAGTCAAAAAGGTCCCTCCCCAGTAATGTTAAGGCTGTTCCACCTGATTCTTTCTGATGGATCTGCAGTAAAAAATTTTGGATTAAGTGACTTGTATGTTTAATTTCAGATTTTGCTGTTTTCTTGAAAACATATCAAGCTTCAGAATAAGTTTCACAGCAACACCAATTTTCACAAGCATATGATGTTCTGGAAGTTTTGAAAATGTGGATGTTGTTTTCATCATTGCCCCTTAAAAGCAAGAGACACTGTTCTTTCTGAGGACACTTTTCCTTCATATTTCATGACAAAATCATTTTCAGTCCGCTGGTACCAATATCGAGCACAAAATTCCAAAGTGCGCACTTCTTCCTGAAAAAATTTCTTTTTTTGTTTTACAAAAATAAAACGAAAAAAAAACAACCCGGCGTCGAAAGCGGGTCAGGAACCCTTTGACCCAACTTGTTTGACCCGCAAATAATTTTTACCCGTTGATCCGCTGATCCACTACCCGATTCCATCTCTAGTTGCTACTGGGCTGTTAGTTTGCACGTTTCTTGGCGGTCTCTTTTGACCCCTCTGATCGCCATTTGCTAGAAACTTTTTAATCATTTAAAACAAATAATTATATTTAAGCCAAATATTTCAAAAGCTGCATGATTGCAAAATTGACAAAGCGGCTGCTTAGAATTATAATTATGTAACACAGTTTCACACAGCGGTACTTCATATTACGTACAATACAGCGGAGGACAATGTATTCCTAGTGTATAAAGCGTGTATTTTGCATTGGTGGATGTACAAACTTTCCACTTATCATTACAAATTAGGTTTTCTGCTTTAGTGTTTTGCTTGTGACCTTTGTTATATGACAATCATCTAATCAGTTGCTGCGGTGAAGCAGATTTCCACACAAAGCACACCCACGAACGTAAACAATGTTATCAGTTTACAGGTTCCTTGCACTTTCAAACTAAAATCTCCCTTCTGTCTTGTCAGACGTTTATCCATAACGCCCTCACAGTTTTGCTCAGTTGTATGTACTCGGGTAATATTAGTGGAAAGCCAAGTCTCCAGTTGCTCTTGTAAAAGTTAATAAAGTGTTGATGAATGATAATAATTAATGAAGCCATAGAGTAAATTTTTGATATGCTATATTTTAAATGGTTAACTTAATATCTAGCTAATTAGCTACTGCTCTTAAGGTGCGTCGCATAAATATAGAGACAGTCGACTTTGCGCCGTGAACACAATGCGAATATAGGTAGGAAGCTGAAGTGGTACCTAATTAGACATAACCCTACAACAAACGTTTCGATCAGTCGAGATGACCGGATTGTGTGAAAAGAACACCACAAGGTGAGATAGCGTAATTCTAGATGTCTCATAAATATAAAGACAACTATGTAAAGTAGCCACATGCGAATGAGATGTAAAAATTAGCATGTTGTACGCACGCGCATGGGCCGTAATTCGGTCCAGCCTACAAAAGACAGCGGACTCTGCCGTCAGACATCCATTTGCCGAAATGACACGCAACAGTCAACTGTTGCGTGGCGTTTCGGCAAATGAATGAGTGAGGAAGTGCAGAAGATTTGGAGACTGAGAGCAAATGGATTGCCTGTAGTGAAAATTTGTAAAGCCATGGGGAGGATTAGGGCAGTCATTTATAAGACTTTATCGAAACGCTGTGCGTTAACTGCCAGAAAACGACCTGGCAGGCCTCGAATAACAACCAAACGAGATGATCGTGCCATCATGCGTTTAGTTTCATCCCAAAGGTTATCACTATGTCAAGTTTCTCGGACTGTTGGTGTCACCGTCTCGAAGGACACAGTTCATCGACGAATCGAGGAAAGTCGCAACATTGTGCTCCGTAAAATGTGCCGTTTGCCACACCTCACGCGGCGCCACAAAGAAGCTAGATTGTTATGGGCAAGCAGCCACGTGCACTGGACGGACGAGTGGAACACAACTATTTTCTCCGATGAGAAAAAGTCCAACCTGGACAGGCCCTGACCGTTGGAACTGCTATTGGCAGGATTTACGACGAGAGTCAAGCACCTTCTTCAGAAGACAGAAAGGAGGGGGATCTGTGATGGTCTTAGGAGCTTTCCCGTTCAATGGGACAACGGATATCGCTTTTCTGCAAGGCAGGCAAAACTCCGAAACGTATCAGGACATACTCAACAGCCACCTTCTACCGCTTGCCGAAACTCTAATGGGTGTTGATTATCTGTTCCAGCAAGACAATGCCTCTATCCATCGGTCTGTGTCAACGAAAAGCTGGTTTAACACTCATCATGTGGCCGTAATGGATTAGCCAGCACTGATTCCAGATCTGAACCCTATCGAGAAACTCTGTGGTATCCTAGCTCGTGATGTGTATGCGAATGGACGGCATTTCTCAAGTGTGGGGGCATTGAAAGAGCAGATTGAACGAAGCTGGTACGCACTCCGTCCAGAACACTTACATCACTTGGTGGACAGCATGCCCAATCGGGTTTTCAGTGTTATTCGGAACAACGGCTCCACTATTCGTACACGAGGTGCTCATAACTAGTAAGTCTTTATATTTTTGAGACAGCGTATTTTTTTTTATTTTTTTTTCTTGTACTTGGCGTTGGAATTGTTATGTTTCCGCCAAACTATTGTGCAGCTGCGTATCCTATGCTATTTCTGCTATAAATATGAGGTGTACATTTCAGCTCGTTGTTGTTTCTTTTTTATTCGAGAATTTGTTCTGTCTCTATATTTATGCCACGCACTATAGATAGCTTCATTACACATTAAATTACACTTTTGATAAACAATCAGCTAGGTAGAAAGAAATATTCATTTATGTAATTACAACAGTTTTTTCTCCAAGTACTGTGCTGTAGAACATCAATGTAATCCACTACCAGTCTCTCTGGTATGATACATATTGATCGGTCACATGTACACTACCTGATCAAAAGTATCCAGACGTTTGCCTATCCTCTATTGAGTTGGTTCACGCTTTGCTGCTATCACCGCCCACACTCTGCTGGCAAGACTTTCTAGTAGATTTTGGTACATTGTTGCCAAAACTGCCTTCCATTCTGGCACAAGAACATTAGTCAGGTCGGTCACTGACGTCGGGTGGTTCGGCTTGGATCGCAGGTGGCGTTCAAATTCACCCCAAAGATGTTATATGGGGTTGAGATCCCTGCAGGCCAGTCAAGTTCTTCCACACGCATCTCATCGAACCATTCCTGCATGAACCTCGCTTTGTGGTACGGGGCATTGTTCCATTGGTAAAGGAAAGGGCCATCACCGAAATGTTGCCATATTACTGGGAGCACAGAATCGTCGAGAATGTGATTACAGGCTGCGCCGTTAAGATTCCCACACATTGGAACTAGAGACCCAGCACGGCTGGATGTCTGCAGTGTCCACGCAACTGCTGGGGTCGTATTTCAGTATCGATCAATACCCTTGATCTTGTCGTCGTCAACTTCAGCAGGTTAATCGGAGAGTGAGGTTCATCAGCATGGTTCTTCGGAGAGTGAGTAATTTCCACGACGAAACTTTGCAAACCAGTACCTGAACAGCTGAACGCTTACACTATAACGAAGTAAATTTCTCCGTCATTTTTATCCGCGCCAGGATTCGAACCCGGGTCCCCTCATTCCGGAATAAGTTGCTCTACCAATTGAGCTACGCGGACGTTTTTTTCTGCTTCCTATCTGCCTTTATGTCGTGTGCGTCCTTCTGGCAGGTACGTCACATCTCCTGGTACGTTACATCATCTCCCACTTATTATTTTTTTTTTGATGTGCTGGAGAAGGGATTCTCTTATTTTTCCTATCTCGCGGTGTGAAAATAACATCACACGAATGCGAGATTTTGAACGGTCGGGTCATCCGGATAGTTCGGGCGCCATTATAACGAAGTAAATTTCTCCGTCATTTTTGCCCACGCCAGGATTCGAACCCGGATCCCCTCATTCCGGAATAAGTTGCTCTACCAATTGAGCTACGCGGACGTTTTATTCTGATTCCTATCTGCCTTTATGTCGTGCGCGTCCTTCTGGCAGGTGCGTCACATCTCCTGGTACGTTACAACACCATACAGAGAACATTTTATTTTTATTTTCGTTGCGTTTTTGCCTTTGCATTAGAAAAACTGCAGTAAACGGCAAAAAATTTTCTTATTGACTCCCATTTTCAAAAATACCAAATGAACACATTTGAACCGGTCACGCCCACTTATTTTTGTATAGTGGTGTCGGAACTTCACCTATCAAAATGCCTAAATATCATATGTCTACAATGCAAATTAAACTTTGCCGTCCCCGATGGTGCGGCGGTTTACGCTTTGGTTTCTGACCATTCGTCCGAGGTGGGTCCGGATTCGAATCCCGTGAGGCATGGATGTCCTGTTTGTCTTACGTCACGGGCTCGCTCCCTACACTGGGAATCAGTGGCCCTAAATTAAGAACGAGCTATTGCTTATAGCTCATTGAGCCCCCAATAACAAAACGTCTTGAAACTTCCCCTTCTCCCTACCCTAATAAAAAAAAAAAAACTTTCCTTTTAAATTTGTACCAACGATATCTATAGCTAAAATACGAAATCTATAGCCAATACATCCGCTGTCCACAGCATCCTGACTTGAAAAAGAAATTCAACTGTGGGTGGTGATTCCAAATTCATTTTCATTTAGCGAAACATTCTTTATTTTAAAAGAGACAAGGGTGGAGTCCATATGCGTTCGATTTCTTTTCATTTAATAGTTTTTATATTTGTGCTATACTCTTGTAATCAATTCAGTGGCCTACGGAGGATTGCTTTATGGGGGTGGCACAAAATATTGAAAATGCAAATAAAACTGCACGGAAGAAAACATCTCCCAAAATATTACGAAGCGATAAAAAATATCTCCGCCATATTAATATGCAATTCCACAGATTCGTTAAATACGTGTTTAAAAATGAATGCAAATATGCATATTTGAAAATAAATGGATCTATTTAAAAATAAATGCTAATATATTTAAAAATAAATGCTAATATATTTAAAAATAAATGCTAATATATTTAAAAATAAATGCTAATATATTTAAAAATAAAACAAAGATGTTTAAAAATAAATGCAAATATATATTTAAAAATAAGCAGTCAATAACAAAGAACGAATGACCAAGTGATACTCATTAATTTTGTTTGCACATTTATATTACCATTGTATTCTTGGACTTTTGTTATTTATTATTTTTGTAGATGTAGTCCCGGATGCGTATGGACTAAATTCTGTTTTGTTGCGGAGTGGCATGAAATTGTAGTTAAATAAATAAAAAAAAAATATCCCCTGACTTCCCCCAATGAATGAGCCACTGAATCAATTTATGTTACGAACTTTTTTACAGTATATTTTTTGTTTTGATGGCTCAATTATCTGAACTCGTTTTGTAGACAGGAGTGAAAAACTGTTTGTATGCATTTGTATATTGTTTTTCTTCTAGTATTTACGAATAATGAGCTTACCCGCAATCTTAAACCTGAATTTAAACATTTTAGTGATCAATGTTTTCATTGTATTTTCTATGTATGTTCACTTCTACCTTTTCTCCCGTTGTCGCTCTATTCGCACGAGAAAATCGCTGTCTCGATGCCTACGATAAAAGTTGTTTGGTGAATTTTCATTGCTTGTTCTCAGAGCAGAAAAACTACGTTTCATATATATTAATAAAAAAGTTTCAAAATATATATATATACATTATATTGACAAAAGTCACCAGACACCTAGAAGAGAAACACACCATAGCATTTATTGACATACATTAGTACGGTGTCGGTCCACCTTTGGCCTTAATGCATGCACTGACCTTTCGAGACAGGCTTTCGACAAGGTTTTGGAACACAACGATAGGTATGCGCTTCCATTCAGTACATAATGCTACCGCTAACTATTCCTTAGTAGTAGGCCTTGGTTCCAAACTTCTTATGCGGCGCTCTAATTTCTCCCATACGTGCTCTATGGGAATAAGGTCAATGCTCTGTGCTGGCCAGTCCACACACGATACGGAATTATCGTCAAACCATGCCATAACATTCCTTGCTTCATGGCTCGGCGCATTATCCTTCTGATGCCATCAAGGCTCGGTTCCATAGTATTGCCACAGAGTTGGTAGGGCATAATTGTCTAGAATATCGAGGTAGACTTGCTAGTTAACAGGTTTGTCCACGATAACCAATGGGCCGGGGCCATGCCACGAAAAACAACCCCACACGAGTACACTGCCAGCTCCAAACTTGACCGTAGGAACGGTACACTGTGGTAAATAGCATTCCCCCGGCTGCCACTATACCCAGACACGGCCATCAGACTGATGGATCGTGTATCTTGATTCACCAGTCCATAGGACCCGTTTCCATTGATCTACAGTCCACGATAGATGTTCTTTACACCATGCTAAACGACGAGTAGAATTCCGAGTGGAGATGAAAGGTTTATGAGCAGCCGCACGACCTCGGTAACCCATGGAATAAAGTTTTCTGTGAATGGTGCGTGTACATACCGAGGTTTCAGCATTTTACTCACCTGTACACTGAAGTCTTGTGGAGTACTCAATCGATTAGCTATAACGACTCTCCTGAGGCTTCGACGTCTTCTACCACTGATTTTCTTTCATCTGCCGGTGCGTTTTGCTGCTTCATGCACGCCATGTGTCTTCCACTTATTCAGTACATCCAACACAGTTGACTTTGGTATGTTCAAACGCCTCTCGGTTTCTCTTATGGACAACCCACTAATATAACACCCAACAATCTTTCCTTTCTCAAAGTCAGTTCTCTCCCGCCGCGACATTTTCACTCAACCTCACAGTGCGATATGATCGCTGTCAGCTGCAGGCTTGTTTTTATACCGTTCGCAGTTGCACCGCGCATCTTAACAACGCAGCGGATCCGTTCATTTGCTTTTGAAAAGGTGTCCGGTGACTTTTGTCAATATAGTGTAATGCTTGTACTGTGTGTGTTTCACGGCTTTTTTCAACGCACGAAATGTTAATATAAAATTATGTTTCATGACTTTCTCTAAAATTAACTGATAAGCAAATTTTCATACTCCTACCTGCATTGTAATTTAATTTCATAATAAACAACTTATGACAAAAGTAAGCATTCATACATAGATTTTGTTCTCTTCTCAGATCTATCCTCAGAGCATGACTATAAATGTACTTATAATATCATTGCATTTACCTGAGATGGTAGTATCTTAACATGGTAGAAATTTTATACCAAAGCAAAGACAAAGGTTATAAGATGGTAGTTTGAAAAAACGGAAAATTAACAAGACAAAAAAATTTGCAGTAAACGATTTGGGTGAAACCCCCAGTAGGACTTACTTTCTTACACCAACATACACCGATCTCAGCTAAAACATTAAAACCACATATCTAATATAATGCAGGTCTTCCTCTCACCGCCAAAAGATCTCTCACCCGATGAGACTTAGATTCGACGAGATGTTGCTAGGTATCTCTTGATATTTGGTACAAGGACTGCAACAAAAGATATCGCAGTTCCCTAAATTTGGGGTGATGCTGCTCGTAGCCGTTTCTCCAACTCAAACTACAAATGCTCGATAGGATTCGTGTCCGGCGAATTTGAGGGCATGGCAATAAATAGAATTCCTCTTCATTTTCTTGGAACCATTCCTGAACCTTTTTTTGCAATATCACATGGAGCATTGTCTTGTTGAAAGATACCATCTCCACCAGGGCATGTAGTCGTAATAAAGGGGTGTAGTGTACTAGGTCAGCCACCATGCTCAGGTACGTGGTAGCTGTCAAGATTTCCCTCTACGGGGATAATGGGCCCAAGTGTTCCCCAAGAAAATATTGGTTGGTTGGTTGGTTGATTGCTTGGTTGATTGCTTGGTTGATTTTCATGGCGCAAGGGACATGTTTGGCCAAAGAGTGCCAGACACAAGACAAACAAACAGTATTAAAAACGTGGTATAATGCTTAAAATCTGGTTGATTCAGTAAAAGTGAAAAATGAGAATGATGGAAGGGTTAAAATCTAGATACATTAAAAAGAGTCAATTTGTTTTAAAAATGAAAAGACAGCGACTGTATCACAGTGGTCATCTAGGAGTCGCTGCAGAGTAGCGGCGTCCTCGGTCAACAAATGAGAATGAAAGAAGTGAAAACGTACATCACGAAAACGAACATAGCTACACAGAAGATGAGTGACAGTGAGTCGGTCATTGCACGTCTCACACATCGGCACAGTGTCGCCCAAGAAAATATTTCCCAGACTATCACGCTCCCTCCAGCCACCTGGATAAGTCCCACAGTGCATCCAGGTGAGAAGGCTTCCTTGGGTAAACGTCGCACACAAGCTCGTCCGTCGACATGGTGTAACAGAAAATGGGATTCGTCTGACCTGAGACTCTCTTCCAGTCTTATATGGTCCAGTGTCGATGATCACGTGCCCACTGCAAGCATTGACGACTGTGTACGGCAGACGAATGGGTCTGCGGATGTGAAGACCAACATCGAAAAGCTTACGATGAACTGTGTTTTCGGACACATTGGGCCCTTCACCACAATTGATATTATGGGTAATGTAAACCACAGCAGACCACCTGTTGCTTCGGACAAGTCAGGATAGCCCGCGCTGACCTCTGGCACCAATGTGGCGTGGCCTGATCACGCCTTGTCGACGGTTCAAAATGTCACCAGTTTCGGACCACCTTTGATAGGTACTAATTACTTTATAACGTGAGCAGCCTACCAGCTTCGCTGTTGCGGAGATACTCTTACCAAGGCGTCTTGTCACAACCCGATCTGGTGTGAGGTGCCTGCCCCGCAGGACGCCCACGACATAAAGGCAGATAGCAGCGAGAATGAACGTGACGTATGCCTGTTATTAGATAAGAACCAGAGATATAAACTACGAGACAACAGTTGCTCGTGTGGAGTGTTGGAGTGTGGAGTGTTGGAGTGTGGAGTGTTGGAGTGTGGAGTGTGGTTGATACTGATATCTTATGTAAACTGTGAAGTGCTATGATGTATTAGTGAAAACATCTGGAATAAAGCCAATTTCCGTAAGTTTGACTTTTGTTTTAAATGTTTCGTCTGGCCGTTAAGGTTTAATGTAGGAACTATGGTTATGTTTTTAAAATGACGTAAGAAGAGCGACAAAGAATCAGTACGAAAAGACATTACGTTATACTGGCCTTTGTCGAAATCAGGAAAATTCTTTGCTTTTCCCATGTTCTGACGAACCGAATTACTGGTTGATAGAGCTCCGACTCAGGTATTGTTCTCGTATATATAATTCACGACCTTGGCACGTGACGCTGATTTGCTGTACGCGCGCTTATTTGCATAACGCATAGGTAGTTTTAATGCTTTGTCTGATCGGTGTATGTCTTATCATTTCAGAGGAACTTTAAATCTTAATGAAAACATATAATTATGTAAGATATGTACACTTTATTAGACTGTTTCAAATGAAATATCGGAATATTGTGAGAATCTTCAAACACCCAAAGTACGCTGTAAAATAAACTTTTCTAATCAAAATAATCACTCCAGTCGTGAAAAAATGTCAAGCTTCAGGATACGACTAACTCATGGAATGCGTTTTCAACTGATGTTTCATTGGGAAATTATTTGCCCTGTAAAAGGGGTGTCAAGGTGCTTAAAGAAGTTATAGTCCGTAGGGGGCTGATCAGGGGAATACTGCATATGAGGTAAAGTTTCGTACCTCAACTGGTACAGCTTAAGGGTCGTCTGGCGTGCACCATGCGCCTCGCTTAATCACGGAGAAGTATAGGCCCATGGCGATTGACTTATTCTGGCTGTTTGGAGGACAATTTTCCGAGCATAATGTCAAGTTCTTGGCAGTACCTGTCTGTCATAATGGTTGTCATTTCCTAAGTAAACGAACTACGTAAATCTTGAGTTTTATGAAATGACAGTTGGACTTCCTTGGGGTCTAACCGGAGTGCCCCTTGACCGCTGTTGAAGTCTTCCATAGTTCAGAGGTTAATTTTAATATAAAAAATCCCACTGCCCCTGCTCTGTACCAAACAAAACTTGATGTTATTCAGAGGCTACTGCAGTTGGAAGATGTCCATTAACTGAGGTTTCACCATTACCTACCTAATCGCCTAAACTGCATATGGAAAGTGGTGCAAAGAATATCCTGAAATTTTCTCAACGGTTTCATGGTCGTTGCTGCGTAAACAAAAAATTCGAATTCTTGGAAAATAACTCAAAAGTTACCTGCATCTATCGAAAAAGTCCTGGTTCCAATACATCAAGACGTAATGCTTTTCTTGCATGGGATACGAACTTAAGCAGTGTTTTCGTATGCCATGCAAGGAAGGCATAGTACATGTATCTGAAGTGCTACTATACGAAAATTCGAAAATAAACGCTGACAAATTTTTGCACTAGTTTTGTTCAGTTTAGTACATCCAAAAGAAAAATTTTTACACGCTGAAAAGTGGTACTTTTCGGAACTAATAATAGCCCCCAAGTGCATGCTACAATGACACTTTACCAAAATCGAAAATGAACACGCCCAGAGTTTTGTACTGTGGTGTGTAAAATGTTCTTTTTGGTGTACAAATGCGTACAAAACTAGTAAAACACTTGGCCGTGTTTAATTTCGTTTTTGGAAAAGTGGCACTCCGAGTACATTCTTTAATGCCATTCAGAAGGGCCCAAAAGTATCGCTTCAGGTGGCGTAGATTTTTTTTTATTTTTTTTTTTGTTCGAAACTAGTACAAAACTCTAACTGTGTTTCTTTTCGGCTTTGAAAATGTGGCACTCCAGCATGTACTTGGAGTGCCACTATTAGAGATGGATAAGTACCTTTTCCGGAAATACACTAAATTTTCTTTTGGGTGTATAGGAGCAGTACAAAACTTTGGTAGCGTTTATTTTTGATGTTGGAAAAGTGGCACTCTAAGTACATGTGTCTGAAAGGCATTTACTTCTCGATATACTGGATATTTTGCACAGTCGGACTCTTAAAATAGTTTCTGGTAAAAACTGATCACAGTTGCTTCATGGATTATGGAACGCTGGCAAAGTAAATAACACTTGGTGGATCTGGGGATCCGGTAGTACTTTTCAGGAGCCCGCTACAGGAAATGTTAGGCTGTAGAACAATTTTTTATGGAAATGATTTAAGGTAAGTGTTGCTCTATCCTGCCTCTGAAAACAACCCATTCAAAAAATTCAATCCTAGAAATTTAAATTTAATTCATGCAACCTTGTTAAACTGAACAAATTCTAAAAAGGCTTCATTACAATGGTAAGAATTGGCTTCTCCTTGTGAAAACAAAGCGGTTGGATGTGTTATTAGGGGTCTGGTTCATTTGCCCGACGTTTACTTCACCGAAGGGTCACTTGACCGAAAATCACTTCACCGAAAAAATTGCTTCACCGAAAGATCACTTGATCGAAGCGTTCATTTCACCGAAGGGTCACTTGATCGAAAGGTACATTTCACCGAAGGGTCACTTGATCGAAAAGTTCATTTCACCGAAAGGTCTCTTTACCTAAAAGTTCATTTCATCGAAAGGTCATTTCACCGAAGGGTCAGTTTATCGAAAACGCTAGATTTCATTACAGGATCTGTTGAAGCATGGTGCAAGTTTGACAGACAGACCACCGAAACGTTAGGGGATCATACTCAAATTGCACTTTTGATTTCTCCGTGTCACAGAGAACGCAAAGATTTAGTTTTAAGGCAAAAATAATTAATTTTAAGTCCCTATGCCTCGGCCTAGGCCTTTTTAGCAAGTTTTATCATGTTCATACGTTTTTCATAAAAATCATGTTCAGTGCTCATGTTCATAAATAGTTTACATGAAAAGTCAAGTTAATAACGTTGCACATTTATTCAGGCAAAAAAGAATCAATATTAGGGCCGTAGGCCTCGCTTAGGCCTTTTTAGCAAATTTTAACCGTGCGTGCTCATGTTCATAAGGTTTACATAAAAAATCAAGTTAATGATGTTACACATTTTTTCAGGTAAAAATAATCAATTTTAGGGCCCTAGGCCTCCGCTTAGACCTTTTTAGCAAATTTTAATCGTGCGTGCTCATATTTATAAGGTTTACGCAAAAAGTCAAGTTAATAATGTTGCACATTTATTCAGGCAAAAAAGAATCAGTCTTAAAGCCCTAGGCCTCCGCTTAGGCCTTTTTAGCAAATTTTAATCGTGCGTGCTCATATTTATAAGGTTTACGCAAAAAGTCAAGTTAATAATGTTGCACATTTATTCAGGCAAAAAAAAATCAGTCTTAAAGCCCTAGGCCTTAAGACTCCTCCCTGGGCGAATGATCAGAAGCCAGCGCTTAGACCACTGAGCCATCAAGGCGACTCGAGGTGTTCACATTATTTTGTCCAGCCCCTGTATATAGACTATGCAGCTTATTTTTCGGTATAGTCAAGTGTTTTGAGACACGTAGCCTGGCGGAAGAACAATGAGTCGATCCTTGGTGGTAAAAAGATACTTCCTGCAGACGTAGGCTTTGTTTGACCACCTCTTGGATATTGTCATCACTTTACCACGTAGGTGGTGCTTCGGTTTCGGAGAAAGGCGTAAATCCCATGGTGCTAAATCCGGGTTATAAGGAAGATGAGAGAGAATTTGCGAGATCAATCGATAGTTTAGAGGTGTTTAGCAGAATGATATCGTACAACAACAGCAAGCCCACTTCGAGAAAAGCCCACGTCTTTTGAGGTTGACAGCCTCCTTAAGTATAGTTAGTGTGGCCTGGCAAGCTATTGCATTAATCATTGTTCCGCGAGGAGTGAAATTAATCAAGAGGCTGAATTGTGTGTCCCAAAACGCCGTTGCTAGCACCTTTCCCGGACTTGAAACAGGATACTTCCATATCTTGAATTTGACTTTACTCTCTATAGACTGTAATGGAACATCCATGTCTTATCTGGAAACGATTTTGCGTTGAAGAAATATCGGCGATATCCCCATTTGTGCGTTTTTTTCAGGTTCTGTCGGTTGGATAGGGCACCATGTGCTGTATTCTTTTCGGTAACCTAGATTCTAGTGAACACTGTTCCTCATTGTGCCGTGTGAAAGGTGGTATCGTTGTTGTATTCCTAGAAAGAGACAGTTCTTTCCAGGTAACAATAACTTCCTGTAATGATGTTTCGATGCCGTGAACATGCTCAGCGGAAATCACAATTTGTTCGTCCATTACAATTAACCGACTGTGTCCGAACGGACACCACACCTTCCCGACGTGCTAAGCGTGGATACAGAGAGAAAGGGGAACATAGTTAACCATGTATTTTTTACATTTTTATTGTGTGCCAAATCAACTGTACTCAGCAACGGAAAAAGGGTGCTTCAACATAAAATACAGGTATACAGTGTGTGTAATATTTATTCGGTTAACGAATTTGGTCTGAACTGAGCCCACTATCTCAAACTTTGTACGTTATGAGGTGGCTAGCTGGAGAGTACAGTCAGACCAAACTTTACAACAGAAAATAGTCGATTAGAGTGTACAGTGCAAACTAAACTTTGTAACAAAAAAAATATTTGACTTTTTTTTTATTTTCTTTTAGGGGTGGGGACATTTTTTCTTTGCTTAGAACAGGCTTGCCAAAAAAAAAAAAAAAAAAAACGTGTATAAAAATGAGAGGAGGAAGAAGGTTCGGGGCCCACCTTTATGTTCTCGTCTGAAAAATAATTCAAATTCCGACCCACTTCCCTTCTCCTCTGGCAAAAATGTCTGAATCCGTCACTGATACCTGTTGCATTGTCATTACACCGGCACCATAGACAATCACCAGCTCACGGTGGATTTCGGCAAGCTGGATGCCCTTTGCCCATAAAAAAAATCAGATTACTGTTGGCACTTTTTTAACGTGAAAAGAACACGCTTCTATGTGACAGAGATAAAAAGAAAAACAAAAGAGTTGTTCCTTATCAATGTTATTGTTGTCAACCATTAACAATACACAGTTGTGGGAAGTTTATAACGAAGCAAATTTCTCCGTCATTTTTGTCCACGCCGGGGCTCGAACCCGGGTCCCCTCATTCCGGAATAAGTCGCTCTACCAATTGAGCTACGCTTACGTTCGTTCTGACTGCTATCTGCCTTTATGTCGTGTGCGTCCTGCTGGGCAGGTAAGTCACAAGTTCTCTCCAAGTTTCTTCCACAGCGGTCTGTCTGGAGCCAGTCTCCTACATGTCATTCCTGCATGCTTTCGAATTTCATCCACCCATCTCTCACGTTTTCTTCTGAGTATTTTTCTGTCCCTTGGTATCCAGTAAAATATTTCAGTTGTTCATCGGACATATTGCTAGAAGAACGGACCACCCGTAGATAAACATATATGCACAAAGAAAGGATATTTTACTATAAACACTCGCTTCATAACGTGTAGACCAGTGGCTGCTTTGCAGGTGAAGTAGATGAAGTGCCTCTTCACCTCTTTCACTTAAAATAAAGTTTTATTCAGTGTTTATGTATAATATTCTTTTTAGCACTTCAATTCCAAAATAGCCAAAAATTGGAATAAATATAATTCACATATAGCGCGCTCTATACGGAAACCAAGTCCTTGTACGCAAAACAGCGCAAGCGACGAAGAGCACAGTTGAAAATGCTTAGAAATCTGCACTTTTGGGGCAAGTTTCCATGGTAACAGTGACGTCATCCGCTGCAGTCTACTCGCGTATGTGAAGAGATTTCGCTTTGGACGCCGCGCTCTGCACCTCGTTGTTTGAAGGTGGAGCGGAGCGGATTAGGATACCTTGCGATCCAACAGGCTTTTGCCTTGTAGTGTGTGGTCCTTTTTGGTTTACCCATGCAGCTTTCGAACGTAATTTGTTTTTTCGTGCTTTGTGATTATTTGTTGACAACTTTAGCTGTTAGTTTAGTTTCGTGTGCAGTTTTTTGCTTTACATTTTTGGTAATAGTATTTAATGAAAGTTTTGGTTTCACCGATCTATTACTCGAAATTCTGCAGAAGAAATCGCTAGATATAAACTACTGCAACTCTGTGACTCAAATTAAAAAAAAAAAAAACTCGTGAAATTTTGAGCCATAAAAGGGACGATGAGGTTTTTAAAACACTGTTTGAAATAGCTAGAAAAATCACAGAAATAAGCGATTTAAACTGGAATATGCTACTCTTACACAAGAAATATTTTTTTTAAATTATAAGCAATTGTATTTTGAAATTCTTGATTCCTATGCAAATGCGTATATATTATTTCAAGACAGAAAAACTTCGTTTTGTCCGTTTTGCTGATACAACGATGCTCTTGAAACTCTACAACATTTTTACGCAATATATTTACTAAACACCAGCGTCATAAAAATGAACCGAGTCTTGTGTATGCCTATTAAAAATGAAGGAATATATCGACTCAAGAACTCTTTGGAGTGCTTCATGGCGATAAAGACATTTTTGCAGAAGCTTATAAATTGGTTTCCTTCATTTGAACAATTCCATGTACAAGTTCGCCAGTAGAAAAGAGTTTTTCTTTCCTCAAACGAATACAAACTTACTCAAGAAATATTATTTCTGAAGATAGGCTTGCTTCTTTAGCAAATGTTTCTATTCAGAAAGAGACTTTATTGATGCTCATGAAGAAACAACCATTCTATGACGGCATAATCGACAAATTTACAGCTTTTTTTGAAAAAGAAAAGGATTTTATTTACTATACAAAAAATATGCAAGTTCTTATTAAGTGATTATCATTGTAGACAGTAGATGTCTTTTTCGTGTTGCACTTGTAGCTCTTCATCTATTTTTCCAACCACGAGCCGCCACTGGTGTAGACCCACCTTTCGTCCGCCGTTCCGGTGGCGCAGTGCTGTAAGCGCTGGCTTATGACTATTCGTCCGAGATGGGTCTGAGTTCGAAACCCGCTGAGCCAAAGCGGGTTTCGAACTCATAGCCCACTGAGTTGCTCACGATGCTGGTCGTTAAACCTCCAATAAAATAAAAAATAAAAATACTTTCGTCCTCATAACCATAGCAACACGCCGTGGCATAGACTCAACAAGGTGCTAGAAACATTTTGGTGGTATCCCAGTGTAATATCTTGAACCTCAAAATTTTCCCATACACCAGTACGGTGATAATATGTGTGAGTGTGTGTGTACATATATAGAAAGAGAGTGCCTTTCATAGTAGGCTACCGACACTAAGTTTTTTTGGGGGGAGGGGAGGGGAGGGGAGCTGCGCGCTTCACAGGTCTAACTGTGAAAGCGTTATTGTACATCAGGCCATATAAAAGTTATGCCACTGTTTGACTGCGTAGAATACTCTTGGTTTATGACATCAGCACTGTTAAATATTTTAAGCGAAATGCATTGAAACGCACGAAGTGGTTTAAACCACTTTTACGAGCGATACTTTTTGCATCATTTTGATCACGGTGAAACTCAAGGTTAAACGTTCTACCGATCTCTCATTATTTTATTTTTTTGTAGGATGGTAGAACCACGACAAACTATGTACTACACAATTTGCTTCGTGAAAATCTACTTCGTCTCTAATCTTTGATTAGTACTTGGATTTGACTTCTCTGTGCATACTGACAGTCAGCAATTAGTGTTAGAGATTTTTTGCAACTTACTGTCACGTCATGACGCAATCGCCAAAACCTGGTGGGAATCTCAAAGGCCGAAATAGAAACTGCTTTGTCGCATGGAGAGTATATAAACAGTGTCGAGAAAAGGATAATAACGTAAAATTTATTATCTTAAGCAAAGATGATGTAAAAAAACTTGAATGAGGTTATAGAGCTTGTGCGCTGAACTTGGTGGTAGCAACAGCAATTGACTTTACCTACGTTTTGAATATGTTTGATATCACTTATGAAAAATTGATTAAAAAAATCAGCTGTATGTAGCTTAGAATTTCATTATCGTTTGAAAGCTTGTAAAAAATCCATCGTACTTACAGCAACTGTTTTACACTAGACAATGAATGGAATCCTCGTTTTAACCTCCCTGGGGGCGAGTGGTATGAAAACTTCTAATCTTAAGAGATGGGTCCAGGTTCGAATCCTGAGTGAGACATGGATAGTGTTTTTGTCTTACTGCAACCAATGAACTTTAATTTGGAATGGACTACTGCTTACAGCACATTGTGTTGCTCACGGTGGTGGTTAATCCCTCAATTCCTAAAAAAATAAGGGATATTTCAGACAAAAGTATTTATTTATTTGGGGGTTTAACGACCACTGTAAGAAACTCAATTGGCTATAAGCAGTCAACTGGTTCCAGGGAAGAGAGAGAGAGCCAATGTCGTAAGATCAACACGACATCCATGCCTCACGAAATCATCTCAGATAAATGGTCAAAAGCCAGCTCTTAGACCAGAGCGCCACCGGGGGCTGCGTAAAGTGTTTCCAAAGGTGGGAATCAAACCAAATAATGTACGTTTCCAATATGATATAGCTCACATAATAATGAAATCTAAAGTATGAAAATGTCTGCTCGTTTCCGAGTCTTGAAATCCTCAGAAGCTGCCCCAAAAGCAGGCTATTCATTCATTACGGGGTTAGGGTTCCACATGAGGCTGTATTTAACCTAAGTCGCCGATTCTGTTCGTTCCTTGGAACCAGTACCCCTATTAGAGACGCGCGTTACACTATATGTGGAGTCGTCAAACAGCGAAACAGGAAAAAAACAACTGAAATGTAGGCAAACAAGATTGTATTCGGAAATTCTGCTATATAAGACTGCGGACCTCCCCGATGACCGAGTGGTACGAAACTTTGGCCTCGAATCACTCGTCCGAGATAGGTCTGGGTTCGAATCCCGGGTGAATCAGGGATGGTATGTTTGCCTTACGGCACTGGCTCTCTACCTTACCTGGAACCAGTAGCTATTAGGGACGGGCGACAGTGTATAGTCCACTGAGCTGCTCACGATAGTTGTTAAAACCCCGAATAAAAAATAACAAGGTGGTCACTGGTATCAACAACGAGCATCCGTTATTGCGTTTGCTCCGAATTCCAGGTGATAAAAAGATCAATTCTTCCGTTTCATCTATAAATGCTCACTATTTTGGGGTGTAGCCTTTTATTGTGTGATATCCATGCCCGCTTTTGAGCTTTTCCACCCTTGATTCAGTATCCGGAACTTATTAAAAAAGGCTACTTGGGCTGAACTTAAGTAAATTCATTTTGATGTTGGAATCGAATACATCGAAGTTTCTTAATCCTGTTACAAATATATTCTTACTCATCAAGTGATGAAAGCACTTCATCACAAATATTCAAGCTAAGGGATGCCGACCCCGTGGCGCAGTGGCTTGAGCTGGCTTTTGATCTCTTGCCCGAGATGTGTCCGGGTTCGAATCCCGTGAGGCATGGATGTTATATTAGTCCAATGGCACTGGCTCTCTCTCTCTCTCTCTTCCATAGAACCAGTGTGCTGAATTGGGGTCGGACGACTGCTTATACAGCCCACTAAGTTGCTCACGGTGGCTGTTAAAACCCCAATCAAAAAGAAAATCTCTTTGTATCTGATATCTTACTTCTGCTATACGAAATTTTTGTGCCTCATTTTTTAATTTTTGTAACATACTTTTCAGCAGCTGGTGGGAGTAACTTTTTATTTCTGGATGTTTTATCGATTGTAGAAATTCGGTTGTTATTGTTTTTCTAACCAGTTGCATTGACTTTAAATGACTTTGAAAAAAAAAATTGCCTCAGAAAGGATTCAAAAGACGTGTTGATTAATAGCCAAAAATTCTGTGTTTCTTGTTTTTTCTGAATTTTTAATAAATTTCTTAATAAAGTTTTAAAATAAAGTTTTTAATAAGGTTAATATTTTAATATTTTTTTTAAAATATAATAATTTTTAATAAGCTTAATATTTTGATAAGATTTTTACTTTTCTGCAGTTGCTTTCTTGTTGCTTGCTTTATATACAAGGACAACCTGAAAAATTCAGAGTGGAATTTTGAGAAATTTTTTTATGTTAATCTTAAGGAAACAAGCACACCCACAGAAAAAGTACCTTCTTGGTACCCTCGGAAAGAAGCACACCCACTGAAAAGTACTCCTATTTTACCTTAAGGAAAGAAGCACACCCACTGAAAAAGTACCCTCTTGAGAACTTAATAAAAAATCTTAATGGACCTAGGTAGCCTAAATCGCCATGGATGACGTTTTTGGCAGCGATATAACATGGAATGCAAAGCAAAGCCAAAAACAGATGCTTCATGGAGGTGGCGGCGGCTGTTATCAGCGACAACTATCCGGACGGCGCTTTTCAGCGAAGATAAGGAACAGAGAGATAATTTTATTTTATACAGCAAACACTTCCATTTCTTTCTGTACGACTTTCTTCCAGTTAGCTTTAGCACTCGCAATGTAAAAGGATTTGTTAATTTTCATTGGATTAATATTTTACTGGAGAAATGTTTATACCTTATAGTAGTGAAACCACTACAACGGCTCTAAGGGCTATTGGTCTGAGAATTGAAATTTTCAAATCGCCAGCCTGTATTCTAAAGCTGTTAGAAACGGTAAGTGGTTAAGATATATAGAAATAATACGTTTGATTTATTAATAATTGTGTTTGGCTCCCAGATGTGGGCTACATATGGATATTATGTTCATTTTTACAGGACTAGATTTTTCTTTACCTGAAAGCAGTGGATCTGACGGGAAACGCCTCCTACTCTTAGTTCTTTTGGATTGTGAAAGGCGCTTAAACTCCAGAAAGAGAGAGAGAGAGAGAGAGAGAGAGAGAGGGAAAATAAGGAGCTACTGCGTTTGAAACTGGAATTCAGCTCCAGTAGCAGTCCGAATGCAATTCTTCCTCAAATTCGTTTTCATATTTCAAAGTTCAGAAAAATATTCTTTTCGAATCTCAGTAAATGTCCAAACTCAGAAAAAAAATTCTTTCCCCTTCAAATTACTGTATCTGGTATGGGAGTGTTAAACACCCTATATTAAGCTATCTAAACCCTTTATATCCCGTAAGATGATGATCTCTGTGCTGTAATGTGTCATGAAGTGCGGGAAAAACAAGTGTATTGTACATGTATCGTGTTACAGTCGGTTCACGCTCTCTGGCGTTACATTAATTGCAAAAGTTTTATTGTTAAGAGAATGATAACTTCTTTGCTACGACTGCAATCTTCAAAATAACGTTATAGGAGGTAGATCCTCCGTATGTTAAAATTTTACTAACAAGAAATAAATCAACACAGAAAAATTAAATAAGTATGTAGAATAAATGACAAGTGTTTCATGGTTGCAGTGGGATTTTTTGCGGAAGTCGCCACTTAGCTCATCTCTTGGTTCTTTATGGATAACGTAAAAGGAAGCACCGGTAGACAAGTGGTCAGAGGCGTTGGTTTCTGGCTAATCGCTGGAGCTCGTTCCGGACTCTAGACCAGGATGAAGCAGGCCCGGGGCTATCCCCTTCTAAGGACCAGTGGTCCCAAGTCAGTGACGGGCGAGTACTTATGGCACTGGATACTCATGGTGTTCATTAAACGCTCATCTCCCAGACACAAAAGATATCCTTGGGAGGGGAGGGGGGGGGGGGGGTTAACGACCACCGTGAGCAACTCGATGGGCTATACGCAGTCGCCTGTCCCTAATTTAGGGCCACTGGCTCCGGAGAAAGGAGACAACCAGTGCCGTAAGACAAACACAACATCCATACCTCACGGAATTCGAACTCGGACCCAATCGGACAAACGGTCAGGAGCTATCGCTTAGACCACTGCGCCACAGGAGCGGTAGATATCTATTATATTGCTGCCTCCCCTAATTCATAGGTGAGGCTGATAGGCTAAATAAAAAAACTGAATATTTAAAATATTATTAATACTTAATATTTAAAATCGTTTAGAATCACGTTCACCGCAAAAGTACTTTTTTTTCTTATAGAAATAAAAAATAATAATATTCTCGGTATGTGACTCCCACGTAACATTCATTCTTCTGTTTTAAATTGCATTAATAAAATCATGTATAATTAAATTTAATTAAAATATTGTAAATGATTAAAACAAGTCAAACTTTAAAAAAAACTTTTGAAAGTCTTCTTTCCGGGTTGTTTTTGACTAATCCGTTCACCGCTAAAGCACTTTTTTACTTAGAACTACATCACTGATTTGCTGGGTTGCGAACGGAATTCGAAACGGGTCGAAAATCTTTACCCGTTTCCAGACCTGACCTATATATATATGTTTTCAAACACAACTGCGAGAGTCAAAAAGGTCCCTCCCCAGTAATGTTAAGGCTGTTCCACCTGATTCTTTCTGATGGATCTGCAGTAAAAAATTTTGGATTAAGTGACTTGTATGTTTAATTTCAGATTTTGCTGTTTTCTTGAAAACATATCAAGCTTCAGAATAAGTTTCACAGCAACACCAATTTTCACAAGCATATGATGTTCTGGAAGTTTTGAAAATGTGGATGTTGTTTTCATCATTGCCCCTTAAAAGCAAGAGACACTGTTCTTTCTGAGGACACTTTTCCTTCATATTTCATGACAAAATCATTTTCAGTCCGCTGGTACCAATATCGAGCACAAAATTCCAAAGTGCGCACTTCTTCCTGAAAAAATTTCTTTTTTTGTTTTACAAAAATAAAACGAAAAAAAAACAACCCGGCGTCGAAAGCGGGTCAGGAACCCTTTGACCCAACTTGTTTGACCCGCAAATAATTTTTACCCGTTGATCCGCTGATCCACTACCCGATTCCATCTCTAGTTGCTACTGGGCTGTTAGTTTGCACGTTTCTTGGCGGTCTCTTTTGACCCCTCTGATCGCCATTTGCTAGAAACTTTTTAATCATTTAAAACAAATAATTATATTTAAGCCAAATATTTCAAAAGCTGCATGATTGCAAAATTGACAAAGCGGCTGCTTAGAATTATAATTATGTAACACAGTTTCACACAGCGGTACTTCATATTACGTACAATACAGCGGAGGACAATGTATTCCTAGTGTATAAAGCGTGTATTTTGCATTGGTGGATGTACAAACTTTCCACTTATCATTACAAATTAGGTTTTCTGCTTTAGTGTTTTGCTTGTGACCTTTGTTATATGACAATCATCTAATCAGTTGCTGCGGTGAAGCAGATTTCCACACAAAGCACACCCACGAACGTAAACAATGTTATCAGTTTACAGGTTCCTTGCACTTTCAAACTAAAATCTCCCTTCTGTCTTGTCAGACGTTTATCCATAACGCCCTCACAGTTTTGCTCAGTTGTATGTACTCGGGTAATATTAGTGGAAAGCCAAGTCTCCAGTTGCTCTTGTAAAAGTTAATAAAGTGTTGATGAATGATAATAATTAATGAAGCCATAGAGTAAATTTTTGATATGCTATATTTTAAATGGTTAACTTAATATCTAGCTAATTAGCTACTGCTCTTAAGGTGCGTCGCATAAATATAGAAACAGTCGACTTTGCGCCGTGAACACAATGCGAATATAGGTAGGAAGCTGAAGTGGTACCTAATTAGACATAACCCTACAACAAACGTTTCGATCAGTCGAGATGACCGGATTGTGTGAAAAGAACACCACAAGGTGAGATAGCGTAATTCTAGATGTCTCATAAATATAAAGACAACTATGTAAAGTAGCCACATGCGAATGAGATGTAAAAATTAGCATGTTGTACGCACGCGCATGGGCCGTAATTCGGTCCAGCCTACAAAAGACAGCGGACCTGCCGTCAGACATCCATTTGCCGAAATGACACGCAACAGTCAACTGTTGCGTGGCGTTTCGGCAAATGAATGAGTGAGGAAGTGCAGAAGATTTGGAGACTGAGAGCAAATGGATTGCCTATAGTGAAAATTTGTAAAGCCATGGGGAGGATTAGGGCAGTCATTTATAAGACTTTATCGAAACGCTGTGCGTTAACTGCAAGAAAACGACCTGGCAGGCCTCGAATAACAACCAAACGAGATGATCGTGCCATCATGCGTTTAGTTTCATCCCAAAGGTTATCACTATGTCAAGTTTCTCGGACTGTTGGTGTCACCGTCTCGAAGGACACAGTTCATCGACGAATCGAGGAAAGTCGCAACATTGTGCTCCGTAAAATGTGCCGTTTGCCACACCTCACGCGGCGCCACAAAGAAGCTAGATTGTTATGGGCAAGCAGCCACGTGCACTGGACGGACGAGTGGAACACAACTATTTTCTCCGATGAGAAAAAGTCCAACCTGGACAGGCCCTGACCGTTGGAACTGCTATTGGCAGGATTTACGACGAGAGTCAAGCACCTTCTTCAGAAGACAGAAAGGAGGGGGATCTGTGATGGTCTTAGGAGCTTTCCCGTTCAATGGGACAACGGATATCGCTTTTCTGCAAGGCAGGCAAAACTCCGAAACGTATCAGGACATACTCAACAGCCACCTTCTACCGCTTGCCGAAACTCTAATGGGTGTTGATTATCTGTTCCAGCAAGACAATGCCTCTATCCATCGGTCTGTGTCAACGAAAAGCTGGTTTAACACTCATCATGTGGCCGTAATGGATTAGCCAGCACTGATTCCAGATCTGAACCTTATCGAGAAACTCTGTGGTATCCTAGCTCGTGATGTGTATGCAAATGGACGGCAATTCTCAAGTGTGATGGCATTTAAAGAGCAGATTGAACGAAGCTGGTACGCACTCCGTCCAGAACACTTACATCACTTGGTGGACAGCATGCCCAATCGGGTTTTCAGTGTTATTCGGAACAACGGCTCCACTATTCGTACACGAGGTGCTCATAACTAGTAAGTCTTTATATTTTTGAGACTGCGTTTTCTTGTACTTGGCGTTGGAATTGTTATGTTTCCGCCAAACTATTGTGCAGCTGCGTATCCAATGCTATTTCTGCTATAAATATGAGGTGTACATTTCAGCTCGTTGTTGTTTCTTTTTTATTCGAGAATTTGTTCTGTCTCTATATTTATGCCACGCACTATAGATAGCTTCATTACACATAAAATTACACTTTTGATAAACAATCAGTTAGGTAGAAAGAAATATTCATTTATGTAATTACAACAGTTTTTTCTCCAAGTACTGTGCTGTAGAACATCAATGTAATCCACTACCAGTCTCTCTGGTATGATACATATTGATCGGTCACATGTACACTACCTGATCAAAAGTATCCAGACGTTTGCCCATCCTCTATTGAGTTGGTTCACGCTTTGCTGCTATCACCGCCCACACTCTGCTGGCAGGACTTTCTAGTAGATTTTGGTACATTGTTGCCAAAACTGCCTTCCATTCTGGCACAAGAGCATTTGTCAGGTCGGTCACTGACGTCGGGTGGTTCGGCTTGGATCGCATGTGGCGTTCAAATTCACCCTAAAGATGTTCCATGGGGTTGAGATCCCTGCAGGTCAGTCAAGTTCTTCCACACGCATCTCATCGAACCATTCCTGCATGAACCTCGCTTTGTGGTACGGGGCATTGTTCCATTGGTAAAGGAAAGGGCCATCACCGAAATGTTGCCATATTACTGGGAGCACAGAATCGTCGAGAATGTGATTACAGGCTGCGCCGTTAAGATTCCCACACATTGGAACTAGAGACCCAGCACGGCTGGATGTCTGCAGTGTCCACGCAACTGCTGGGGTCGTATTTCAGTATCGATCAATACCCTTGATCTTGTCGTCGTCAACTTCAGCAGGTTAATCGGAGAGTGAGGTTCATCAGCATGGTTCTTCGGAGAGTGAGTAATTTCCACGACGAAACTTTGCAAACCAGTACCTGAACAGCTGAACGCTTACACTATAACGAAGTAAATTTCTCCGTCATTTTTATCCGCGCCAGGATTCGAACCCGGGTCCCCTCATTCCGGAATAAGTTGCTCTACCAATTGAGCTACGCGGACGTTTTTTTTTCTGATTCCTATCTGCCTTTATGTCGTGTGCGTCCTTCTGGCAGGTACGTCACATCTCCTGGTACGTTACATCATCTCCCCCTTATTATTTTTTTTTTGATGTGCTGGAGAAGGGATTCTCTTATTTTTCCTATCTCGCGGTGTGGAAATAACATCACACCAATGCGAGATTTTGAACGGTCGGGTCATCCGGATATTTCGGGCGCCATTATAACGAAGTAAATTTCTCCGTCATTTTTGCCCACGCCAGGATTCGAACCCGGATCCCCTCATTCCGGAATAAGTTGCTCTACCAATTGAGCTACGCGGACGTTTTATTCTGATTCCTATCTGCCTTTATGTCGTGCGCGTCCTTCTGGCAGGTGCGTCACATCTCCTGGTACGTTACAACACCATACAGAGAACATTTTATTTTTATTTTCGTTGCGTTTTTGCCTTTGCATTAGAAAAACTGCAGTAAACGGCAAAAAATTTTCTTATTGACTCCCATTTTCAAAAATACCAAATGAACACATTTGAACCGGTCACGCCCACTTATTTTTGTATAGTGGTGTCGGAACTTCACCTATCAAAATGCCTAAATATCATATGTCTACAATGCAAATTAAACTTTGCCGTCCCCGATGGTGCGGCGGTTTACGCTTTGGTTTCTGACCATTCGTCCGAGGTGGGTCCGGATTCGAATCCCGTGAGGCATGGATGTCCTGTTTGTCTTACGTCACGGGCTCGCTCCCTACACTGGGAATCAGTGGCCCTAAATTAAGAACGAGCTATTGCTTATAGCTCATTGAGCCCCCAATAACAAAACGTCTTGAAACTTCCCCTTCTCCCTACCCTAATAAAAAAAAAAAAACTTTCCTTTTAAATTTGTACCAACGATATCTATAGCTAAAATACGAAATCTATAGCCAATACATCCGCTGTCCACAGCATCCTGACTTGAAAAAGAAATTCAACTGTGGGTGGTGATTCCAAATTCATTTTCATTTAGCGAAACATTCTTTATTTTAAAAGAGACAAGGGTGGAGTCCATATGCGTTCGATTTCTTTTCATTTAATAGTTTTTATATTTGTGCTATACTCTTGTAATCAATTCAGTGGCCTACGGAGGATTGCTTTATGGGGGTGGCACAAAATATTGAAAATGCAAATAAAACTGCACGGAAGAAAACATCTCCCAAAATATTACGAAGCGATAAAAAAAATATCTCCGCCATATTAATATGCAATTCCACAGATTCGTTAAATACGTGTTTAAAAATGAATGCAAATATGCATATTTGAAAATAAATGGATCTATTTAAAAATAAATGCTAATATATTTAAAAATAAATGCTAATATATTTAAAAATAAATGCTAATATATTTAAAAATAAATGCTAATATATTTAAAAATAAAACAAAGATGTTTAAAAATAAATGCAAATATATATTTAAAAATAAGCAGTCAATAACAAAGAACGAATGACCAAGTGATACTCATTAATTTTGTTCGCACATTTATATTACCATTGTATTCTTGGACTTTTGTTATTTATTATTTTTGTAGATGTAGTCCCGGATGCGTATGGACTAAATTCTGTTTTGTTGCGGAGTGGCATGAAATTGTAGTTAAATAAATAAAAAAAAAATATCCCCTGACTTCCCCCAATGAATGAGCCACTGAATCAATTTATGTTACGAACTTTTTTACAGTATATTTTTTGTTTTGATGGCTCAATTATCTGAACTCGTTTTGTAGACAGGAGTGAAAAACTGTTTGTATGCATTTGTATATTGTTTTTCTTCTAGTATTTACGAATAATGAGCTTACCCGCAATCTTAAACCTGAATTTAAACATTTTAGTGATCAATGTTTTCATTGTATTTTCTATGTATGTTCACTTCTACCTTTTCTCCCGTTGTCGCTCTATTCGCACGAGAAAATCGCTGTCTCGATGCCTACGATAAAAGTTGTTTGGTGAATTTTCATTGCTTGTTCTCAGAGCAGAAAAACTACGTTTCATATATATTAATAAAAAAGTTTCAAAATATATATATATACATTATATTGACAAAAGTCACCAGACACCTAGAAGAGAAACACACCATAGCATTTATTGACATACATTAGTACGGTGTCGGTCCACCTTTGGCCTTAATGCATGCACTGACCTTTCGAGACAGGCTTTCGACAAGGTTTTGGAACACAACGATAGGTATGCGCTTCCATTCAGTACATAATGCTACCGCTAACTATTCCTTAGTAGTAGGCCTTGGTTCCAAACTTCTTATGCGGCGCTCTAATTTCTCCCATACGTGCTCTATGGGAATAAGGTCAATGCTCTGTGCTGGCCAGTCCACACACGATACGGAATTATCGTCAAACCATGCCATAACATTCCTTGCTTCATGGCTCGGCGCATTATCCTTCTGATGCCATCAAGGCTCGGTTCCATAGTATTGCCACAGAGTTGGTAGGGCATAATTGTCTAGAATATCGAGGTAGACTTGCTAGTTAACAGGTTTGTCCACGATAACCAATGGGCCGGGGCCATGCCACGAAAAACAACCCCACACGAGTACACTGCCAGCTCCAAACTTGACCGTAGGAACGGTACACTGTGGTAAATAGCATTCCCCCGGCTGCCACTATACCCAGACACGGCCATCAGACTGATGGACCGTGTATCTTGATTCACCAGTCCATAGGACCCGTTTCCATTGATCTACAGTCCACGATAGATGTTCTTTACACCATGCTAAACGACGAGTAGAATTCCGAGTGGAGATGAAAGGTTTATGAGCAGCCGCACGACCTCGGTAACCCATGGAATAAAGTTTTCTGTGAATGGTGCGTGTACATACCGAGGTTTCAGCATTTTACTCACCTGTACACTGAAGTCTTGTGGAGTACTCAATCGATTAGCTATAACGACTCTCCTGAGGCTTCGACGTCTTCTACCACTGATTTTCTTTCATCTGCCGGTGCGTTTTGCTGCTTCATGCACGCCATGTGTCTTCCACTTATTCAGTACATCCAACACAGTTGACTTTGGTATGTTCAAACGCCTCTCGGTTTCTCTTATGGACAACCCACTAATATAACACCCAACAATCTTTCCTTTCTCAAAGTCAGTTCTCTCCCGCCGCGACATTTTCACTCAACCTCACAGTGCGATATGATCGCTGTCAGCTGCAGGCTTGTTTTTATACCGTTCGCAGTTGCACCGCGCATCTTAACAACGCAGCGGATCCGTTCATTTGCTTTTGAAAAGGTGTCCGGTGACTTTTGTCAATATAGTGTAATGCTTGTACTGTGTGTGTTTCACGGCTTTTTTTCAACGCACGAAATGTTAATATAAAGTTATGTTTCAGGACTTTCTCTAAAATTAACTGATAAGTAAATTTTCATACTCCTACCTGCATTGTAATTTAATTTCATAATAAACAACTTATGACAAAAGTAAGCATTCATACATAGATTTTGTTCTCTTCTCAGATCTATCCTCAGAGCATGACTATAAATGTACTTATAATATCATTGCATTTACCTGAGATGGTAGTATCTTAACATGGTAGAAATTTTATACCAAAGCAAAGACAAAGGTTATAAGATGGTAGTTTGAAAAAACGGAAAATTAACAAGACAAAAAAATTTGCAGTAAACGATTTGGGTGAAACCCCCAGTAGGACTTACTTTCTTACACCAACATACACCGATCTCAGCTAAAACATTAAAACCACATATCTAATATAATGCAGGTCTTCCTCTCACCGCCAAAAGATCTCTCACCCGATGAGACTTAGATTCGACGAGATGTTGCTAGGTATCTCTTGATATTTGGTACAAGGACTGCAACAAAAGATATCGCAGTTCCCTAAATTTGGGGTGATGCTGCTCGTAGCCGTTTCTCCAACTCAAACTACAAATGCTCGATAGGATTCGTGTCCGGCGAATTTGAGGGGCATGGCAATAAATAGAATTCCTCTTCATTTTCTTGGAACCATTCCTGAACCTTTTTTTGCAATATCACATGGAGCATTGTCTTGTTGAAAGATACCATCTCCACCAGGGCATGTAGTCGTAATAAAGGGGTGTAGTGTACTAGGTCAGCCACCATGCTCAGGTACGTGGTAGCTGTCAAGATTTCCCTCTACGGGGATAATGGGCCCAAGTGTTCCCCAAGAAAATATTGGTTGGTTGGTTGGTTGATTGCTTGGTTGATTTTCATGGCGCAAGGGACATGTTTGGCCAAAGAGTGCCAGACACAAGACAAACAAACAGTATTAAAAACGTGGTATAATGCTTAAAATCTGGTTGATTCAGTAAAAGTGAAAAATGAGAATGATGGAACTGTTAAAATCTAGATACATTAAAAAGAGTCAATTTGTTTTAAAAATGAAAAGACAGCGACTGTATCACAGTGGTCATCTAGGAGTCGCTGCAGAGTAGCGGCGTCCTCGGTCAACAAATGAGAATGAAAGAAGTGAAAACGTACATCACGAAAACGAACATAGCTACACAGAAGATGAGTGACAGTGAGTCGGTCATTGCACGTCTCACACATCGGCACAGTGTCGCCCAAGAAAATATTTCCCAGACTATCACGCTCCCTCCAGCCACCTGGATAAGTCCCACAGTGCATCCAGGTGAGAAGGCTTCCTTGGGTAAACGTCGCACACAAGCTCGTCCGTCGACATGGTGTAACAGAAAATGGGATTCGTCTGACCTGAGACTCTCTTCCAGTCTTATATGGTCCAGTGTCGATGATCACGTGCCCACTGCAAGCATTGACGACTGTGTACGGCAGACGAATGGGTCTGCGGATGTGAAGACCAACATCGAAAAGCTTACGATGAACTGTGTTTTCGGACACATTGGGCCCTTCACCACAATTGATATTATGGGTAATGTAAACCACAGCAGACCACCTGTTGCTTCGGACAAGTCAGGATAGCCCGCGCTGACCTCTGGCACCAATGTGGCGTGGCCTGATCACGCCTTGTCGACGGTTCAAAATGTCACCAGTTTCGGACCACCTTTGATAGGTACTAATTACTTTATAACGTGAGCAGCCTACCAGCTTCGCTGTTGCGGAGATACTCTTACCAAGGCGTCTTGTCACAACCCGATCTGGTGTGAGGTGCCTGCCCCGCAGGACGCCCACGACATAAAGGCAGATAGCAGCGAGAATGAACGTGACGTATGCCTGTTATTAGATAAGAACCAGAGATATAAACTACGAGACAACAGTTGCTCGTGTGGAGTGTTGGAGTGTGGAGTGTTGGAGTGTGGAGTGTTGGAGTGTGGAGTGTGGTTGATACTGATATCTTATGTAAACTGTGAAGTGCTATGATGTATTAGTGAAAACATCTGGAATAAAGCCAATTTCCGTAAGTTTGACTTTTGTTTTAAATGTTTCGTCTGGCCGTTAAGGTTTAATGTAGGAACTATGGTTATGTTTTTAAAATGACGTAAGAAGAGCGACAAAGAATCAGTACGAAAAGACATTACGTTATACTGGCCTTTGTCGAAATCAGGAAAATTCTTTGCTTTTCCCATGTTCTGACGAACCGAATTACTGGTTGATAGAGCTCCGACTCAGGTATTGTTCTCGTATATATAATTCACGACCTTGGCACGTGACGCTGATTTGCTGTACGCGCGCTTATTTGCATAACGCATAGGTAGTTTTAATGCTTTGTCTGATCGGTGTATGTCTTATCATTTCAGAGGAACTTTAAATCTTAATGAAAACATATAATTATGTAAGATATGTACACTTTATTAGACTGTTTCAAATGAAATATCGGAATATTGTGAGAATCTTCAAACACCCAAAGTACGCTGTAAAATAAACTTTTCTAATCAAAATAATCACTCCAGTCGTGAAAAAATGTCAAGCTTCAGGATACGACTAACTCATGGAATGCGTTTTCAACTGATGTTTCATTGGGAAATTATTTGCCCTGTAAAAGGGGTGTCAAGGTGCTTAAAGAAGTTATAGTCCGTAGGGGGCTGATCAGGGGAATACTGCATATGAGGTAAAGTTTCGTACCTCAACTGGTACAGCTTAAGGGTCGTCTGGCGTGCACCATGCGCCTCGCTTAATCACGGAGAAGTATAGGCCCATGGCGATTGACTTATTCTGGCTGTTTGGAGGACAATTTTCCGAGCATAATGTCAAGTTCTTGGCAGTACCTGTCTGTCATAATGGTTGTCATTTCCTAAGTAAACGAACTACGTAAATCTTGAGTTTTATGAAATGACAGTTGGACTTCCTTGGGGTCTAACCGGAGTGCCCCTTGACCGCTGTTGAAGTCTTCCATAGTTCAGAGGTTAATTTTAATATAAAAAATCCCACTGCCCCTGCTCTGTACCAAACAAAACTTGATGTTATTCAGAGGCTACTGCAGTTGGAAGATGTCCATTAACTGAGGTTTCACCATTACCTACCTAATCGCCTAAACTGCATATGGAAAGTGGTGCAAAGAATATCCTGAAATTTTCTCAACGGTTTCATGGTCGTTGCTGCGTAAACAAAAAATTCGAATTCTTGGAAAATAACTCAAAAGTTACCTGCATCTATCGAAAAAGTCCTGGTTCCAATACATCAAGACGTAATGCTTTTCTTGCATGGGATACGAACTTAAGCAGTGTTTTCGTATGCCATGCAAGGAAGGCATAGTACATGTATCTGAAGTGCTACTATACGAAAATTCGAAAATAAACGCTGACAAATTTTTGCACTAGTTTTGTTCAGTTTAGTACATCCAAAAGAAAAATTTTTACACGCTGAAAAGTGGTACTTTTCGGAACTAATAATAGCCCCCAAGTGCATGCTACAATGACACTTTACCAAAATCGAAAATGAACACGCCCAGAGTTTTGTACTGTGGTGTGTAAAATGTTCTTTTTGGTGTACAAATGCGTACAAAACTAGTAAAACACTTGGCCGTGTTTAATTTCGTTTTTGGAAAAGTGGCACTCCGAGTACATTCTTTAATGCCATTCAGAAGGGCCCAAAAGTATCGCTTCAGGTGGCGTAGATTTTTTTTTATTTTTTTTTTTTGTTCGAAACTAGTACAAAACTCTAACTGTGTTTCTTTTCGGCTTTGAAAATGTGGCACTCCAGCATGTACTTGGAGTGCCACTATTAGAGATGGATAAGTACCTTTTCCGGAAATACACTAAATTTTCTTTTGGGTGTATAGGAGCAGTACAAAACTTTGGTAGCGTTTATTTTTGATGTTGGAAAAGTGGCACTCTAAGTACATGTGTCTGAAAGGCATTTACTTCTCGATATACTGGATATTTTGCACAGTCGGACTCTTAAAATAGTTTCTGGTAAAAACTGATCACAGTTGCTTCATGGATTATGGAACGCTGGCAAAGTAAATAACACTTGGTGGATCTGGGGATCCGGTAGTACTTTTCAGGAGCCCGCTACAGGAAATGTTAGGCTGTAGAACAATTTTTTATGGAAATGATTTAAGGTAAGTGTTGCTCTATCCTGCCTCTGAAAACAACCCATTCAAAAAATTCAATCCTAGAAATTTAAATTTAATTCATGCAACCTTGTTAAACTGAACAAATTCTAAAAAGGCTTCATTACAATGGTAAGAATTGGCTTCTCCTTGTGAAAACAAAGCGGTTGGATGTGTTATTAGGGGGTCTGGTTCATTTGCCCGACGTTTACATCACCGAAGGGTCACTTGACCGAAAATCACTTCACCGAAAAAATTGCTTCACCGAAAGATCACTTGATCGAAGCGTTCATTTCACCGAAGGGTCACTTGATCGAAAGGTACATTTCACCGAAGGGTCACTTGATCGAAAAGTTCATTTCACCGAAAGGTCTCTTTACCTAAAAGTTCATTTCATCGAAAGGTCATTTCACCGAAGGGTCAGTTTATCGAAAACGCTAGATTTCATTACAGGATCTGTTGAAGCATGGTGCAAGTTTGACAGACAGACCACCGAAACGTTAGGGGATCATACTCAAATTGCACTTTTGATTTCTCCGTGTCACAGAGAACGCAAAGATTTGGTTTTAAGGCAAAAATAATTAATTTTAAGTCCCTATGCCTCGGCCTAGGCCTTTTTAGCAAGTTTTATCATGTTCATACGTTTTTCATAAAAATCATGTTCAGTGCTCATGTTCATAAATAGTTTACATGAAAAGTCAAGTTAATAACGTTGCACATTTATTCAGGCAAAAAAGAATCAATATTAGGGCCGTAGGCCTCGCTTAGGCCTTTTTAGCAAATTTTAACCGTGCGTGCTCATGTTCATAAGGTTTACATAAAAAATCAAGTTAATGATGTTACACATTTTTTCAGGCAAAAAAAATCAATTTTAGGGCCCTAGGCCTCCGCTTAGACCTTTTTAGCAAATTTTAATCGTGCGTGCTCATATTTATAAGGTTTACGCAAAAAGTCAAGTTAATAATGTTGCACATTTATTCAGGCAAAAAAGAATCAGTCTTAAAGCCCTAGGCCTCCGCTTAGGCCTTTTTAGCAAATTTTAATCGTGCGTGCTCATATTTATAAGGTTTACGCAAAAAGTCAAGTTAATAATGTTGCACATTTATTCAGGCAAAAAAGAATCAGTCTTAAAGCCCTAGGCCTCCGCTTAGGCCTTTTTAGCAAATTTTAATCGTGCGTGCTCATATTTATAAGGTTTACGCAAAAAGTTAAGTTAATAATGTTGCACATTTATTCAGGCAAAAAAGAATCAATATTAGGGCCGTAGGCCTCGCTTAGGCCTTTTTAGCAAATTTTAACCGTGCGTGCTCATGTTCATAACGTTTACATAACAACTCAAGTTAATGATGTTACACATTTTTTCAGGCAAAAATAATCAATTTTAGGGCCCTAGGCCTCCGCTTAGACCTTTTTAGCAAATTTTAATCGTGCGTGCTCATATTTATAAGGTTTACATAAAATGTCAACTTAATAATGTCGCACATTTATTCAGGCAAAAAGAATAAATTTTAGGGCCCTAGGCCTCCGCATAGGCCTTTTTAGCAAATTTTAATCGTGCGTGCTCATATTTATAAGGTTTACGCAAAAAGTCAAGTTAATAATGTTGCACATTTATTGAGACAAAAAAGATTCAATTTTAGGGCCGTAGGCCTCGCTTAGGCCTTTTTAGCAAATTTTAACCGTGCGTGCTCATGTTCATAAGGTTTACATAAAAAATCAAGTTAATGATGTTACACATTTTTTCAGGCAAAAATAATCAATTTTAGGGCCCTAGGCCTCCGCTTAGACCTTTTTAGCAAATTTTAATCGTGCGTGCTCATATTTATAAGGTTTACGCAAAAAGTCAAGTTAATAATGTTGCACATTTATTCAGGCAAAAAAGAATCAATATTAGGGCCGTAGGCCTCGCTTAGGCCTTTTTAGCAAATTTTAACCGTGCGTGCTCATGTTCATAACGTTTACATAACAACTCAAGTTAATGATGTTGTACACTTATTCAGGCCAAAAGAATCAGTCTTTAAAGCCCTAGGCCTCGGCTTAGGCCTTTTTAGAAAATTTTAATCCTGCTTGCTCATATTTATAAGGTTTAAATAAAATGTCAACTTAATAATGTCGCACATTTATTCAGGCAAAAAGAATAAATTTTAGGGCCCTAGGCCTCCGCATAGGCCTTTTTAGCAAATTTTAATCGTGCGTGCTCATATTTATAAGGTTTACGCAAAAAGTCAAGTTAATAATGTTGCACATTTATTGAGACAAAAAAGATTCAATTTTAGGGCCCTAAGCCTCGGCTTAGGCCTTTTTAGGAACTCTAAACGAATTTCGCGAAAACGTTCCATGTAAGCCAAGCGAGAATTGTGCTTTAATTTGAAGAAATTAATTGCCGATGATCCGAGGTACACTTGGTTTGAGGGAACTGTACCCCGAACTTACGTAGTATTATATTCTGTGCCGCTGGAGTCTGTCAGTGTATCCAGGATGTTCCCCTTGAGGTGTCTGCGAAGTCCGTGAGCTTTGGGAGGGGGCTTTCCCCCAAAATGTTAAAATGGACGTAGAGCTGTAAACATTAGAACCTTGCTTTATATAATGATTCTGTACACGATCACGAATTTTCAGGAGGGTGGGACGAATTCACCCTCCCCCAAGTTTCTAAGAGCGCAGACAGGTGTTCAAATTAAGGGATTTGCTCGCAATTTCTATGCTTCATGTTGTGTTTAGTGCCAAACTATGTATGCCCTTCCCCCTCCCCCAGAAATTTGGTGAAGTCTGTAAAAGGGATACGAGGTGCTTGGTTTTGAGGGCTCTACCCCCAACTTCCGTAATTTTATATTCTGGACCTCTGGAGTCGGTCATCAGTGTATCCTCGATGTTACCCCTGAAGAGCTCTTGGAAACGGGGGGGGGTTCAGTTTCACTCCACATTCCTGAAAATTCGTGGTCGTGTACAGAATCGTTATATAAAGCATGGGTCTAATGTTTACAGCTCTATGTCCATTTTAACATTTTGGGGAAAAGCCAACCCCCCCCCCCCCAAGAGGACGGACCTCGCGGACGCTTCAAGGGGAACATCCTGGATACACTGACAGACTCCAGCGGCCCCGAACATAATATTACGGAAGTTGGGGGTACACCCTCCCAAAACTAGGTGTACCTCGGATCCTCGGCAATTTTTTCTTCAAATTAAAGTGCAATTCTCGCCTCGCTTGGCTTACATGGACCGTTTTCGCGAAATGCGTTTGGAGTTCCCAATTCAGTTCTCAATATATGCCCAGAAACGGCAATCTTTAAACCCCCCCCCCCTCTTGATTTTTTTAACTTGACATTTTATGTAAACTTATGAACAAGCAAGATTAGAATTTTCTAAAAACGCCTAAGCTAAAAAAAAAAAAAAAAGCCCTAAGGGCAATAAAATTTATTCTTTTTTGCCTTAATAAATGTGCAACATTATTAACTTATTAACTTGACATTTTATGTAAACTTATAAACCAGCAAGATTAGAATTTTCTAAAAACGCCTAAGCTAAAAAAAAAAAAAAAAAAAGGCCTAAGGGCAATAAAATTGATTCTTTTTTGCCTGAATACATGTGCAACATTATTAACTTGACTTTTAACGTAAACCTTATGAATATGAGCACGCACGATTAAAATTTGCGATAAAGGCCAAAGCCGAGGTCTAGGGCCCTAAAATTGATTATTTTTCTCAGAAAAATGTGTAACATTATTAACTTTACTTTTTATGTAAAGCTTATGAACATGAGCAAGCACGATTAAAATTTGCTAAAAAGGCCTAAGCGAGGCCTACGGCCCTAATATTGATTCTTTTTTGCCTGAATAAATGGGCGACATTATTAACTTGACATTTTATGTAAACCTTATAAATATGAGCACGCACGATTACAATTTTCTAAAAAGGCCTAAGCCGAGACCTAGGGCTTTAAGACTGATTCTTTTGGCCTGAATAAGTGTACAACATCATTAACTTGAGTTGTTATGTAAACCTTATGAATATGAGCACGCACGATTAAAATCTGCTAAAAAGGCCTAAGCCGAGGCCTAGAGCCCTAAACTTGATTCTTTTAGCCTGAAAAGTGTGCAACATCATTAACTTGAGTTTTTAGGTTAACCTATGAACATGAGCACGTACCGTTATTATTTTCTAAAAAGGCCTAAGCTGAGGCCTAGGACCTTAAAATTGATTCTTTTTGCCTGAAAAAAATTGCAACATTATTAACTTGACTTTTTATGTAAAGCTTATGAACATGAGCAAGCACAATTAAAATGTTCTAAAAAGGCCTAATACGAGGCCAAGGGCTTTAAGACTGATTCTTTTGGCCTGAATAAGAGTACAACATCATTAACTTTAGTTTTTATGTAAACCTTATAAACATGAGCACGCACGGTTAATATTTTCTAAAAAGGCCTAAGCCGAGGCCTAGGGCCCAAAAATTGATTCTTTTTTGCCTGAATAAATGTGCAACATTATTAGCTGGACATTTTACGTAAACCTTATGAATATGAGCACGCACGATTAAAATGTTCTAAAAAGGCCTAAACCGAGGCCAAGGGCCCTAAAACTGATTTTTTTTTTTTTTTTTTTGTCTGAATAAGTGTGTTTACATAACAACTCATTAACTTGAGTTGTTATGTAAACTTCATGAATATGAGCTCGGGGGATTAAAATTTGGCAAAAAGGCACAGGTCTATCTATGACTTATAATTAATGTTATATTTCGAAAAACCTACTTATGGGGAGGTGTTTAAAAGAAATTAAAAGTGTATTTTTTATACAATCCAATAATGTTTAGGTGACCAGTTTTTTAAAAACCAGCACCATACTCCAACAGATCTATAACAACAAAATTCTAAGTTTTCGATAAACTGACCATTCGGTGAAATGATCTTTCGATATAATGAACTTTTAGGTAAAGTAATCTTTCGGTGAAATGAACTTTTCGATCAAGTGTCCTTTCGATGAAATGAACTTTTAGGTGAAGTGATCTTTCGGTGAAATGAACTTTTCGGTCAAGTGACCCTTCGGTGAAATGTACCTTTCGATCAAGTGATTTTCGGCGAAGTGATTTTCGGTCAAGTGACCTTTCGGTCAAGTGAACGATACCCGTTATTAGGTGTGCAACTTAATTCTCGGCCCCTAACCGCAAGCGATCATAGAACATCGGCAAATGTAAATAGCTGTGTGCGATAATGGCTGATTGCAGCGCCATCCAACAGCTTTCCAGGCAACAGTAACCGCTCACAGCTGTAGTGACAGAAGGGACGAAAATTGACGGTGAAAATAATGTCGTTTGAGAAGCACCATTTGAGTCACTGCCTCCTGTTCGCGTTTTAGCTGAACACAAGCGCCACGAAAACCCAGCAAATGATCTGTGCTGCTTTGGGTGAGGCTGCTGTGTCCTATAGTACGTGTAAGAAGTGGTTCCAGCGGTTTAAAAATGACAATTTCGATCTCCGTGATGCATAACGTCCGAGACAGCCAAAAAAAGGTGACGATGAGAAACTGGAACGACTGTTGGACGCGGATCCCTGTCGTACACAGTCAGCGCTCGCCCAGGAACTCGGAGTAACACGGCAAGCCATTGCAAAGCGCCTGCACAAGCTTGGACAGATTCACAAGGAGGGCCGTTGGGTGCCCCACCAACTCACAGCTGCGAACAAGTCTAGGCGCTGCGATGATGCTGTGTCGTTTTGCTCTCCAGATTCAAGAAGAAGGATTTCCTCCACAAGATTTTGACCTGTTATGAGAAGGGGATCCTTTACGATAATCCTAAGCGGCGCAAATCGTGGGTTTATCCAGATCAGCCTACCACCAGTACCGCCAAACCGAGTATCCATGCCGGGAAGTTGTTGCTGTGCATATGGTGGGATCAGCGCGGTGTCGTTCACTATGAGTTGCTCAAACCTGGTGAAACGGTCAATGTTGGGCGTTATTGTCAGCAACTCATTCGTGTGAGTGATGCACTGGAGGCGAAATGGCCATACACCGGCAAGGGCAGAAGGTCGGTCGTGTTGCTTCAGGATAACGCACGTCCTCACACCTCGAAATCGACTATAAACACGATCACCGTCCTGGGATGGAAGATTTTGTGTATTCTCCAGACTTCGCCTCGTCGAATTATCACCTCTTTCGCTCCCTGTAACATCACCTGAGTTATACGCACTTCCCTTCTGTCGAGAAGGTCCACACAAGTATTTATCAACTCGAAACAGCCCTCTTTTTTCTGCAGTGGCATTCGGCAGCTCCCTAACCGATGGCTCAAATGTATCCAACACGACGGGGATTATTTCCCAGATTAGGTACGTATTCGATTTGCTATAATTTGCTGCCAACGTGTCGTGCCTGTGGCCAAGAATTAAGTTGCACGCCTGATACCTCCAGCCAGTTTGGCTTAAGTTAAGACTGTTCAAAGTAAAATAAAATCTAAATAAGACGAGATTGCCGAATTTTTCCTCCGGTCACAAATAAAAGTGAGCATTGATTTAAGACGTAGGAATACGTCTTCTGATACTTCGATGCAACACAATCTCCGGATGAATATCGAATACAGACTCGTCATACATTAAAAGTTAGTATTGACATTAAATGTAGAACTTTTGCACCACTTCTGACGCTGCAATGCAACAAAAGCTTTGCACTAATATAGTGTGATGATACTGTTCTACTTAATCGGTAGTAGAACGCTTTTTCGTGAATTTTTTACTGATTTATTTAAAATGACCGAAAGAAATGGTTGCGCTTGCGACGAAATGACTAGGAAGTTACGCTGTGCTGATTTGCGATGCGCCTTTCCAGCAAATCAGAGTCGTCTCCTTTAATTATTAAGGAGTTATGCTGGATACATTCTGAAGTATCTGCAAAAGTTAAGGTGTCCAGATTTATTTGCCTGTTAAATTACTACAGAGGGTGAGTCGAAAGTTTTGCAATATTTGGATTACTTTATGACTTCATACGTACCTTTAAGACGAAAGCTGACTAGCATTCAAAGTATAGGCCATCGTGTTGTACCGTCTTTAGCCATCTGTCTGCCAGTTCTTCGATTCCGCGGCGGTACCAGTACTTGTCCTTCGAGGCGAGGAACTCCTTCATCCCAGCTGCTACCTCATCCTGGTTGTTGAAGTACCGCGCGCGAAGGAAGTGGGCCACGGACCGGAATAAGTGATAATCGGACTGAGCAAGATCGGGACTATATGCTGGGTGTGGCATCAGTTCGATGCCCTCAAGTTCCTGGAGTTTTGTCCGGGTCGTTCGCGCGGTATGAGACCGAACGTTGCCCTGCTGTAGGAGAGCGCGCTTTCTTTTCCGCAGTGCCGGAAACTTCTCCTCCAAAACGGCATACATCCGCTCCAGCTGTTCAGAGTAGAAGTTGGCGTTGATGGTCCGACCGTCTGGAACAAATTCGTAGTGGATTATCCCCTCGAGATTCCACCAGACGCAGAGCATCACCTTGTGCTCGAAGCGCCCGCGTTTGGCAACAAGTTCTGGAAGCTGGTCCGGGCTCAACCACTGCCGTTGTGTGTTAGGATTATGGAAATAGACCCACTTTTTATCACACGTAACAATTCTTTTGATGAAACGTACATCGCGTGGGTTTTCTAGGAGTTTCGTGCACACTGCCACTCGGCGGTTTGCTTCAGCCGGCGTCAGTTCGTGAGGGACAATGCGGCAGCTCCTGAAGGCCTTGCCGAGGTCCTGAAGGGGACGAACCACGGTGGTATGTGATATGCCCAGCTCGCCTGATAATCTCCAAGTGCTGGTTGTCGGATTTGCCTCTACGACCTGGAACACGGCCTCCGAATCCACGGTTCGCGGCCTACCTGAACTTGGCTGATCGTCGGGGTTTCTGTCACCTGAGCGAAATTTTTTGAATCATCTAGTTTCGGTGCTGCGGTCCACCGAACCTTCCCACCCTTTCACATGACAAATGTTTCGTGTTGCTTGAACAGCGTTATGGCTGAGTTCAAATTCGTAAAGCAAAAGTTCCCTAATTAGCCGGTTGTGGCTGTTCATCTTTTAGTCGTCCCAACCACTGACTGAACGACGACATGCAATGCTGTTCACAGCAACGACTACCACTTTAATACCTTTCCACTGACTGCAGTGCATAATTTGAACTATTTTAAACACGTGACATACCCACCGCAGCACATACGTTTATGCAAAAATACAAAACATTCGACTCAACCTCTGTATTTCCACAAGAGTTCGTAAAAAAATTATGCAACAATATTTATGCTTTTTGAAGATGACAATCCGATTTTTGGCGTAAATGTGACAAGGATGGTAAGTCAGATAATATCCGAAAACTTGAAAATTTTCATCGTCCTGGAGCGGGACTCGAACCCGCGTCTCCCAGAAAACGCCTAGGTATGCTAACCACTTCACCACCCAGAACGACCAAGTTTCAAGTTTCCGATTAATTTGAATATAACCATCACAGGATTCGCTAGTCAAAGCAACCGGCATTCATGGTTAGCGAATCTGGAGGTTAAGAATCTTATCCCGTGTTTGCTAGGAGAAGCAGATAAATCATGAAAGAAATACGGGATTACGCCATATAATACAAATTTTGAAGATGGGAGACGCGGATTCGAGTCCCGCTCCAGGACGATGAAAATTTTCAAGTTTTCGGATATTATCTGACTTACCATCCTTGTTACATTTACGCCAAAAATCGGATTGTCATTTTCTAAATTTGTATTATACGGCGTAATCCCGTATTTCTTTCATGATTTATCTGCTTCTCCGGGCAAACACGGGATAAGATTCTTAACCTCCAGATTCGCTAACCATGAATGCCGGTTGCTTCGACTAGCGAATCCTGTGATGGTTATATTCAAATTAATCGGAAACTTAAAACTTGGTCGTTCTGGGTGGTGTAGTGGTTAGCATACCTAGGCACTTTCTGGGAGACGCGGGTTCGAGTCCCGCTCCAGGACGATGAAAATTTTCAAGTTTTCGGATATTATCTGACTTACCATCCTTGTCCCATTTACGCCAAAAATCGGATTGTCATCTTCAAAATTTGTATTATATGGCGTAATCCCGTATTTCTTTCAATATTTATGCTTGCTACTCTTTTGTCTTTTGTATTTTTCCAGATCATCGGGATGGCTTGTTTGATATCGCTTGATTCATATGATCTTGTTTATTTCCGGCGCAATAATGAACAAGATCTGATGCTTTTAGTGACGTATGCATTCTTTATCACAACAGTTCTTCTGCTGATGTCGTCATTAGTTTGTCCGAGTGTGGCATCGATTATGCCTCAAACAATATTTGTAAGTATTTTAGTAAAGTTTAATTTCTGTTCAAAATTTTAACTTACGACAATAGATCGATTGCATGCGGTGTTTTTTGGAATTGTCGCTTAAAGGCATTGTTGTGTTTATTTGCATTAACAAAATTTTATACACTGCTGAACACGGAAAATGCCGCACCAAGTATAGTTTTTATCACAGCGCCATGAAAATTTCTGAGTATGTGTCCACAATTAGGTAATGTAAACGATTCCAGTTGCTAAATAATCACGTGATTAACAAGGGAGATAAAAGTCTAACAGCTCTCGATGTAGCTAAGATCGGTCGTCCTCACGACCAATCTTAGCTAGATCGAGACCTCTTAAAGTGGACCTCTGGATCGGTGGGATCTTTTAGGAAAGCAGTAGTCAGTATGCCTGGGTAACGTCATCGTGGATGTTGTCATCACCCGGGCACCTTTACCAGAGCCTTCATTGTAGGTAGTACGGCTTGTCAGTCTCCGTGTAGCATCGTGGCGGAAACGTATCATGGTGCGACAACTGTCGACCGAATGTGGATACCGTAGTTCAAGGAAGGTAACGTATGTCGCCGCAGTAGGACTGGTGTTGACGTCGGAACTCCTCGATCTCCGCATTCGACGGCAAGCCGTACAATGCAGGACGACATTCGACGAAGTGAACAAGCAGTTATGGACACTCCGTAGCGACACGAATTGTGAACTGCAAATTGTCTGAGGCAGGTTAGCACTCTCGTTAGCCATCGCGACAACTGCCACTAACAACAGTACATCGTCGCGGAAGATTGCAGTGGGGCAGTGCCAAACATGCGTGGCGGAAGGAATCGAATAATGCCTTATTCATCGACGAGTCTCGCTTCTGTCTCAGCGCCAATGATTGCCTGTTGAGAGTGTGGGGATGACGTGGTCACCAGGATGATCCTGCCGCTATTCGTGAACATCATACATCTCCTTCGCTTGGTGTCATGATTTGTGGCGCTATAAGTTGCGATAACAGATTAGCGCTCATACGCATAATGGGTACAATGACAACACGACGGTACGTCAGTGAGGTGCTGCTTTTTATTTTGTTGCTGTACTTCCACGGCATCCATGATGCTGAGTTTCAACAAATTTGCCGCCGGCTTGAAAATACAAGTCCACGACATTAGAGAGACAAATTCCTTCCATTTGTAATTTCGCTCTCATGTTACACAGCCTGATACATCGGTGTCGTGTTTGACGTCGTACAAGACAGCGTTAGAAACCAATCGGAAGCCTTTGTTTCCGCTTAACGTCACCAAACAAGAGAACTCATTTCTCTAATGCCATATCCTTGTGCTTTCTAGACGGCCTTATGCGGGCGCGCACTGCCAACATCATATGACCCTGCCTATATAGCGTCCAGGTGTTGCCAGGTCCAGTGCGATATCTCCTGCCTTTTTTCCAATACGGAATGTGTGGGACGTCATTGGCAGACGATGTAACGCCTCTTAACAACCTCATCTCAATGTCGAGGAATTGTGTGCGCAGACGTAAGGTCAGCGATACCTGAAGACACTACCCAGGGACTTTTCCACTCGATGACCCGTCGTGTTGCAAAATGTATAGCACAGCATGACGGTAATACGACCTACTGATTCAGACTACATTATAGTGTATCCTCGCTTTTTTCATTCTCGTAATCCCTCAGAAATTCAATCACTTCTTTCCCACCTAATTTTCTACATGTGATGTAAGTTTCGTCTCGTTTCGTGCATTCCTTCGAAGTGCTGCATTTTCTATTCGAGCAGTGTACTTCGTAAGAGTGCTTCTGTTTGGCATCACTAAAAGAGGGAACTCAAGAAGCAGCGTGTTTTTTATTAATTCGCGGAGTTTTCATTCAGTCGTATTCTTATATTTACGACTCTAAAAATAACGCTTTTTTTGCTCGTGATGGAATTCGATCACGTCTCTTTGCTCCAGAGCCATTTATTCTCCCCACTGAACTGCACCAGCCTTGGCTTATTGTTGCAACTTGCCGTTTGGACTCTTGCGTCACCTTAATAGTACGTAACACGGCTTGTTGGTAAACTACTGTTCAAAAGTTTAGGAATAAGTGATTTCTGGGGATAAAAGTCCATGTACCTCAATTTCCAGGTACAACTCCTGTATCTTAATTCCAGGAAGCTACCCCTGTGGTGCAGTGGTCTAAGCGCTGGCTTCTGATCACTCGTCCGAGATGGGCCGTGTCCGAATCCCGGTGAGGCATGGATGTTGTGTTTGTCTTACGGTACTGGCTCTCTACCTTCCCTGGAACCAGTGGCCCTAAATTAGGGACGGGCGACTGCTTATATCCCACTGAGTTCTTCGCGGTGGTGGTTAAACCCCCAATAAAAAAATTCCAAGAACAGTAGCAGTCACAATAAGTAAGATCCCGTCATAGAGGGTATCACGTGCATATTTGTCTCTGACTTACATCATTCCAGCACAAACGAATAAATGGTATCTGTGAAGAATCTGAAATGCAATTTTTCTCTATAGTATCGCACCAAGTATGGATCGTAGAAATAATTGAATATGCATGAGTACTATCGGACAGCTGCAAATGTGCCGCACACAGGCTCATGTTGCTTGATCGCTGGATGTGTGAAGGATTTCCATACACATAGGCTGTGGATACTGTACAGAAAATTGAAAATACTGTAACAAGCCGGGTAATTAATATATTTTATGACTACAGTACTTGTGATATTGAGATAGTACAACATCACAAGTATTGTAGTCTTAAAATAGATATTGCATGATGTTCTACTCGCTACTTGACCCAAGTTTTTATTAATGACATCGTGAATAATTACAGTAAGTGAATCATATTTGGTAAGAACATTCCTTCATCTATGGAAAACAGAACCATATCATAAGGGATATTAAAGGTGTCAGCCCTGTGCATCGAGACAAGCTTGAACACGAGACTTTATATTCCGGAAAGTTCGCTCCAGTAGCTCTGGCGTAATCGCTGCCACTGCCTCGCAGATGTTATTCTTCAATGCCTGTTAGCGCGCTCGTTGTGACCTCAGGTTTGTGATTCCCCGGGGTTGGTTCAGCTGTTTGATTGTCGCGATGCTGATCGTTTGAGTTAACGATGTCATCCCGGTTAACCATAGCCGAGCATATGTTTCTTGTCCGTATTTATTGGGAGAGTAAGTCGATAAAGAAGTGTCAGCGTGAATTTCGTCGAAAATTCGAATGTCGGACAGCACCAAGTAAACCGTGTATTTTTCAACGGATTAAGAAGCCGGAATTGAGTCTGCTTCTTAACCAACCATATATCATATGTGAGTATGGCTGAAATTGAGTCATTCTTTGGAGATCGCGTGATTTCTAAAAGAATGTGGCCACCTCGATCTCCTGACCTAACACTCCCTGATTTCTTTCTGTGGGGGTATCTCAAATCAGTGTTGTTTCAAAATAAGCTGACAACCATCGTGGCATTGAAGAACAACACCTGCGCGGCAGTGGCAGAGTTTACGCCACAGGAATGACGCGAAGTTTCCGAAATATGGAGTCTCGTGTTCAAGCCTGTCTCGATGCACAGGGCGGACATTTTCAACATCTCTTATGATATGGATCTGTTTCCCATGAATGAAGGTATATTTTTACCAAATATCATTCAATTACTGTAATTATTCACGATGTTATTAATAAAAACTTATGTAAAGTAGCGAGTGTAACACCTTGTAGGCAATGTTTATTCAAAATTAAATATTTTAAGATCAACTATAGTTTCGCTGAGCATTTGGCTCGGCTTAATCAATTCTTAAAAAAAAATTTTAACAAATATTTGTCCCGATGGAGCTCAGCCAAACGCTCAGCAAAACTATAGTAGGTCTTAAAATAAAATATTTAATTGTGAATAAACGTTGCTTATTTATACTAAGCCAAGTAATTTCCCTGCATGAGATATTGCAAACTTGGGAAACCTAGAGCGATCCTTGTCCAAATGCTCAAATGCGCGGGTTTGTGGCTACTGGTCTGAGTTGTGCTCGGATTCGATTTCCGGATGAGGCAAGGATGCTGTGACTTTTCCTAGCTACCCGTTGTTGCGGTACCACGAACCTCTTCGTTGATAGTGACAACACAGTTCTTAAAACATGTCCACTTTTCCAAATCAGTTTCACATGCATTCAACAGATTCAGTCGTTCATCAAGTAATTCATTCATTTATTGTAATGCCAATGTTCTTCAAGAGGTTCCCCCTTATTATTTTTACATATAGTCCTATCCCTCTTTCTAAAACCAGCATTCAGCTTCACTTGGAAAACAAATAGGAAATTATCAGACTAATAACTTTACCTCTCATCACACAAGTGCCGACAATTCAATGCTTCAGACGCTGATCGTAAACGAAATAATCTACGGTTCTTTCCTGTCCCATAGTACGATTCTCCCATGTACACTGTACATAAGGACATACTTGTGGTTGACAAATGTATTAGATACACACAATTATCTCTCAGTACAAACTTCTACTAATTTTTCGGCATTATCAATCACATTAATATCGTTAAAGTTATAAAAAACTCTGTCAGATATCTCATTCTTAACACCTGCTCTAGCAATGAAATCCTCTGCTACAATAACTTTCTCTTTATCACCAAACTTGTTCAAAAAAACTTTTTTCCAAGGAACCATCTTCCTAATCAGAAGGTTCAGAAGCACTACACTATGTAATATTACGTTCTTGGAAGCAGTTGAATCCGCAGCCCCCGTGCCTCAGTGGTTTGAGCGCTGGCTTCTGACCCTTCGTCAAAGATGGGGGCTGGGTTCGAATCCCGGTGAGCCATAGATGTTGTGGTTGTCTTACGGTACTGACTCATTCCTTGAACCAGTGGCCCTAAGTTAGTGAAGGGCAACTGCTTATAGCACATCGCATTGTTCATGGTGGTCGTTGCACCTCCAAAGAAAAAAGGGTGTTTTGTTTTAATTTGATGGTTAGTTTCATATTTTAACCTCATGTAAACGTTTATTTGCATTTATATAAAGAACGATTATGTCGTAGGATTGCTTGAGTGCATTATGCATCTATCTTTCACGTATAACTTACTACATTAATCCCGAAAGGAGGAAAATTTAATTTTTTCTCGCATATCTGTCCGTACCTTTCAGAAATGCAGTCTCAGCTGGAAGTGGGGACAATATTTATCGCTTCCCAATGCACTACTTCCGATTATTTCAAACTGAATTTTTATTTCTGTTTTCTTTCGTTTTCTGGTTTTCTTGAAATATGTTAATGAGTGTTTGACTATATGTATTATTATCATGAATTCGTACTTCTTTTCCTTCTTTTTTTTTTTTAGTTTTTTCTGTCTTTGTTTTTATTTGAAACTTATTTCAAATGCTTCTAATTTCAGGAATCTATGTACCATGTAGTAGCCTTCACTTTATATTACTGTGCTACTTTTGCGTATTTTGTGGATAGGTGGAAATACGTAAAGACCGGAAGGGATGTTGCAGCTTCGGTAAGTGGAAGTTGTAGTCAGGTAAATCCATTTTTCCAGTAAAACAACTACACTGTAATATCAAATTTTGACTGCTGCAACATTTTAAGTCTTCAAGTCGCCTAACCCTAGTAGGTGTAGACGACATGAAGACTTCAAATCTAAGACTGTAATGCTTAACCAGAACCATCTGCGCCAATAAACACGATGCACATTATTTGGTGTCAGTGGCTGGTAATTGAAATCAAACATTTATTTTTCGTTACGTGTGAATACCTGTGAAAAAAATAGATATGTATATCTTGTTGACCCATTATCTCCTGTAAACAATCGAGATACTGTATATTCTTTCTGCTTCAAACAATTTGGTTATTCGTTCAATCATACCACTAGAATAATAGTGGTATGAATGAAATTCGTTTGCGTCTACAGGCAAACGAGAAAGCTTAGTTCTCGACGGAATGGTACTTGCCAGTTTTGAAGGACAGGGTTAAAATTTCTGTGATAGAAATAATTTAGCGACATTATACTTTCTTATGTTCTGAACGATATACGTAATTTAAAATATAGGATGTTAAATATAGGCCATGACGCAAATAAAAATCAACATTCTATTAATAACAATGAGAAAATGAGAAAAAATGCCTTCATATGTGCTCTTCCACCTGGTAAAATATCAATGGCGCATCGAATGCTTTCAGTGATAATGCTTGCCTACATTCCAAAGAAAACAATTAGTAGGTGGCATTTCATATGGAATATTTCATGAGGAAGAATAATCACAAAAATTTCACGTGTATCAAAGAGATAGGCAGTATCTGTTTATTATAGACGAGCTGTGCCCACGACCTTGCTCGCGTGGAAGATATCACTGTAAAACAGAGCTATGATAGCAAGTGTAATCAGATCCATCCATAAGAACTGTAGTTGAATTTCATAGCAACCGTTGGAGCAAACTGGCCGAAAGATTAAATGGTCGGCAGTTAGTTTATCACGTGAAATAAAATCATAACTAATTTTAACATAAGTGTAAGTACATAATTTTTATTTGTTTGTTTTAAATAATTCATAATGCCTCTGCATATACAACATTCTTTGTCGCGTTTCCAGTCGTTATCAAAATAAATTAATTCTCTGAACTGCCGGTTCTCGATAAGCCGACGTATATCCGCGTGCGAGACATATTCTTGACGCAAATCCAATCCCACATATTTGTAAGTTTGGCCCTGGGATTTATTGATCGTTATAGCGAAGGATGTAAGGTCAGGTGATGCGCAACATCACAGCCTCTCCTTGACAAATGTCAACCCCGCCTTCTCGTGGGGCATCCAGTTCCCACTAACAGGGCTCTGACGACCGCCAATAGCGGTATAACTATACCATCAGGATTAGAAGAAATGCTATCCTACACTCACCAACCCGCTTGGCCAGCATGGTGAGTTATGGCCAAACCCCTCCAAAATGACTCCACAACTTAAATCTTGGCCCTCAGTCTCCGGCAGCTGGAATGTACCTGGCCAAGGCAGCGGCCAGTGCGACATGAAGGCAGAGGGTGCTAAGAATCACCGGAGGACCGGACTAGGCTGGCATTTGATGCTGACCTTGGCTACTTACAATGTACGCTCCCTATCTTCTGATTCAAGGCTTCTTGAATTGGAAGAGGAACTACAAAGGATCAAGTGGAACATCGTCGGGCTAAGTGAGGTAAGGAGAAAAGGAGAAGATCTCATTGAACTGAAAAGTGGACATCTCTTCTACTATCGTGGGACAGATACTGGCAGAACTAGTGGTGTTGGATTTACAATAAACAAGAAACTAAAGGATAAAGCTGTAGAAGTTGAAAGTTCCTCTGACATAGCTGCACGTCTTGTTATCCAACTCTCAAGAAGGTACCAGGCGCACATCATTCAAACTTATGCACCCACCACAAGTCATCCTGATGAAGAAATTGAAGACTTTTATGAGGAAATTCGTCATCTAAATAATAAAGGCAAGCAGCTCTTGAAGATAATCACGAGAGATTTCAATGCAAAAATAGGGTAACGGCATCATAATGAAACTTTAGTAGGTAAATTCGGTCACGGCAACAGAAACCAGCGTGGAAATACTCTCGTAGAGTTTGCAGAGGCAGAAGAGTTTTTCATCATGAACTCCATTTTCAAGAAAACTCCGCAAAGGAAATAGACATGGAGGCATCCTAATGGATGGACAAGTGAAATTGATTTTATGTGTAACAAGAAATTTCTCATGGAAGACTGCAGTGTGCTGAACAAGTTCAACACAGGTAGTGACCATAGAATGGTAAGATGTAAGATGCACCGCAATGCTAAACTCGAGCGTGGCAAGCTCATAAAATAAACAAAGTGTATTGACGTGACCAAAACATCATAATACCTTCAAATTAGAACTGAGGAACATATTCTCTATTCTAGAAGGTCTAACATCAGAAGAAGTGGACATCTCTGAAGTTAACAGAAAAGTAACCAAAGCTCTTATGGAAACAGCCACAAAATTAGCTGGGTCTAAGAAAAAGTTGCATGTGAACAATTTATCAGAAAAACCCAAAATGTTGATGCAAGAAAGAAGAGAAATGAGGACAACTAAAGAAGATGTGACTTCCAAAGTGAAATATATAGAGCTATACAAGTATGGTCTACTTAACAGGGGACTTGTTCGCTAGCAGCCCATTGCTGCGCATTTGTTTGAGTCTCAACCACAGACACCTCAAGCTGCAATGGGATTTCGAACACCGACATTGGTGTGCTGATTGCCAACAGATCGCTTTTTCTGAAAGTCACGACTCAACTTGATGCACCCTGATGGTTGCATACGTGTTCGAAGACATCGTGGTGAACGGAACATTGCAACCTGCATTTTGCAGCATCGTACCGGCCCTGCGTCAAGCGTCATGGTTTGGTACCTAATAGGGTTCGATTCGCGATCTGGCCTGATGCGAACTAAGGGAATCTTCAACAGCCAGCGATTACATCAGGGATGCTTTAGCGATAGGGGTTATACCCTTCCTTCAGAGTTGTCCTGGCGCTATATTCCAGCAGGACAATGCTCAGCCACATGTGGCCCGGAATGTCCAAGACCTCTTCCATACAGAGCAGGTACCGCTTCATCCCTGACCTGCACGTTCGCCAGACACAAATTTGTATGTCCCAGCTCAAACATGTCTAGAACATTTTAGCTAAGTGATTAGTCCGTCAAGCGCTCCCTCCAGTCGCGACAAATTAACTCTATCATCAAAATAGAAGTCATAGCTTTTTCTACGTTTATGAGTGATTCACGTAAAAATCCTCATCGGCTGCCACAGGGAATCGAACCAAGGGTCTTCCAGTTACGCTCCGGATATGCTTCCACTGCACCACAGCGGTCTCGAATTTCTCCACAAACGACAAACTGTGACAAATACTACTTGAGTGTTCTGTTGCTGCTGTTCATCTGTGGTTAATCACCAGCATTGTGCAGGAATCCAAAGAAGCAACCCTGCCATGTGGTTTGGCTGTTTGTCGTTCGTGAGACTGGAGAATTTCAAGGCCGCTGGGGTGCAGTGGAAGCATATCCGGCGGGTAACTGGAAGACCCTGGGTTCAATTCCCGGTGGCGGCCGATGAGAATTTTTCCGTGACTCACTTATAAACTTGGAAAGAGCGATGACTTCTATTTTGATGTTCGTGGTCCACGTCAACTGAGTATTTAAATTAACTCTATTCTAGCATAGCAGCAGCCTGGCAGATGATTCCCCAGGACAATATCAAAAACCTCTTCCATTCAATACCACGCCGTGTAGATGCTGTTATTGTTGCTCGTGGCGGTTTCACACGATACTGAGATTTGAAGCTAAAAAATCTATCTTGTGTAGCTCCACAAATGTAATCACTTACCTCTTTGAATATGAGGAATCAGTGATATAAATTTCATATAAATAGCGCGATTCTTTCTTGGTATTGCAATTTTCTCAAACAGCAGTTGGAAAATACTATGAAATATCCTGAGACTTTAGAATGATATCTTGCCTTACACGCTTCTGATTCTGAATTACACACACACACACAGTCTGACGCATTCTTGCAATGTAAAGGAGCTACTTTTTCTTAATGTATGTCTCAAGAAGGTAATTCAAAATCCTGTTCATGAAATTCGCAACATCAGTTAGAAACATCTCTGGATATAATCCGATGGAGGACGGGGAAGTTCAAATTATTTTTCTGAGTATGGAAGCTTCATTGCCCAAGACAAACTGTGTGCTATGTTTAGCAACTTTTCGTGTGTGTTTTTTTAGCTTCCCGTTCCAATAGCATTCGATTGTAAGTATCCTAAATGCTATTCGTCTGTCCTTTGACTGCGGTGTTTCTCTCGTCGCATTTAGACCACCAGTAACATTTCTTTTTTTTTCTTGTTTGGGGGTTCAACAAGCACTGTGAGCAACTCGATAGACTGTAAGCAATCGCCTGTCTTTTATTTAGGGGCACTGATTCCATGGAGGGGACAAACACATCATCTATGCCTCACCGGAATTCGAACTCGGACCCATCTCGGAAGAATGGTCACAAATAAGCGCTTAGGCCACTGCTCCACTGGGGCGGCACATCAGTAACTTAGTGTTTGACTGCTAGCAAACAGCCGATCTAATAAAACATTCACTCTAAGGAAGCGCAGATGTGTTACTGATAAGCCACTGGGGCGGCACATCAGTAACTTAGTGTTTGACTCCTAGCAAACAGTCGATCTAATAAACATTCACTCTAAGGAAGCGCAGATGTGTTGGCGTGATCCTATTAGGTTAAATAAAAGTGTTTGTTCATAACTTTGAACTAAATTCAAGAAGTACGCTATAAAGAGGGACTTCATTTTACAAGTACGCGGTATAAAATCCCTCTCAACCACAAACGAACGACAAACGATGTTTTGCGAATGAGTTTACCCATCTTTGTTGAATTACGGACATGTAATGCTAGATATCTTTGTTCTTGAAGACGGGATTACCCCAGTGTACAATACAAATTTTAAGTTGTGATTCCGTCTATTGGTGTAAATTATGACAGGAGTGGTAAGTCACATAATATCCGAAAACTTGAAAATTTCGTACTGGGGCGAAAATGGAAACCGCGCCTTCCGGTTTTCTCCCTAGTATGCTAACCACTACACCGCCCAGAAGGACCAAGCCTCAAGTCTATTCGATTTCTGGGATGTGTTATATTCAAATTTCTCGGAAACTTGAGACTTGGTCGTTCTGGGTGGTGTAGTGGTTAGCATACTTGGGAGAAAACCGGGAGGCGCGGATTCGATTTCCGCCCTGTGTTATATTCAAATTTCTCGGAAACTTGAGACTTGGTCGTTCTGGGTGGTGTAGTGGTTAGCATACTTGGGAGAAAACCGGGAGGCGCGGATTCGATTTCCGCCCCAGTACGACGAAATTTTTGGATATTATGTGACTTACCACTCTTGTCGTAATTTACACCATTAGACGGAATCACAACTTCAAATTTGTATCATCATATAGGGTTACAATGGCTCATTAACCGAAAAATGTTTCCTCATGTTTGTGCGGTGTTTGGTTCCAAGTTTGACGTCATCAGACGTACTCCTTCTTCCGCCTGAAAAATCTGGGAGAGGGGTTGCTGCGACTGTGAAGTTTGGATGACAAAGCACTTTTTATACAGAGAAAAAGTTTGAGACAAGTCAAGTTACAAGAAAAAGAATGTCAGAAGGAAGTGGGCTGTCTTCTTTGTTGTCAATCATAATTGTGCAACTTCAGTCAAACCCTTGAAGGGTGAAGTCAGCCTATAAGTGTAAGGTGGATTAAGGCGAATAAGAACTTCAAATAGATTTAGTCACGAGACATGATGAAGAAGTTACGAGATAACTATTATATTTTCGATATGCTTTATTATCAAATTCCAATAAAATCGAGTTTCGATATCCTTCAGTACTTTAGACGTAAGTGGAAGGATTAGTAGATTAGACGTTGTGTTATATTCTGGAACCAATCACTATCGTTTTCAGCTTTTGGCAAAATATGCCATTAAAATGTAAATATACCTATTTCTTAATATCGAATTAAGCATTATTAATATACATAATCAACGCAGATGTTTCTCTCCCTAAGAAAGTTGCGAGGAACTGCCGTTATATCTAATATTGCGGCAAACCTGATTCCTCTCGACAACGCGAAAATATGGACATAATCTCTGTGTGCGACGCACCGTGCTCAAACTTGCACCAGCTGATCGTGACAGCGTGAGGAATTATTAAAAGTAGAAGTGTGGTTTAATGCTCTTCCTCTGGATAGATAAATATAAATGAATATTCCGTTGCCTACCCAAAAGTTGTCTACCTGAGAAATACCGAAAGCATATGAAAATACTTTATCACGTCTAAGTCTTATGATTCAGACAACATTCTTCTACTGTATCTTTTATTTTATTTTTATTTTTGATTGAAGGTTTAAAGGCCACCATGAGTAACTCAGTGGGCTATAAGTAGCTTCCCGTCCCTAATTTAGAGCCACTGGTTCCAGGGAAAGGAGAGAGCCAGCGCTGTACGACAAACACATGATCCATGCCTCAACGGAATTCGAACCCCGACTCATCTCGGACGAATCATCAGAAGCCATGGCTTAGACCACTAAGCCACTTGGGCGGCCTGCTGTATCTTAGAGAATCAATTAGTACCTCAAATACAGATGATTTTTTATTCAGAGAAAAAAATAAGTAAAATGCCCTTTTCTGGGAAATAACGGCTGATATAAATGGATATGTCAAACCTACAGACGAAAGAATTAATGGTAAAAGCATATGAACTGCGCAATGGTATGTACAACATTGTTTTTTGTTAAAAATGTGCTTCAGAAAAGTGTTCCAACGAAAGACGTTCATTGAAATGCAGTCCTTTTCGTATATCTTTCAGTGTCTCATTTGTAAACATCTGTTGTTGTGATGGAAATAAAGTGAACGTAACTAATAAGTGTTTTCCTCTTTTTCAGATTCTGGGTATCATAAATTCTCTTCTGTATTTTCTGAGTGCCGTGTTCTCTATCAAAACTTTCAGAACCAGCTGAAAGCACGAATAGATAGATTGCCACTCATCAGAGACTACTATCGAACAGCACTATTGTTGAACAACATAAAGTGGCGCCCAAATCATTTAGAAGATGTCTTTCACTGAATAAGTTATTAACAACGTTCAAAAAATTAGCAAAGTTTTTCAGTTTTACATGAACACCACAGAACTTTTTTCTTTTGAAAACTCACCCTTTTTCTGAGTTCGTAAAAACGACTTTCTTTTTATCCGATAAAACCTATGTGGGATGTCAACTAACTCAAAATTATAAAATACTTCATCTGTATGCATGATTAGGCTTCATCACGTGATATTTGGATTGCACAAAAATTACACAGCACTATGTTGTTCTTCCGGTGAGAATTCTGTCAGGAGAGACGCGTTCGGATGTTGAAACAGGAACTGAATCGATGGAAAATTTCGAATCTCAGTGTACACTCAGTGAACAAAACATTAGAGATACCTATCTAATAGCGTGTTGGCCATGCTCTAGCGTGAATAACAGCCTGTACACGCCGAAGCATCGATTCCACCAGATGCCGGAGGATTTCCGGAGAGTAATGCCAGCCATGTCTGTTGCAGCATTGTTTACAATTCCTCTCCCGATGTCGGTACCGGGTCCGTGTATCTGTTGTTGCGCTCCACAGCATCTCAAAGAGCTACCACAGGGTTTAAATCCAGAACCTTGGAGGACACTGGGTGGTTCCAAACTCAGATGAGTGTTCCTCGAGCCATTTCTGGGTGGTGGTGGCCCGGTGAGGCGGTGTATTGTCTTGCTAAAACAGACCATCGGCCGTAGAATGCGGGAACGCCATGAATGTGTGCAGGTTATCAGCCAGCTCATGCTGGTAGCGCGTGGCGTTTAAGAACCCCTCCAGACACACTAAGGGACCTAATGTGTCCCATGAGATGGCTCTCCAAATCATCGCTGAGCCCCCCGCCTTGAATAGAGCACATCTGTCATGACGCGGAGACGGCCTCGTGCTGTCGACGCCACACCCGCACCCTCCCGTCAGCTCAGTACAGCTGAAAACGGGATTCATCTGACCACACGACGCGAGGGGGCCACTTTGCAAAGGTCAAGTTTTGATGTTCCCTGGACCAAGCTAAGCGTAATGTCCTATGACCAAAAGTCAACAGTGGCACACGAGTAGGGCGTCGGCTCCCGTAACCCAGGGTATGCAGTGTGCCCCGTAGTGTTAGCTCGCTGACGCTGTTTAGGCCGCCGTTGCCAAGCTGTCGGTCTGTACGAGCTTGGATAGTGTACGTCAACCCTGGTCATCAACGGCGGATAGTCGGCCACCGGTTCCTCTCAGGTACGTCTTTCGGTGGTTATGCTAGCGGTGCACCCTGGAGTTCTTGTGACGTACCTGCCAGCAGGACGCACACGACATAAAGGCAGATAGTAGTCAGAACAAACGTCCGCGTAGCTCAATTGGTAGAGTGACTTATTCCGGAATGAGGGGATCCGGGTTCGAATCCTGACGTGTGTACAGAAATGACGGAGAAATTTACTTCGTTATAATGGAATCAAAAAGAAACTGAATCTAGAGTATACGTTACGCTCTTGCCACTTGCGCGATAGAATGACATCTATTTTGCGAAGACAATGCGTTCACAATTAAAGTCGCCCAGATCACCACGTTTACCCATGTTCGTCGAAGACAATGCTCCCACAATTTACCCATGTTCGGCGAAGACAATGCGTCCACAATTAAAGTCGCCCAGATCACCACGTTTACCCATGTTCGTCGATTGCGGTACACTGTTGGGAAGTCCTGCTGTCTGCCTATTTATCTCCTGCGTTCGGTTTGGGTCTCATCCTCTTTGCGCGGGTAATGCCCATGTCAACTGCCCATCACTCCTGTCTCTAAAGTTTTGGCTACTGAGTGTATAGTATCGACAGGTGAATGAGTAACCTTTTATTTCTGTATTATGAAAAATGAAAAATAATATTAAACAATGAGTTTCAGCAAAATTGTTTTGTTTAGGGATTTAAAGATCACTACGAGCAACTCTAAGTGCTGTAAGTGGTCGCCCGTTCCTAATTCATGTCCACTGGTTCGAGGAAAAGAAATGGGATCTGATGTTCTGCTCCACAGAATCCTAGAAATCTTTCCACAGGGTTTAAATCCGGGAAGTTTTGGGGGCCAATGGACGATTCCAAAATCAGATATGTTCGTGGAGCCATGCTTAGGTGGTTGCGTCCCAGTTGAGCGGCGCATTGTGCTGATGGAACAGACCATCGGTCGCAGAATATGCGAAAGCAATGAATGTGTGCAGGTTATCAGCCAGCACATGCTGGTAGCGCGTAGCGTTTAAAGGACCGCTCCAGACACACTAAATGACCTAATGTATCACCACCGTAGGGCCGGCTTTCATCAGAATACAGTGCCATCGACAATTTTGTGTTGGTCGAAGATTTTGCTTTGAAGAGCTAACCTCTGAATATAAGAAAACAGCTTTGTGACATTTATATTTGTATGCATATACATAAATTGAAAAAAGCGTTTTCCATTATGAGTTTGAGTGCTTAGAATAGCAATTTCTCTCACTCGAGCGAGAAAAAAAGGTTATTACTGTTCGATTTTTTTATTGCTGATTCATTTTCATTCGTAAAGTTTGTGAGTCTACCTGTCTCCAAAAGAGAACGGGTTTTTTGTTAGCATACTGCAAACTGGCGAAAATAAGAAAAGAGATTCTTTGAACATCTGTCCTATGTAGAAGATAGACTAAAAACGCAAAGTCATTAAACTGTGTACTTTCATTCACTTAGATTACTTGTAATTTGTTTTTCAAGAAATACTGACATACTGAGTCTTTCAAGCGTTTCATTTCCTTCCAGTTGATTTCACAAGTCCACAAAATGCTGCATATGAAAAGTTGTTTGATTTATTTAGATCACGCACATAATTGCGGTACTGATTGCAAATACGATTTTAGTGCCGATCGTAAACACAATTTTAGTGCTCATTGCAAATAGTGTTACTTCGCATCAAACAGAAGTTATCGATCTTTCCACGTTTATAAGTGAGTCACGGAAAAATTCTCATTGGCCGCCAACGGGAATCGAACCCAGGGTCTTCCAGTTACGCGCCGAATATGCTTCCACTGCACCACAGCGGCCTCGAACTCTTCCAGACTCACATACACTAACTGCCAAGCCAATTGGCAGATTGCTTCTTGGAGCCCCGCACAATGCTGGGGATTCTCCAAAGATGGTAAGCAGCAACTGAATTATGGTATGCGGCAACTGATTCTTTCAGTTGCTACTGAATTAGGGTAAGCAGCAACTGATTTGTTCAGTTGCTGCTGAATTATGGTAAGCAGCATCTGATTTGTTCAGTTGCTGCTTACCATCTTTGGTGAATCCCCAGCATTGTGCGGGGCTCCAAGAAGCAATCTGCCAATTGTCGTGGCAGATAGTGTATGTGAGTCTGAAGGAATTCGAAGCCGCTGTGGTGCATTGGAAGCATATCCCACGCGTAATTGGAAGACACTGGGTTCGGATCCCGGTGGCGGCCAATGAGAATTTTTCCGTGACTCACTTATAAACGTGGAAAGAGCGATGACTTCTGTTTTGTGTTCCTAGTCCACGTCAAATGTCTGTCTGTGTTAAGTGTTACTTCAATTTTGTTGAATCAACAAGAAATTTTGTCGATTACAGTCAACAAAAATTTTGTTGAATTGGCAAAATTATTTTGTTGAATTCGCAAAATTATTTTGTTCAATTTGCAAAAATATTTTGTTGAAAATTGTTGTTGATTTAACAAAATTTATTGTTATCACGACAAAACGTTTTGTTCATTTAACAAAATGATTACGTCGATTCTTGGGAATTTGTTTGATCCAACAAAACATATTGTTATCATGACAAAATGTTTTGTTGCAGCAACAAAACATTTTGTCATGATAACAATATGTTTTGTTGGATTAAACAAATTCCCCAAAATCGATCTAATCATTTTGTTAAATGAACAAAACGTTTTGTCGTGATAACAATGAATTTTGTTAAATCAACAATAATTTTCAACAAAATAAGTTTGAAAATTCAACTAAATTTTTTGTTGACTGTATATCGACAAAACTTTTTGTTGAATTAACAAAACGCTTTTGTCGGTGTAATGAACATTGTTTCTGAAAAACTAAAATAGCCGAAATACTTACTATCAGAGGCGTAAACAGGCATTTCTGCATTCGGGGCAAACCACAAAATATTGCGCCCCCTTTTGTATATATACAGAGAGGATTGGGTCGACGAAACCAGGCCGGAAGTGTTATTAGTCTTGTGCACTATAAAAACACACGTACCCACAGAGGAACACCGCAGAAATTCCCTCATGAAATAAATTCTGTTAACTCCTGGATGAAAGACAACCGTTGAAATATGCAATGTAAAACTAATTCAGTCGTGAACAAATTTTAGCAGCAATTTATGGGTGAAAAAACTTTAAAAATCCATTCATGGTTTCTATTTTTTGTGATTGGAGATTTAACGACCACAGTGAGCAACTCATAAGGCTATAAGCAGTCGCCCGTAATATTTTCACTAACAATGGTCAACAGAATATTTATTTACATCTGTACATAATGGGAAACGTCTTGCCTACGTGAATAAACTGGATTGAATGAATATTAAATTGTACACTGAAGAGCAATTGAATTAGAGATGCCTGTCTAGTAACGTGTAGCACCACCTTTCGCCCTGATGACGGCGGCGATTCGTTTCGGCATAGACTCGACAAGACACCAGAAGCGTTGGGAAGCCATACGGATCCACGACCCCTGAATAAGCCCCCACAGTTCACCAAGATTTGATGGAGGGGGTCAGAGCCTTGAACATCTCTCTCGATGGCATGCCAGATGTGCTCGATGGGATTGAGGTCAGGAGACCTAGCTGTCCAAGGAAGCGAGGTCACGTCGATGGAGTGTTCATCCAACCATTCGGATACAGTTCGGGAGCGATGGCACGGTGCATTGTCTTGTTGCAGGATCCGGTCCCCAGTGGGATGTTGAAGACGCACAAACGGAAGCAAATGGTCGTCCAGGATATCCCGGTAACGTTCACCTGTGAGGGGCGATGTCACACGTACCAGGGATCCCATTTCAGTCCACGTAAACAGTCCCCAGACGAGAATGCCATCCCCACCAACTTGAAGATTGCCCTGCTGGCAAGACGGATCCCTTGCTTCATGTGGTTTGCGTCGTGCTCGTATCCTGCTATCCGCATGTACCAACGTGAATCTCGACTCATCAGTCCAGGCAACATTTTCCCACATATCTAGGGTCCAGTGGCGATGTTCCCGCGCCCATACCAATATTTGCACTCTGTGATGTGCGGTCAGCAGCGGTACCCTCTTGGGACGATGGCTTCTGTACCCCATAGCAAGGAGATGGTTCTGGATGGTGTGGCTGCTTACACGTTTTTGTGCACCAGCGTTAAATTGCAGAGTGATTTTCTTGCACTGTGGCCCATTTATCCCCTGTTACAATGCGAGCTAGCCGACGATGACCCCGCTCATCCATACGCTGTTGTCCACGGCAGTTGGCCTTTGCAGGGATAGTTTTATCGGATTCGATGTACTCACAATGCGCCCGTGACACAGTGGCTCGTGAAAATCCCAGTGCCTGCACGACTTCCGAGATGGAGTGACCCATTCGTCGGGCCCCGACAATTTTCCCACGATCAAATATGCTTATATTCTTCGTCTTACCCATACTGCGTTCGACTCTTACTTATTCCCGTCGCATCACTCCTTATATTGTCAGATCGCTGCATACGTCATGTCGTTTCCGTTTACAGGGCCGCCCTCAGCGCCACATTTGCATAACGCCAGCTGTCTCTAATTCAATTGCTCTTCAGTGTATATATACATCACACTGTCCAACGGCATAACGCAATCAGGTTTTCGAGAGTGTTCGCTGTTCCGATGAGAAGAACTTTGATATCAATGCCTGCTGGCTTTGCTTTGCGCAACGGTTTGCCCAGAAAACAGACTTCGGACTTTGGGCTATCTCTTAAACAGCGCATGAGTCAACCACACGCTTCTCCCATAGACTTTACATAAGAACTTTGCCGCGCCACAACGCCCGAACCGTTGCCCCAATGTCATTTTTCTCTTCAACTGGCACATCTACATGGGAAGACCTTTATTTTGATACCTCAATCATATCTTTACGTTGAGCCGTTCTCTCAAAATAGGACTCACAGTAAAAAACTTATAGAATTATGTGTGGGCTAGGAGTTTAGAATACCTTTGCCGAAGAATCGCTTTGTGCTATATGTCTTTTCGTGGATAAGGGTGTGGGAATAATGGACCATCAAAATTGTCACTGGTGCCGCCTTCAATATTGCAAACAGAGGAGTTAAGGTACCAATGTCTCTTTGGATCCAAGTCCAACGATCTGCGCTTAACCGTAGTTAACTTTATTTATAAGAGCGTGCTTTATTTGGCGGAAAATTTAGCACTGAAGTAGAGAGAATGTTGCTTTGTTATTTAAGCTAACTACGGTTAAGCGTAGGTCGTTTGATTTGGAGACAAAGAGACATTGGTAGGCCTTACCCCTCTCTTTGTAACTGCAAAAGAGGTACTAGTAACAATTTTGAAGGTCTATCATCCTCACACTTTTATCCACGAACAGACATAGAGCACAAAGCAATTCTTCGGCAGACATGTTCTAAAAATCCTGGCCCGCCCATATCTATCTTAAAAGAAACAACGATTTGCCAGTACTGGTTCGTGGATCAAAATGGTAGTTCACGAGTCAAAATAAAGGGTAGCCGGGTACGCCATATAAATACGGTCCCGTGGCCAGACGTTGTTAGGCTTGTTAAAATTGTTTGGCGGGTTTCCAGTTAAAACCGCTTTATTTCGCTTCTAACCGGTTTCTGCTTGTACAGCTGCAAAGGAATTCTTCGGAGTGGTTAGTCACAGCCAGAGCAGTGTACGTACGCTGTCATAAGTTTAAGTGAAGAGAGAACAAAGGCAACGGAAAATGGTTTTAAGTACGGAACAGCGGATTTTTATTGTGGAACAGTATTTCAGAAATAACTCATACAAGGTTTTAAATGAGTTCTTTACAGAAAAATTTCCATATTGTGCAGCACCGGCGAAATCAGTGGTAAAGAAGTTAGTGCGGAAATTTCGTGAAACTGGCACGATGTGCAACAAGGAAAAAAACAAATCCAAGACAATTCGTACTGAAGACAATATCAAGGATATGTGCACAATGATGTTACAAAAGGGAAAGTGTACGAAAGTAAGTGTATTGAAAGGGAAAGTGTACGCAACTAATCCGCACACCCTTGATGAATTAAAAGTGAATATCGCGGATGCCATAACCCAGATTAATTCCGATGAGTTGTGGCGCGTTGCGAACAACATGTTCCGTCGTGTGCGGTTGTGTCTTGATGTCTGAGGACAGAACTTTCACCAATTGTTGTAAGCGCAGGTAAATTACTCCTGTTTTCTCTTATTTCAACTATTCTTTACCATGTATAGTAGCATTGCCTGACTATTGTTGTTCACTATACTCGGGCCTCTTTTATATGGCACACCCTGTAGATATAGACTGATAGATATATACAACGAAATTCCAATGTTTTTAAGACAATAACGTTTTATACAGATAATATAAAGTCGAATGAAGTCAACGGTTTTTATTCATAAGTGCAAAAATAGTTATTCATTCTTTCCAAACAATCCACAGAAAGACGACAAGAGAAATAGTGGGCTATTTCTCGGGTGGTCCACCGGAAAATATCCCGGTGTCCCGGTAGCCCAATCCTCCCCTGTATATATATATACACTGCTGAACAATTGCTAAGGACGGATCATAAACGGCTATATAGCGCATAAAAAAGTAAGTGTGGTTGGATGCCAAGTGAAATAAAATAATGTCAGAATGCCAGGTCATTACAAGAAAGACAATTTATTGTGCTCTGAAATCCAGAAGGCCTTGGAACGTGTTCAAGGGACAAACAGGCCATTTTGTGCAGAATACGTAAACGTGAAAAAAATGCCATTACCGTCCGCAGGCGTTCCAACGTAAGATGTCAATACGGGATATGGCCACCATGGAGGGCGATGCAAGATTCCACACGTCGTGTCATGCTTTGCACAACATTATCAAGCAGCTGTTGGTTTTTTTATCCCATTCCTCTGTCAGTGCACGGATGAGGGTGTCCTTGTTTATTCGAGGGCATTGGCGACCAGCAAGACTCCTCCCAAAGCATCCCACACATTTTCAATGGGATTCAGATCTGGAGAACGTGCTGGCCATACGAGACGTTGAATATCCTTGCTTTCAAGACACTCCTGGACAGCGACTGTTCGATGACATGTTGCGTTGTCGTCCATGAAAATGAACCTATCACCGACAGCACCACGGAACATGCGAACATGAGGTAGCAGAACATCATTAATGTATCGTTGGCCAGTCATAGTCCCAGTTGGAAGCACATAGAGGGACTTTCGGCCATTGATCATGATGCCAGCCCATACCATGACACTACATGTCGGATATCGGTCCCTTACCTGTATGTTTGCTGGACAATATGCAGTACCACTATGACGCCAGATCAGTTGTCGTCGACAATCAGAAGATACTGTATCTACTCTCATCTGAGAAGAGGACAGCAGACCAGTCGTTATCAGTCCAATTGCGATGTTGATGGCACCATTGCAAACGGGCGGTACGGTAACGTCTGGACATTGGGATACACACAACAGGACGGCGGGCGTATTGTCCTCCTTCATGCAAACGTCTGGCGACAGTTTTGCGGGAGATCCGCTTGCCAGTAGCAGCCATAAACTGATTTACTACCTCACTAGCTGTGCTGCGCCGGTGTCTTTTTGTTGATAGCACTATGTACAGATCTTCTGCAGGTGTCGCACTGCGAACACGACCTCTCCCGTGACGTTTGCTACACTCTCCATTTGTTTGAAATGATTTCCAAAGCCTTGAAACAACACTGTGGCTGACGTCGCACTCCCTGGCAACATCTGTTATTTTTCGCCCTTTATCAATCTTGCCAATAATACGGCCACTCTTAAAATCATCTAGGTGATGTCGGGAAGACATACTGAAAATTGCAAGTTCGGCAATTGATTCTTTCCCTTTCAACTTTGCGGTTGAACAACAACGGTCAATACGCGTCAAATCCTTTATATCTTTTATCAGCGCTATGACGTCACGAACAAGTTCGGCAATCCAAAATTTGCATACGCACAACACGTCTTACTGTATCCCGCACTTATGCTAATTTCCACATTTTCCTGCCTTCCATTTTATGGTTTCTAACGTTGCTATTGTCATCCGTCCTTAGCAATTGTCCGGCAGTGTATATATATATACTTAAGAGCAAAACTGAAGACTAAGGAAAAACTTTAGAATTTAAAACGAAGGTTGCAAAATAACCTGAAAATCAAAACGCGCAACGCAGCAGTTTTGAAAATTCAGAATTCACATTCTATAAAGAAGATACCTAAGCAAAAAAATACACATATAATTTTGACTCACACCTAGTACAACATAGAAAAGGTTATGTATCTACCTGTGTGAGTAAAAGGAGAAAAGATAAAAAAATAAAATAAAATAACTGAATGTAGAAGGTGTCGAGAATACTGAGCCTTGGCTTTATCAAGGACCAGCAAAAACTCTGCATTTTCTCACTTCCACAAAGACCTAGTTGGAAATGGGTTTCTGCAAGGCCATAGATGCAAGTAACATTCCCCCTAAAATAGTTTAAAAAATATATATATGTCATGTCCTCCGTAGAGTTGCATGACCTAGCACTAGTTAACAATTTCGCTTGCATCCATTAACCTTCCTGGCCCGACCCATGCTCTTCATCTGTTACTATTAAACAGAGAGAAGAAGATTAAAGAGAACTCAAGCTGTGAGAGTGACATAATAATTAGAAATGATTTTCAGCCATAACGAAATGCCAAGTTCGTTTGAGAGAGAATTTAAACCTGAAAATCAATGCAAAAGAAATCCAAATTTTTACATTGCAATTAAAAAAGGAAATATTAATTTTTAACGAACAGATTTTTGAAAGAAAACTTGAGTCTAAAACCCCCTACTCTACAACTTATGACAGCACGAAAACGAGAATAAGTTAAAGATAATAATTAACTAAAGAAAACTTTGTGAAAGTTATATAATTTAAACAGTTAGTTGCAATATGTACAAAGTATTTCAGCAGTGCTTTAAGTGCATAATTAATTAGTTATTAAGAACTTAACTACTTTGAAAAAACAGCGCATAGACAGCGCATAGAAAAGGAACAAGCTTAGCCATCTTCTGTTCCTAGGAACAGAAGATGGCTAAGCTTGTTCCTAGGAACAGAAGATGGCTAAGTTTGTTCCTTTCCTATGCGCTGTCTATGCGCTGTTTTTTCAAAGTAGTTAAGTTCTTAATAACTAATTAATTATGCACTTAAAGCACTGCTGAAATACTTTGTACATATTGCAACTAACTGTTTAAGGTATATAACTTTCACAAAGTTTTCTTTAGTTAATTATTATCTTTAACTTATTCTCGTTTTCGTGCTGTCATAAGTTGTAGAGTAGGGGGTTTTAGACTCAAGTTTTCTTTCAAAAATCTGTTCGTTAAAAATTAATATTTCCTTTTTTAATTGCAATGTAAAAATTTGGATTTCTTTTGCATTGATTTTCAGGTTTAAATTCTCTCTCAAACGAACTTGGCATTTCGTTATGGCTGAAAATCATTTCTAATAATTATGTCACTCTCACAGCTTGAGTTCTCTTTAATCTTCTTCTCTCTGTTTAATAGTAACAGATGAAGAGCATGGGTCGGGCCAGGAAGGTTAATGGATGCAAGCGAAATTGTTAACTAGTGCTAGGTCATGCAACTCTACGGAGGACATGACATATATATATATTTTAAACTATTTTAGGTGGGAATGTTACTTGCATCTATGGCCTTGCAGAAACCCATTTCCAACTAGGTCTTTGTGGAAGTGAGAAAATGCAGAGTTTTTGCTGGTCCTTGATAAAGCCAAGGCTCAGTATTCTCGACATCTTCTACATTCAGTTGTTTTATTTTATTTTTTTATCTTTTCTCCTTTTACTCACACAGGTAGATACATAACCTTTTCTATGTTGTACTAGGTGTGAGTCAAAATTATATGTGTATTTTTTTGCTTAGGTATCTTCTTTATAGAATATATATATATATATATATATATATATATCACGTAAGAAGCACACACACACACACACACACACACACACACACACACACACACACATATATATATATATATATATACCAAGTAAGAAGCACTCACAATTTACAAACATTTATATACGTACATATCTATATATAGATATATAGGATTTTTGACAATATTATATATATACAAAAGACCGCCAAAACTCCGCCCCCTCAAAAAAAAAAAAAACGACCACAAGAACTCACGTAAGTGGACTTGTTTTTAAAGTTTTTGCATATCTCAATTTGAAGCCATATACTGTATATACACTGCTGGTCACCCAAAATGCAACACCAAGGAGGACACAAGATAGCAAAGCCAGATTTACTGGACACATAACAAGAGATACAAAGATGAAACGATTAAGCTTACAGGCCCGTGCAACTTGCGGAACACGCAGACATCAATAGTTTGTGCGGCCCCCATGGCTGGCAATAACGGCCGCTACACGCCACGGCATCGAACGAAAGAAGCTTTGGATGTGAGCTTGGGGTATGTCGGTCAAGGCTGCTTCCACCCGTTGCCACAGTTCATCAGGCGTAGCCGCGGGTGGTGCTTGCAGGGCCACTCGGGTGCCGATCGGCGACCAGACGTGTTCGATGGGCAACATATCGGGAGAACAGGCGGGCCACGACAGCAGTGACACCTAGAGGGCCGAGAAGAATTATTGTACGATGCGTGACACGTGCGGGCGCGCATTGTCCTGTTGAAACGTGGCCGCTGGCAGGTCCTGCAGGTAAGGGAGGACTACAGGCTCCAAAATATCGGAGATGTAGCGGTGGCTGTTTAGTGTACCGGCGATGCATACCAGAGGGGTGCGGGTGTCATATCCAATTGAGCCCTAAACCATAAAGCCAGGCGACGGACCGGTATGGCGATGCATAATGCAAGCGTCATACCGTCTCTCTCCGCGGTGCCACCACACGCAGATCCGACAATCGTGGTGTCGCAGGCAGAAGCGGGATTCGTCGGAAAAGACAATGTCGTGCCATTCCGTAGTCCAGCTGCGGCGTTCAACGGCCCACTGCCGCCGCACTCGCCGGTGGTGTAACATCAATGGTAATGAGATCAATAGGCGCCGTGCGACACGTCCCGCTTCTGCAGACGTCGAACGGTACGTGCTGACAAAGGTTGTTGCGCAACACACCCTAATTCCTGCGCTAACGTTCGTGATGTGGTGGGGCGAGCCGTCAATGCCCGCCGCACAACATGCCGGTCCTCTCGTTCCGTGGTGTGCCACGGCTGCGGCAATCGCTCACGTCGGTCCGTCCATCCCTTATGCACCCACCGAATCCATACTCGCCTCACTGTGTCTAGATATCGTCCCACACGGGCGCCGATGTCTCGGTACGATAAATCGCTGTCGCGATAAGCCACTATTCGTCCTCTGTCGAACTCTTAAACGTGCTGGAATGACTGCCGTATTCTGCGACGAGGCATCAGGAAGCTTCCCACGCACAGGTCCGGCAGCACAACACACTTCCATTACTTACACCCCACCTTTTGTGCACCCTTCTTATAGTGCTTCTCGGTGGCGTGCCGGACGCACATGATTTGCATATGCCCTGCAATGCTAATCGTTTGCATGTCTTCTTGTGGGCGACGCATGCTGAGAATTTCAGGCCAATCGGATGCTTCCAATTCTTGGTGTTGCATTTTGGGTGGCCAGCAGTGTTTATATGTTTATATACACTGTTCGACAAAATTAACGTCACGTGCCAATGTTATCTCATGCGGGAGGCACAATCAAACAAAGTGCATTGATGTGACCAGCCTTAAAAGCATCATAATACCTTCAAATTAGAACTGAGGAACAGATTCTCTATTCCAGAAGGTCTAACATCAGAAGAAGTGAACATCTCTTAAGTTAACTGAAAAGTAACCAAAGCTCTTATGGAAACAGCAACAAAATTAGCTGGGACTAAGAACAAGTTGCATGTGAACAAATTATCAGGAAAAGCCAAAATGTTGATGCAAAAAGAATAGAGATGAGGACAACTAAAGAAGATGTGACTTCCAAACTGGAATATATAGAGCTATGCAAGACAGTACGAAAAAGTATCACTGAAGACGCAAGGAAATTTAACTATGAAGTAGTGAGGAAAGCAATTGAAAATGAAGCGGGGAAAAGCTCCAGGAGAAGATGGAATTACTGTAGACATCATACAAGAAGCAAGTGGAGAAATCGAAACAGTACTCTCGCAAGTTTTCACTCGATGCCTTAATAAAGGGAAGATTCCTGAGGATTGGAACAACGCTACAATGATCCTGCTACGTAAAAAAGGTGACATTGAGAATCTCAAGAACTACAGACCTATCAGCCTCCTATCAGGGGTTTATAAAATCTTCACTAAAGTTCTTTCACACCGCTTGAAGGTAACACTGGACATGGCTCAACCGAGAGAACAAGCTAGATTCAGGAGTGGCTACAGCACAATAGATCATATCCACGTACTGAGAGAACTAATTGAAAAAGCGAGGGAATATGAACTTCCATTGTGCATGGCTTTTATCGATTATGAAAAAGCCTTTGATTCGGTAAAACCATCAGCAGTTACAATGGCTCTGAAATCCTGCGGTATTGAAGATGCATACATTAATATTATTAATAACATCTATGAAAATGCAAGTGCAAAGATTCGGCTGTTTGAAAATACCACACACATAAAAATTGGAAAGGGAGTGAGACAAGGTGACACCATATCTCCGAAGCTCTTTAATGCCTCATTGACAGATGTCTTTCAATCACTGAACTGGGAAAACAAAGGGATAAGGATTAATGGAGATTATCTAACCCACCTTCGTTTTGCTGATGACGTAGTCATTTTTGAAACTATCCCACCAGAGCTGCAGAGTATGATCCAGGAACTTGCTGACAAGAGTAAAGAAGTGGGATTAAAAATGAACTTTCAGAAGACAAAAGTGATGTACAATGCTTTTACAAGAAATGAAGAGTTATCGATTGATGGAGAAAAGCTGGAGATAACAGGCACGTACGTTTATCTTGGACAGCAGATATCAAGTGAGGGTCACATTGATGAAGAAATTAATCGGCGTACAAAACTTGCCTGGAGAGCTTTTGGAAGAAACAGCATAATTTTTAAGAGCAATATGCCATTATGTCTTAAAAGCAAAGTGTTTGATCAATGCATCCTTCCAGTGCTTACGTATGGTGCAGAGACGTGGACCTTAGCTAAAAGAGACATACAAAGGCTGCAGACAACTCAAAGCAGCATGGAGAGGTGCATGCTGTTTGTAACCATGAGAGATAAGAGGAGAAACTCGTGGATCCGAAAAATGACAAGAGTGGAAGACATCATGTTCAAAGTAAAAGTACCTGAAATGGCAATGGGCTGGACATACTGCCAGAAGCACAGCCCATCGATGGACAGACAAAATTTTAGATTGGATTCCAAGGGACAGGAAAAGACCCAGAAGAAGACCACATGGGAGATGGGTGGATGAAATTCGAAAGTATGCGGGATTAACATGGAAGAGGCTGGCACAAGACAGACCGTTGTGGAAGAGGCTTGGAGAGGCCTTCGTCCAGCAGTGGATTGATAATGGTTGACAATGATGATATACACTGTTCGACAAAATTAACGTCACATCCCAATGTTATCTCATGCGGGAGGCACAATCAAACTGTGACTTTTTCGCATAGCTTTACCGTACTACTTCGGAGTTCGGACCTTCAGCGCCACATCAAAAGGACCAAATTCAGCTGACAGTACTGGCTCTCATTCTTAGTAATGATTGAATAGCCCCCAGAGAATCTTCAACAATGTTAACAGCATCCTTTTCTTGCAACGTTCGTACCACCTCGTCTTAATTTCTGAATGTGAACGACTAACATCTTCTAAACATTTTGAAGAAGAAATGCGAATTAGGCTGCCGAAACTGGCGAAACATAAGCAAATTCTGCTAATGGACAAATGACAAAATATGAGGAGAAAATAATTTAACGTGAAACTGGTGGAAAAATTTCAATTCCTGTTTTGATAAAGTTGTAAACAATGATTTTTGCACCCTTCCTTGTGCTGACCGTGGTTACACCTCGGCTTACTATTTCCGCCACCATAGTTTAGTAAATATTTCTTTTTATGACTCACATATCTTCTTTCATTGGTTTTACGATAATAACTTTCATTAATCAATCTGCCGCTCAATGTCACGAATTATAAAATCTTATTATTTGTTGTTATGATTTCATTCCACTTAGTATGTACCAGACTGCGGCTCTGTGTGGCCGTGAGTGATGCTGGCAAATGCTATGTTGAACGTAAATAAATGTATACTCTCGAATATCTCGTTTTATTTTACACCCATAAAGATCTTGGCATGCGAAAGATGTATAGTATAAATTATCCACAATGAGTACCAGGGTACTCTCTCGATGTTTTCCTCATTAGGATACATGGGTAGTGGAAAACGTCGAGTAATTGTGTCGTCTGTGCACTGTAGTCAGGTTCCAGAGAGATAGCCTGACAGTGAGAAAGCAAAATGTAACCAGTTTTGTCTTAAAAGCACTCAGTGAAGGGAAAAATTGAATCAAACTCAGACAGAGATATAGGAGACAGAAAAACTGCTCTCTAATGTGAACCCTAAAAAAATGAAATCTGTGTTCTGAAGGGAGTTTTAAACCTTAAAACTAGAAAATTGTAAAACTATACTAGTTATCCAATTTATTGGCGTAGGAATATATTAAACAAGTTAGTAAAATCATGCAATGCATTGATTATGATACGCTTTCCAACATACCAGAAATTATTACTCAAGTTATGTGGATAATGGCTGTGGAATAAATCTGGCTTTTGTGCAATGACCTTTGTCCCCATGTCGTTGATATTCAACAGAACCGGTTCACTATACCTCCGGAACAACATGTTAAAGTTTTGTTGCAATCCAAGCATTTTAGGTAAGTTATGATGTACAAGGGCAATGGAATGGATCCCACTCCAGTACCCTGACCTTTGACCCCATTTCGCCCATTTTTAATAGGGTTTGTCCCCAGTGGCTCCCTACCACATACTAAAATTTCATCGAAATCCAACCATTTTTACGCAAGTTATGACGCATAAAGGCAATGGAATATATCCCGCTCTTATGCCCTGCCTGAATTTTGACCCCATTTCGCCTATTTTCAATAGGGCTCGTGCCCAGGTGGTTACCTACCACATACTAAAATTTCATCGAAATCGAACCATTTTTACGCAAGTTATGACGCATAAAAGCAATGGAATGGATCCAGCTCCTATGTCCTGACCTTTGACCCTATTTCACCCGTTTTCAATAGGGTTTGTCCCCAGGTGGTTCCCTATTACATACTAGATTTTCATCGAAATCGAACCATTTTTAACCAAGTTATGATGCATAAAGGCAATGGAATGGATCCAGCTCTTATGTCCTGACCTTTGACCCAATTTCACCCATTTTCAATAGGGATCGTCCCCGGGTGGTTCCCTACCACATACTAAAATTTTATCTAAATCGAACAATTTTTACGCAAGTTATGACGCATAAGAGCAATGGAATGGATCCCGCTCCTATGTCCTGACCTTTGACCCTGCTTTGCCCATTTTCAATAGGGTTCGTCCCCAGGTGGTCCCCTACCACACACTAAAATTTCGTGGAAATCGAACCATTTTCACGTGAGTTATCGTGCGGACGGACGGACGGACAGACGGACGGACAAAGCTGGAGCATATACGCTTCTTCAACCTACGGTTGGAAAGCGTAAACAAGCGTTTCCAAGCTTTCGCATATCAACCAGATGGCTTTTTCAAGGAAGTTAGACTGAAACTGGCTAACTTCCCAAACTGCAGTTTCTTGTTAGACAGAAACTTTCCTCGAAAAAGCCATCTGGTTGATGTGCGAAAGCTTGGAAACGCTTGTTTATGTATTCCCACGACATTAAATCGGATTACTAGTATAGTTTTACTATTTTCTACATAATTGGTGTACTGTTTCTCGTTATTAATTTTCCTTAAAACTAGTTGCTTTCTTGACTTGATGGTACACCCATCACAACATTCAAAACATTTATATGTATATTTTGTTCTTGCATTTAATGAGTTTGAAACTTTTTTGTGAAATTCCTTCAAAATTGGTCTCCTTACATTTCTGTTTCTGTTTTTCTCGTGATGTCCCTCTGTGCAACATGCAGTACTAGTCTTCCATTATTGTTTTTGTGTTGTACATTATAAAAGCAAAAGTAGCAGTCATCACTGTGATTTTTTGGGTCTCTCCAGGCAATGGATATTTTCTTACCTTTTCTGTCCACCACTTTTGTTGTTCAACAACTAACAACGAAAAACTAATTGGACATTAAAATTTAAATTAATAAAATTAGTAATAAAAATCACCTAAAAAGGCAAAACTGAACGTGCGCCCTGCCCTTCCCATAAATGAATAAATTTTAAATTAGCACGCCAAGAATGCGCCAGCATAAAACTCTTTGCACAAGAAATAGAAAACTTAGGGGTAAGCCCAGAAATCTCAAATAAATAAATTGAGAAACCCTAAAAAACGTAAAAAAAGTCCACGTAACCAATTTTGAACGAAAAGCGAATTAATGCCAGGATAGAGAAGGAAAAAATGGAATAAGTTCACGAAGTGTAAGAAATCAAATAGTCAAGGATACGTATGCCACGAAGAGAATAGTGAAACTCCACTGTATCAAATGAAATCAATTTCTGCTTTTTGAATTTTAACATGATATATGCTAAAACCCAAAAGGGAGAAATTGTTGATAGGCTGCACTGTTGGGAATAAGCATATCTCATGAACGAGCTCAAGAAGTGTCAGCAACAATAAAAAAGAGACATAAAGTGTCAACAGTGCAATAGCGCGGGGATTGTGTCCTGCAGGCCTTCAGCCAGGTATCTTCACTTTTGCAGTAACAGACAATTTTATTGCAATCACACATCATTTTCATCCACGCAATCGTTCCATGCAGTCATGTCTTTGTTCCAGAATAAAATCAGACGAAGAAAATGTATCATCAACATTACATATCGAGGAAAACGAATGGACAAAGAAATGTACAGGCCCCTCACCTGAGTGTTATTTATAATTACCAAGTACATCAGAGAAAAATCCAGATATTCCTGTAATACTGTCAGTCTTGTAGCCTCCTTCAACTCCTTCAATTGATATTGATTCATTATCACATGAAAGGCTCAAGAGGATTGAAGTTCTCCATCTTCATAATCCGAGGAACAATAGCCACATTGAGTTCGTTGTCTTCAGTGGCGGACGGCTATCCATAAGTGGCCCTGAAAGCTATTTTAGGCGGCCCACTTTTAGGGAAATTTACGAGGGTATTCCATCCCTAAAAATAGCGGCATATCGGCATCATCGTTTATTGCTTAAACATCTTTTCTGCACAAATCTACTAATCATTGCAGTTTTGGTTTTTGTATTAAGGTTATGATTGACATTATTTTACACGTTTTCCTGGACAGATCTCTAGAAAATTTAATGTGAGAACAAAATTACTTCTGTAACTCAGAAGCAACAGACAAGGTACATTACTAGAATAACTGAATTCAGAATTTGCAATAGTTTCTTCGCTATTCGTGAGAATGGAAACTCAAATGCACCAAAAATAAATTTTTTGAAGGCTTACCTATTATTAATAAAATAATTACAAAACAGTCTCTTGAAAAAAACTGAAAACGTCGAGAATTGTAAGAATTTCGAAGCAGATTTATAATATTACGAAAATTATTTTTTATTTATTTATTTACTTTCATGTTGAAAACGTCCTTGTCACCGAAATAGACTCTACAGAACAACAGTTCAAGAATTCTTGTTACCATAAGGCCCAAAAAGTAGTAAATCACATGCAGATCTCGTTAAAAAAACAATAAAAAGAACATGAACATATATTAAAGCAGCAACTCAAAAATTTTGCCGCAGGTGAACCTCAATGTATTAACGTACACAATAAATTTCGGGTTTCAATCCCAGCCAATTGATAACATATTTTATTAGACTGTATTTATTATTTAACTGCTATCAGCAAAGGGGCTTGAGGTAGAGGATATCAGCCCAAAGGAACGGAGCTTAAATTTGAAAGTGAGAAAGGAAAAATGGGTGCATCAAACAGTGTTTGGCTCAACAGAAATTTTTTGCTAAGTATGGCCTCCTTCCCTTCTGGAACCGGCAAAGTGGTAGAAGAACTTTGCAGCTTTAGTATAACTTAATTTTCTTCTACAAGGATATTAAGCTACAAATATATATATATGTTGTTGTTTTTTTGAGTTAGTATAAGGTCTACTGGTCCAGAATTTGGCAACCCGCAGTGTATTCTCCGGGTGTCCCGTCGGCCCAGTCCGCGCCTGGTTGTCTTACACTGCCAGAGAAATGGTTCAGCAATAAAGAATCAAAGTGTTTTTCTGCCGTTGCTGAATGAGCCTATCAACTCTCCCTCAGTTTTTTCAACACTTTGATTTTCTCAAGCTTTTCACTGGCCTAACGTAGCCTCTGTCAGATATCAGAGGTGACTTGCGGGTATCCAGTGTATGCTGAAGCAAAATTACTACAGTGGCAACTTTTCGATTGGACGGAGAAGATGAAATAATAATTCATTATTGGAGCACTACACATTTAAATGGCATTCTATGCAGTGTTAGGTGATTGGCTTGCTGGAAGTAGCTGGGCAGATCTTCTTGTTGAGATGCATATTACTACGAGAAAAAAGTTGGACAGTACTTAGCATTAATTCATGTAACACGAGCCCGCTGCCTACACGATGTTAGTGTTGTTTGATCGTATGTTCTTTTGAAGAAAGCCAGCAATGCCTTATGAATTGAATTTGAATTTATTGAATATTCTGCCATTCATCATAGCAATACCATACATGACAGAATTCCACACAACAATACATTATTACAGTAAATCTGTGCTAAGTAGTTAAACGAAACAAAATACAGTTTCAGTAATGTATCCGTAGTATGTTATAATACAATTACAATAAACACTCCATTAATTACAATTAAAGAACTTGCACAATTAAACCAAAATATATGAAGTATATGTTAAGAAATGTAAAAGAATAATCTGTGTCTACATATAGCACTGTATGTGGATGACATGAAGCCAGGGAAAAAGGCTTTAAAGAAAAAGCCTGACGAGCCCCCGGTCCCCAGGAAGTGTGTGACAGGCCAAGAACACAGTGCACAGAAATTCACAGTGAGACACTTATCATCATAATAGTACAGGTAAGTTAAGGAATACATGATGATAATCAACTGTAATTAAAAATTAGGTGGCATATAGACAGTACAGTTGCAATACGTAGTAATCTTAACACATGCCAACATAACCACTGATAAGCAAAGTATAAAAATAATGAATGATTTAGTTAGGACATTTATATATATACACCAAACCAATGCAACCGGAAAATACACATCCCAAGAATATCTGTACAGCGCATTAAACAATCATGCAGCAATAAACAAACCAAAATCAACAAGACAAAATAATGTGCCACTATATCCCAGAAAAGAAATCAAGGCATCAATTCAAATCATATCAGCCAGCCAATAATTCAGTAGTTAATACTCTCCTGAATGCCCTGAAGCTAACAATTGATTTAATGTGCAAGTGTAATTCATTCCACTGTCGCGGACCGGCTGCAATAACACTGTAATGTAAAAGAATTAGATGTACCCTGGGAATAACGAAGTTTGCATTACCCTGGTATCATGAGAATGTTAAAATTGGTGCAATTCCAGAAGACTCATACACTTATTAGCATAAATTCTATTATGCATAAAAAGTAATAATCGAAATATATAAAGTTTATTAAATGGGATTATTTTATATGGACAGCAAACAGCAGCCATAGCACTAATAGTATAGCACTAATAGTATCCAATAAGCGAATGTATTTCTTTTGTAAAATATATATTCTATTGGCATTACATTACGTGGTCTGAACCCAGGACAGTAGACAATACGAAAGAAGTGTATATATGAACGAGTAATACAATATCAGTTTTAATCTTATCGTCAACATACCCGAAATTCTATAAATCATTCCTATACGTGATCTAAGCTGATTTGCTAAATAATTAATGTAATTATTCCAACGTAGTGACTCCTGAATAAGTAAACCCAGAAATTTAACAGTCGTCTTAAATGTAATGGGAACTTTATTCACAAAGATACCAGTTGGGGTAGACGGACAATAATAAGAACGACATGAAAACAGGACGGCATTAGTTTTATCTTGATTTATAGTTAAATAACTGCAACTCAACCAACGAAAGAACTCCTGAAGATCACAATTACCTAAAGGTACCAACTCCATTAAACAATTACCAGAAAAGGATAAACTGGTATCGTCAGCAAACAGCACACGGTGCGCCCCCGAAGTAACATTAAAAATATCATTAATGTATATTAAAAAAAGAACCGGTCCCAACACCGATCCCTGAGGAACTCCGCAACTTACCACACGAACCGAAGGACGAATGCCACGAATCTGAACATACTGCGATCTCTGTAACAAATAATTTCTAAAAAACAAAAGCGGAACTCCCCGGATCCCTATATGATTTAACTTTGACAATAGAATTTCATGATGCACACAGTCAAACGCTCGAGTTAAGTCACAAAATATACCCAGGACACTTCTTCCTGAGTCAATATTTGTGTGCAAAAAATTAAGAACATCCAATATAGCCGTTTCTGTTGAGAAGCCCTGACGGAAACCATGCTGACCGTGATGTAAAATTTTGTTCCTCTCCAAGTAGCCACATGACCTCTTTAGTACTAGTCTTTCCAAAAGTTTAGCAAACACTGTAAAATTAGTAATTGGATGATAATTTTCTACACTAGATCTCAAACCCTTTTTATGTATAACAGTGACTCTACCTGTCGTAAATGCTAAAGGTAATAAATCAGTTTCTAGAATACGATTAAAAATATGTTCCAATAATACCAACAAAAACTGAGCAACAGATTTTATCACCCTTGGATGAACATCATCCGGGCCAGCACCCTTAGAGGAACCCAACTGCTTTATAGTAGGCAACAGATCCGCCGATACTGGGTCAAAAAAGACGTACACAAAGTTCGGTGGGATAAAAAGTCAGCAAAGTCACCAGACACCCGCGGAATATCGTTCTGTAGTTTCACAGGCAAAGAAAGAAGGTAAGTATTAAAGATCTCTACAATACGATTCAAATCAGTGACACAAGTTTCCCCATGATCAAGTTCTATTGGAGGGTCGTCATCATTTGTTCTATGCAACAATTCACCAACTAATTTCCATAACCTTTTCCCATCCGTGGTACCAGTAAAACGATTTAAATAATATGTTTTTTTTGCATTTTTTAATTTAGTATTAAACCAATTTCTGTATCTACGGAACTGGGATAAATCAGAGGCACTTCTAGACTATATAAGTAACTTGAATAGCCTATTCTTTTTGTTTAGACATCTTAAACGGTTACGAGTAAACCAAGGTTTTCTACACTTTAATGAACGTGTAAAGGTCTTAAGTGGAAAAGAACATTCATAAGAACTTCGAAATAATCCCCAAAATGCATCAAAGGCATGTGTGGGATTATCATGTTGTAGCACCGGATACCAATCCGTAACAGCAAGTATCTCACCAAAAGTTCTTAATCTATGCTGGTCGTACGAACGAATACGAATCGAAATCCTGTCTACAAAATCCGAAGTAGTACACTACCCGACAAACAAAAAATAGGAAGGTTATCACTTATATTATATGCCAACACACCCGTGGTGCAACAAAAATCATTCGTAATACATAGATTAAGTATAGTTGAGGTAACAGGTGTAATTCACGTGGGGATTGTAACCACACTTATATATCCAGAAGAGCCTATGATATCACTGAATGGATATGAGACGCTATTAGTAGATGTCATATCAATATTAAAATCACCTAAACAATATAACGCCTTGCCACTTTGATTGACATCCTCCAAATAACTGGAAAAAAAAAATAAAGAAAAACTGACTGATTTCCAGACGGAGGGTGATAAGCTGCACGTATAATGGTATTTTCAGTCTCTAGAGTGATAATCTCATAATTATCAGTTATAACCGTATATTTATCAATCTGCGAAAGTGAAATGGAGCGCCTAGCAAAAATAGGAACCCCCTTCCCTTACTCTTTGATCTAGAAGCAGAAAAAGTTCGAAAACCCGGTACATTACAAGTAAGTTGATCCACTCTATTAAACCAAGTTTATGAAACGTAAATAAAGTCAACAAGGTAATCCAAAGACCCCAAAAAACTCCAAGAACAGGTCACATTTGCCAAATAAACTACGAGCGTTAATGTGCAACAATCGCAAACTGCGAATTTTTGAAACCAGCAAATCACGCAAAAATTCGACAGAACAAACACTAGGATTACAGGTCATAAAAATGAGTTATGTACAACCAATAGAGTTACAGAAACATCACATATCCATCAGAATCAACTAAGATCCAAGTCGTGCCTGCTCCTAATGGTAATTGCATTTCCACCCTCCTCCTTTCGGCAAAAAATACGCCCGTTTTTATACCAACAAAATCTGATATTGTTTTCTCTGGAAAATTTTCGCGCTTTCCAGAATAATTCTCTGTTATGCACAGTCAAATTCTCATTAACATAAATTCTAGTTTCCTGCAAATAATTATCATCAATATCAATCAGTTTCAAAATCTTCCGACTCCTTGATAAAAGAATATCTCTTACTTTTCTGGTCTGAAACTGCACAATGATTGGCGAGGGACGCCGTGTCCCCTTAGTTTTTATTCTATGAACGACGTCAATGTCATCGCACGAAAGGTCTTCAAAATCCAACCCTTTTGCAATATTAAGCACAATGTTCGAGATATCAGCATTAGTCTCTTCATTACTCCCAGGGATTCCACGTATTTCCAAATTTATGTGCCGCCCCGGTGGCGTAGTGGTCTAAGCGATGGCCTCTGATCATTCGTCCGAACGGGGTCCGGGTTCGAATCCCGGTCAGGCATGGATGTTGTGTTTGTCTTTCGGCACTGGTTCTCTCCCTTCCCTGGAACCAGTGACCCTAAATTAGGGACGGGCGACTGCTTATAGCCCATTGAGTTGCTCACGGTGGTCGTTAAACCTTCAATCAAAAAAAAAAAAATTCTGTTTCTCGTATATTAATCAAGGTTGTTCAAGTCCTGTGACAATCTGGATATTTCAGAATCCTGGCCCGAAATCCTCTGCTGAAGAGCGACCACTTGCCTACGAGAGTCCTCAAGCAACGAACTTGATTTATTTAAAGAAGTCAAAATGTCATCATACTTCTGTGAAAAGAACTCAACTGATCTCTTCAAATCTAGTATCTCAATCTTTAATTCGTTAATAGCATCTAGCTTTATGTTGACAGACTCCAGAACCGACTGAGAATCACTGCCACTGGCACACTCTTTCACCAACTTCACCTTGGAATTAATGTTTTTTTTAGTGGAAGCCTCTCCTCAGAATGGACCCCGGAATCATGTAATGCACCACGTCGACAACTATCACATTGCCATTTCATTTCTTTATCTTTTGACATTCGTCAGTAAACATTTTCTGTTATTGCCTGTTATTGAACAATAAGCATAATGATATCTGCCGCCGCATCTGCCGTAGCATTGAACCCCCTCTTCAGCATGGATTGCAGCCGAACACATCAAACAAACTTTTTGTGCCATATCTATAAGTTAACAGTCAATGAGCTCTCAAATATGATAGACACCCCTGGCAGTAAGCGATGTAGTAAAAAATGTACCTTACCAATCTTCACTGATACATGAAACGATAAGGATTCCACTCCACTTCTGAGCGGCAGGTATCAACGGACGAATGGTTAATACAGAGGTTCACACAGCCTGGGTAGTTTACATTTTGGTACGTACCACTGCAGATCTAACCGTTTGTTTTCCAGTTCCTTCGTAGTATTCGGTCGCCAAAATTTCAGATGCTTATTGCATCCCTGCAAATACCCAGCAGACAGATATATGCTATGAACCACTCCCACTATGCAAAGTGGATGCCGGTGTTTAGTTTTAAACAAGTTAGTAAAATCGTGCAATGCATTGATTGTGATACGCTTTCCAACATACCAGAAATCATTCTTCAAGTTACACTGGTGTGCAAAAATTAAGGACGAAGAGGAGAAATTAGCATAACAGCGTAACGAGCAGGCAGAACGGACCGAAAGACCACTCACGATATAGACTAGGGTCCGGTACGGTAGGGCATGCGCATATGTGCAGCATGACGGTGGGGGGAGTGTCGGAAGGGTATAAAGCACACGGGCGGTGTACGCTCAGCAATTCGGTGAAAGCTATTGCACGGTGTACCTCGGTTTGAACGACGTCGAGTTGCTGCCACCGTGTGATACGGCCAACAGGCAATCCAGTACACGACATCTGGATGACTTTACCCGAGGTCGCGTCATTGGGAAGTTGGAAGAAGGTCGAAGTGGACTAGTGTGGCCGAGGAGTTCGGAATCGCGCACAGCAACGTTTCATGAGCTTGGAGAGCATTTCAAACGACAGGAACAGCTGTTCGAGAGTTTAGCAGTGGTCGTCCTGGAGCAACCATGGCGGTGGACGACCAGTATATTGTTCTACAGGCGAGAAGAGACAGACGGCAGACAGCGGGAGAAATCGCAAGGCACATGCAACAGACAACTGGACGTCCGTTATCGCGTTTTACCGTGGCCAGGAGGCTGCACAAAGGTGGTCTATTTGCACGACAACCAGTACGGTGTGTGCCATTAACGCCTGTTCATCGGAGAAGGCGGTTTCTGTGGTGCTAGAAGCACACGAACTAGACACATCAGCAATGGGGTCGAGTTCTCTTTACGGATGAGAGCCGATTTAGTCTGACGAGCGATTCTGGACGTATACGCAGTTGGAGAGAGCACAAAACACGCAATCACACCTCCAACATCATCGAAAGGGACTGGTTTGGAGGTGGCGGAGTTCTCGTTTGGGCAGTATCATGCTTGGTAGCCGTACTGACCTTTACATCTTCCAAGGAGGTTCAGTCACTAGTGTCTGCTATTGTACCGAGATTCTCCTGCCTCAGGTGCGTCTGTTTAGAGGTGCTGTGGGTCCTGAGTTCCTTTTCATGGACGACAACGCTACACCTCATCTTACAGTGACTGTCGCAGAGCTGTTGGAGAGTGAAGATATTCAACGCATGGATTGGCCCGCAAGGTCCCTGGACCTAATTCCTATCGAACACGTGTGGAACCTTGTCGGGAGATGCTTGGCAGCACGTCACCAGCCGCCTGCAACGATTCCGCAGCTGCGATTGACGCTACAAGAGGAATGGGCCGCGATGCCTGAATAGCTCCATGACAACCTCGTCCTCAGCATGGACAGACGTTGTAAATCCTGCAACGCAGTCAGGGGTGATCATATCCCCTACTAAAGACTGGGTTTTTCTTGGCTGCCGCCTGTCACATGGACGTTTCTGTCTTCTGTCCAGTTGTGCTGGAAGTTACCTTTTCAATAAAGTGTCTTTGTATTCTTTGGATTCCTTGTTTGGACGGTTTTGCTCATTTGTCCCATATTCGTACATCTTGGGGATCTTATGGTATGATTTGAGTCGATGTGGAGCACTTCTGCACGACGTTACATTTGAAAAACCGTCTCGTCCTTAAATTTTGCACGCCAGTGTATTACTCAAGTTATGATGATAATGGCTGTGGAATAAATCTCCCTCCTGTGCCCTGATCTTTGACCCCATTTCGATGATATTCAACAGAACCGGTTCAGTATCCTTCCGGAACAACATACTAAACATTTGTCGCAATCGAAGCATTTTTACGTAAGTTATGATGCATAAGGGCATTGGAATGGATCCCAGTCCTTTGTCCTAACCTTTGACCCCATTTTGCCCATTTTCAATAGGGTTCATTGCCAGGTAGTTCCCTACCACATACTAAAATTTTATCGAAATCGAACACTTTTTACGCGAGTTATTGTGCGGACGGGTAGACGGACAGACAGACAGACAGACAGGCAGACGGACAAGGCTAGATCATATACGCTTCTTCAACCTACGGTTGGAAAGCATAAAACATGAATGGGTAGGTTCCTGCTCCATTCATGAGCATGCTGAAAATCATGGTAAAACAGTTCGTGATGACATTACTTTTTGGCATGCATTTTCCGGTTGTGACACTGTCCCTGAGATTTTATATTTTTTTGATTGGAGGTTTAACGACCACCGTGAGCAACTCAATGGGCTATAAGCAGTCGCCCGTCCCTAATTTAGGGTCACTGGTTCCAGGGAAGGGAGAGAGCCAGTGCCGTAAGACAAACACAACATCCATGCCTGACCGGGATTCGAACCCGGAACCCTTACGGACTAATGATCAGAGGCCAGCGCCTTAGACCACTGCGCCACCGGGGCAGCGTCCCTGAGATTGCAGGATGTGGCAAGAAGAAGGCGTGCTGTGAGACTCGTCAGAACTATCAGTTTGTCTCTGAAACGTTTAATGAGCTCTCTCATTGCCCACTAGATATTTCAAACGACAGCTTCAAGTAGTTCTCGAAATCTACTGTTAGATTATCCTAATATATAATTTGCTAGAGTCCTCCTCCGTGCCACTTTTTAAGTCGTCATAGCAACAGCCGAGAAACAAATGTTTGTGACGTAACGCTTTGCTTTTCGTGTTTTCGTGTTGGTGACGTCATCACATACACGCGCACAGTCTACGCGTATATGACTTTGTTTTGTTGTCATAGCAACAAAGAGCACAGCTGCTGCTGTGACGTCATCTAATCCAAATCATTCTCACATGACGTCAGAGATGCGTTACGTCACACGGTCAACTCAATAGAGATTCGAAAACTTTACCTCAGGAATTTTGGTTCTATTTCATATAGGGTATATAAATAATAGTAATAATAAATTTTATTTTTTGCGGCCTACAGTGTAACAGCAAAAAATAAAATTCATTATTATTATTATTATTATTTATATACCCTTGATATGCTTTATTACGCTGTTTAGCAGAAAAAGAGCAACATTTATTTTCTGGTGTTCAAACTATGTTATCCGTAACCGTTCCTGTTTAATGTTCTGCTTACATCTTTTTTTCTTTCGTTCGAAGTTAAAGTTTTTTTTTTCGGGTGTGTGCGATTCGAAGTCATTTAATTCATATTGTCGTTCATTTGTCTCAAAATATCGACGTTGTTTGGCGTGAGTTTTAACAACAACACTGCAAATATGCCTCCTAAACGGAAAAAATCTGCTGAGGAACTAGCTTTCCAGAAGGAAGCAGCAAAAAGACGAAAGGCGGAGCAAGAAAGGGCCCGTCGGGAAAGTATATCTGCTGTGCAAAGAGAATGCGATCGGAATCGTCATCGCGTAGCAAATATAACTCCTCAGCAAACTGAACGAAGTCGGGAACGACACCGAATTGCAAACATGACGTCAGAACAAATCGCACAAGGTCGCGAACGACATCAGATTGCAGACATGTCACAATCGCAAATATTACGCCAGAGACGTGGTGTTACAATCCGCCGACAAAATCCACGAACTAGAAACCAAGCTGTTCTTGACGCAGTTAACGTTGTAGAACCAATTGTAGACGCTCATAACTGTGGTTCCATGGACAGTATTTGCAAATTTTTGTCATGCAAAACATTTTGCGGCATAACAGCCATCTGACAAACTTTTTACGCAGTGCCGTCATAAAGGCAAAATAAAATTAGATGCCGTAAGATCAGCCCCTGTTATTCAGCAATTAACGAAAGAACAGCATCAACATTCGAAAAATTTCATGGACAACATAAGATCAATAAACAGCGCTTTGGCGCTTGCGTCCATGGGAGCTAACATTGCTCTGCCTCCTGGACACGGTCCCTGTTGTTTCCGAATTAACGGACAAATTTACCATCGAGCAGGAGCTTTGCACCCAGAAAATGGGGACCAGAGAAAGTTTGCTCAACTGTATATATTGGATCCGGAAGAGGCTGGTGATCAAAGAATGATTATTAGGGAAAACGCCCAGTGCAATACAAGTCTGATGCAAGAGTTAAGCATTTTCATGTCTCAAAATAATCCTTTTGCCGACGCATGCAAAATGCTTTATGAAGTTGAACAAAAAAGCATTAATGATGCCGCTCTGCATGGCGTTGAGCCGGTAAAAATAGTTCACGGAAAAGAACAGGGGAAATTGATACAGGGTTCACAGTCAGTGTATACCAAAAATGTTGTGTTCCAGGAAGTGTTGACGAAATAGGGACTAAAGGTTTTACAAAACACATAACAGACAACCCGTCGTATCAAATTCCATAACCGACTGCTTGGGAAATTTTCAGAAAGCTGTGAGCCAACGTCGCCATCTATTGACGTGAAACTCAAAAACTCTAAATAAATGTCAAAAATTTCTATACCATAAATTTTATTTTCCCCGTCATCATTGACGGGCTTTCATCTAGTACTATTATAAAAGCAGTGCAACCGACTCTATCAGCGAGAGCTACAGAACGCTGATGAAGTGCGTCACAAAGTGAAGTTGCTCTTTTTCAGCATAGCAAGCCAGCTGTTTTAAATACACTTTATGTTTGTTTTTTGAGTTGTGTCCCCTGATGAGTCCAATCCTCGCAATGTTCGTGCAACATAGCTGTCTGAACACTACACAAATCAGTTCTTAATAACGTCACTTTTAAGAGAATTAGGAGTCACTCAAATAACTTCAGTAAAGGTTACTTACTATTAGTCTTTATTTTGCCACTAAGCCTTTGCCACTTCAGCAAGGTGAGATCAAACGAACGTGAGTTAATATCAACAACAAGTTAGTAAAATCATGCAATGCAATGATTATGATACGCTTTCCAACATACCAGAAATCATTACTCAACTTATTACTCAAGTTATGAGGATAACGGCTGTGGAATTAATCTCGCTCCTGTGCCCTGACCTTTGAACCCATTTCGATGGTATTCAACAGAACCGGCTCAGTGTACCTCAGGAACAACATGATAAAGTTTTTGTCGCAATAGAAGCATTTTTACGTAAGTTATGACGCATAAGGGCAATGGAATGGATTCCGCACCTATGTCTTGACCTTTGACCCCATTTCGCACATTTGCGGTAGGGTTTGTTCCCAGGTGGTTCCCTACCACTTACTAAAATTTCATCGAGTCATGACGTATAAGGAAATCGAATGGATCCCGCTGATATGTCCTGTTCATTTTCAATAGGGTTCGTCCCCAGGTGATTCCTTACCACATACTAAACTTTTATCGAAACCGAACCATTTTTCCGCAAGGTATGACGCATAAGAGCAATGATCCCATTTGACCCCATTTCGTCCATTTTCAGTAGAGTTTGTCCCCAGGTGGTCCCCTACCACATACTAAATTTCTTCGAAATCGAACCATTTTTAGTCAAGTTATGATGCATAAGGGCGATGGAATGGATCCCGCTCCTATGATCTAACCTTTGAACTCATTTCGTCTATTTTCAATAGGGTTCGTACCTAGGCGGTTCTCTACCACGTACTAACATTTGATCGAAATCGAACCATTTTTACGTGAGTTATCGTGAGGACGGACAAACAGACAGGCAGACAAACAGACGGACACAGGTGGAGCATATACGCTTCTTCAACCTAAGGTTGGAAAGCGTAAATAACACATGACTAAAAAAAGCAACATTTACATTAAAGTAGAACACGCAGCGTTCAAATAACTTCAATTTAACACTATCGTATCCACAATTAATAGATAACTACTCCGTTTAATTGGTGTATATTACATAGCTATTTGCAAAATTTGCAAGTTTTCACCATCCCGGATGGCTTTATTAGGCTTAAACAAGCGTCTAATACTAACACACACAGATATACAAACGATGAAAAAATATTTAGAACACGAAAAAAGTCAAGAATGCATTTCACGTGCGATGCACGCTATAAATGGTAGGTTATCGATTCATTGCGCGTAATAACGTTTTCCATTCGTGAGGTAGTTCCACTCAGATATCGTCATTACAAAGATTCTGGTTTAGCATAATCTAAAGCGATTCGCTGATAGCCGGGGCTTTGTGGTTAGTGTATGCTGCTAGCTTTCTAACAACACACACTACTTCTGCTAAAACATTATGTAACTTTAGTTCTCATCTCAGACATCCACGCGTCAGTCTTTCTGGCCTCAGGGTGTTGCCAACCATACCCTAGCGAAGTAGAAGATATCACGTTAAGTTTGAGAAATGCTATGGAGAACGAACTTAAATTTACATAGAGAAAGAAACTAAAAAGGAAAGTTAAAAATGAGTGTACGTCACGTCCTGTTCAAGGAAGATGTAAGCGGAAATACTCAGGTTATGAACCACTGCGGTCATATGCGGTTGCCTGATGCTTCAAACCCTTGCGCTGGTTTGAAGCATGTTTTGCCCGCATTTCTGTTAAATGCGGACTTAAAACATTATTCGTCCTTTCAAATGTGAACAATTGTCTCTTCCATAGACCCAGTCTCTTGGCGTCAATGGAAGAGATAATCGATTACATTGTGTTGATAAATTTATCGTGAGAAACATTTTTCTGATTAATCATATCTGAACGTTTGATATCTCGTTCCACATTATTACACAGCAGCCTGAAACCTTGGAAATAGAGAAAAAATATCCTTAGACACACAGCATACTGGGCGTTCTGAATTACAACACATTTACAAAATGGCTATGAAAAGGTTGTGACATATATACCTCTAAATAACCTCCCTTTTGTTTTCTGTTTTACTTATGTAAATTTAGTTACTTCTTTGTTAAACGGCATATTACTTACCTGAATGTTGATATAAAATCTTTTGAGATATGTAGGGGTTTATCAAAACCATGGAAACACTGTTTGTGCATAACTTTTTGTTAAGTTACAAAACAGAAGCAAGTAATACACATACGATAATGCGATTTGGGACCGTTATTCCTGTAAAATAAGTCCCAACTGTGCCAGTGATGTTGGAGGTGGAAAGCGTGATATGACCTTTCACTCCAGATATTCACATAAATGTTAAATAATATTTAGGTATGGAGATTGAGGTGGCGAGAGTAGCTGCTGTATCCCATCCTCATGCTCTGCAAATCATAACTTCACATGTTTCGTACGATGCACGGGTGATTATCTCCTTGAAACCAGGGACGGTCATTAGAAAACAATGCCCGCAACATTTGAGTGCAGGTTGTCCCCAAGAATGAATTCGTACATTACAGATGTGACCTTACCCTGCAGAATAATCAATGGCCTTAAGAAATGCTATGATATGGCACCCAACAGTATCAGGGATCCACATCTATACTTCACAGACGAAACCAAACTGTCCGGGTGGTACGCTTCTGCAGGGTTTCGCCAGGCGTACATTCTGCCAGTGGTGGGAAACAATGTGAATAACGATTCATCAGAACATGTGACACGCTGCCAGTCCTTAACATCCCAGTTTTTATGTGCCTTCCACCACCTTACAGGCTTTGTTGCATTGATGTTGGCCATCAGAGGTTTGTGGATTGCAGCACAGCCGTACATATTGGCATGAAGGAGCTCCCGAACAACTGTTATGATAGAAGAGAAATCATTTTAACTGATGACTATGACGGTGCGTGCAGAATAAACTCAATGATCAGGTACAACGCTGTATTATGCACGATTAAAACGAAGTCTGAAGATGACATATGTACTTCGTAAAATTACATTCAATCAAACTTAACTACACTGCTGGCCACCCAAAATGCAACACCAAGAAGGAAGCATCCGATTGGCCTGAAATTCGCAGCATGCGTCGCCCGCGAGAGGACATGCAAACAATTAGCATTGCAGGGCATATCCAAATCATGTGCACCCGGCACGCCACCGAGAAGCACTATAAGATGGGCGCACAGAAGGCGGGGTGCAAGTAGTGGAAGTGGGTTGTGCGGGACCTGTGCGTGGAAAGTTTCCTGATGCCTCGTCGCAGAATACGGCAGTCACTCCAGCACGTTTGGGAGTTCGACAGAGGACGAATAGTGGCTTATCGCGACAGCGGTTTATCGTACCGAGACATCGGCGCCCGTGTGGGCCGACATCCAGTCACAGTGAGGTGATTATGGATTCGATGGGTGCAGGACGGACGGATGGACCGACGTAAGTAATTGCCGCAGCCGCGTCACACCACCGAACGAGAGGACCAGCATGTTGTGCGGCGGGTATTGAAGACTCGCACCGTCACATCACGAACGTTAGCGCAGGAATTAGGGTGTGTTGCGCAACAACCTGTGTCAGCACGTACCGTTCGAAGTCGTCTGCAGGAGCGGGGACTTATCGCACGGCGCCCGTTGCTCCGATTACCATGGACGTTACACCACCAGCGAGTGCGGCGGCAGTGGGCCGTTGAACGCCGCACCTGGATTACTGAATGACACGACATTATCTTCTCTGACGAATCCCGCTTCTGCCTGCAACACCACGATGGTCGGATCCGCGTGTGGCGGCACCGCGGCGAGAGACTGTATGACGCCTGCATTATCCATCGCCATACCGGTCCGTCGCCTGGCGTTATGGTCTGGGGCGCAATTGGATATGACACCCGCACCCTTCTGGTACGCATCGCAGGTACACTCAACAGCCACCGCTACATCCGACATTTTGGAGCCTGTAGTCCTCCCTTCCCTGCAGGAACTGCCAGCGGCCACGTTTCAACAGACAACGCGCCAGCACGTGGCACGCATCATGCAACAATTCTTCACGGCCCACCAGGTGTCACTGCTGCCGTGGCCCGCCTGTTCTCCCGATATGTCGCCCATCGAACACGTCTGGTTGCTGATCGGCAACCGAGTGGCCCGGCAAGCACCACCCACGGCTACGCCTGATGAACTGTGGCAACGTGTGGAAGCAGCCTGGACCGACATACCCCAAGCCCACATCCAAAGCCTCTTTCGTTCGATGCCGCGGCGTGTAGCGGCCCTTATTGCCAGCCATAGGGGTCACACGAAATATTGATGTCTGCGTGTTCCGTTAGTCGCACGGGCCTGTATGCTCAATCGTTTCATCTTTGCATCTGTTGTTATGTGTCCAGTAAACTTGGCTTTGCTATCTCGTGTCCTTCTTGATGTTGCATTTTATGTGGCCAGCAGTGTATATACAAAGATTAAAAATTACACTCATAAGATCTTTCAGACACCCCTGGAGTCCTTCATCAGATGAAAAAGTGGCCGCATAAAAAAGTTGTCAAAGCATATAAATAAGATAGTCGTTGCCACTAAATAATTCAATTCACAGAAGCAAATAAAAGTCCAGAAATTTACATACCGAAGGCCTGCACCAAACACATGTAGGAGGGAGCACACACTGTTCCAAACTTCAGAGTGGAATGGAATTTATTTTCCTTAATTTTAACAGGTACAATGGCTTTCCAAGCCTGGGAAACTTGGGTAGGTAAATCCTCGTTGCAACACATATTAAAGAACTTGTGGATGTACAGACTCTCTGTTAAGTGGATTTGAGTCTTATTAGCTGGGGTTGTCAAAATTCTGGCTTTTTCCCAGTGTGGGAAGTAAGTTCCCGAATTGACCAGGCGAGATAAAGCAGTAGATGAAGCATGCATTTTAACGTTATATTTATGTTCCGAAAAACGCAATTTTACATTCCTAATCGTAGAACCAACATACATCTGTGGGAGGGCGTCTGGGTCCACTGGCTTCAGAGGAATCTTGTACACACCACGTCGTTCCAAGTGGCTCACCATACCTCTCTCTTTGCGAACCAAATCAAAGATAATGTTAGCTCTAAGGCCAAAATCCAGGTTATTCTTATGGCATGTGTTTTTTTTAATGTTTGTGACTCCGGGGACAAAGTCCATAGAAGCCACAAATTGATGTTTTGGTTGGTCACCCCTTAAAGTGGTAGAGGCCAATCTTCTAGTTTTTGCTATGATCCTGTTGACGGTATGATCGGGATACTCAAACGTTGCAGCAATTTCAGGAATCCACTGTAATTCTGCCGGTAGAAGCGCACGATTGGAAAAGTGAGTGAACGCCCTACGGACGAGAAAGTAAAAGGTAGATATTTGTTAGGGTGTGCAGAGGAAAAGGGAATAATAACCGGTGAAAAAGAAGGTTTGCGGTAAACGGAGAAACTTAAATCATTGGGAACAGGATGCTTACGAAGCAGAAAATCCAAGAAAGGAAACGATCCATTGGACTCTAATTCCACCGTAAACTTAATTGAAGGAAGGAAGGACGACATCAGATCTGCAAAATTTAACATATTATCCGACGAGTCGGGCCATAGGACGAGAACGACGTCGACGTAGCTCAGAAATAATAGAGGTTTAATGGGTCAAGATGCCAAAACAGAGTGCTCCAAATGTTGCACAACAATTTCTGCCAGTAGTGGGGAGAGGGTGACCCCACTGGGGCACCCTCAAGCTGCCTAAAGATTTGTCCATTTAACAGGGGAAAATACCTGCGATGGATAAGGCGAAGAGCCTTTAGAATAACTTGAATAACCTCATCCGAGTAAACTACCAAAGTGGTGAGTTTTACAACTATGAGATCATGGGCAAGAGGAACTGAAACATTCGGAAAAAGTTAAACAATATCTAAAGAAGCAAGAATAAAATTGAAGGATAAATGAGTAACAGATTTGATTAAATTAATGGCCTGAACCGAATTAGAAACAAAACACGGTGACCCGGCAAACAAAGGGGAACGGATCCGGGCCAATGCCTGTTCTAGAGGATAAGTGGGGCTGGCGCTTCTCGAGACGAGGGGGCGAACAGGCTGACCCTCCATGTGAAGCTTAATAGTCCCAAATACTTCTGAGACGCGTGGGCCGGTAGGTAGATGCAACGAAGAAACCAAAACAAAACGAAGACAATCATGATTTTTTAATTTGCTGTGAGCAGTTAAGGTACCAGCAGTGGGATCAGAAGAGACATGAGAAAGAGAAATGTTAGACAGGGTTTCACTCATCTTACTAACGTACTCTTCCTTATTCATGCACACCATTTGAGAGGTCTTATCAGCTTTTAAAATGGCAATGTTCGGTGCTGAACTCAGTAGTCTTAATTCTTTTAGTTCAGCGCTAAAAAGAGTGAAATCCCATTGATTGCAAGGTTTCGAGTTTTGAATACTATGAGCAATCCGGTAACAGGATGGTTCTGGCTGTTGAAGTGGAAAAGCTGACATGATATAATTTGTTCGGCTTGTGGAATGACTTGTAGTTTATCTGGCCTAAGTGCTGGGTATGCAAACTTTTGTCCTCTTTGTAGTGCTGAAATTTGTAGAAGTGTCAACACATGATTACTTAGATCGATGAAACTAGGATGTAACTTTAATTTCTCAAAGGTTTGATGGGAACCAGTTGGGAAACGAGTAACAAGTTCCTGAGCCACTAAATGCCTTAACTTATGAATGTGGGTCCTGTTGTATGTTTCAGCAACTGAATTACAGCTGCCCGAAATAGTGACTAAAAATCTGTTAAAAACGATCGGGTGATGCCTCTGAGACAGATGTGCGTATGCTAAGTAAGATTTTCTATGAAGGAAATCTATATAACTTATCTTCTGTCGAATCGCCAATTGCAGTCTTTTTCGTTCAGCATTTTTAATTATGACAGCATTCTGTTTTTGCATTAAACCTCTTTTATTTCGGCGCTACGTGGACGACGTTCTCGTCCTATGCCCCGACTCGTCGGATAATTTGTTAAATTTTGGAGATCTAATGTCGTCCTTCCTTCCTTCCTTCCTTCTATTGAATTTACGGTGGAATTGGAGTCTAATGGATCGCTTCCTTTCTTGGATTTTCTCCTTCGTAAGCATCTGGTTTCCAATCATTTAAGTTTCCCCGTTTACCGCAAAGATTCTTTTTCACCGACTATTATTCCCTTTTCCTCTGCACACCTTAACAACTACAAACTATCTATCTTTCACTTTCTCATCCGTAGGGTGTTCACTCACTCTTCCAATCATGCGTTTCTATCGGCAGAATTACAGTGGATTTCTGACCTTGCTGCAACGTTTGGGTATCCCAATCACACTGTCAACAGGATCATAGCAAAAACTAGAAGATTGGCATCTACCACTTTAAGGGGTGACCAACCAAAACATCGATTTGTGGTTCTTATGGACTTTGTCCCCGGAGCCACAACATTTTAAAAAACACATGTCATAAGAATAACCTGGATTTCGGCCTTAGAGCTAACACTATCTTTGATTTGGTTCGCAAAGACTAACGTAATTGTCCTTTTTCAGTGAAACATTGGAACTATTTGCTGTGTAAAAGATTCCTCTGAAGCCAGTGGACCCAGAGCCTCCCAATCCTCCCCCTCCACACACACACACACAGATGTATGTTGTTTCTAGGATTAGGAATGTGAAATTGTGTTTTTCGGAACATAAATATAACATTAAAATGCATGCTTCATCTACTGCTTTATCTCGCCTCGTCAATTCCGGAACTTACTACCCAAACTGGGAAATAGCCAGGATTTTGACATACCCAGCCAGTAAGACTCAAATCCGCTTTACAGAAAGCCTGTACATCCACACGTTCTTTAATATGTGTTGCAAAGGGGATTCACCTTCCCACGTTTCCCAGGCTTGGAAAGCTATTGTACCTGTTAAAATTAAAGAAAATTCCATTCCACTCTGAAGTTTGGAACAGCGTGTGTCCCCTCCTACCTGTGTTTGTTGCAGGCTTTCGGTATGTAAATTGCTGGACTTTTATTTGCTTCTGTGAATTGAATTATTCAGTGGCAACGACTATCTTATTTATATGCCATGGCAACTTTTTTATGCGGTCACTTTTTCATCTGATGAAGGACACCAAGGGAGTCTGAAAGATCTTATGAGTGTAATTTTTAATCTTTGTATATATAGTTAAGTGTGATTAAATGTAATTTTACGAAGTACATATGTCATCTTTAGACTTCGTTTTAATCGTGCATAACACAGTATTTTTCCTGATCGTTGAAATCATTTTAACTGGTGTTCAACTCTGCTACTACATGCAGTGTCTTGGTCTTGTGCTCCGTTGTACAATCCGTGCCAAAGTTCGCCTATCTCTATCTGACATCTTCGTATGGCCTCCACAATATGCTCGTTTGGCGACAACGCCGTGTCCTTTTTGATCGATAGTCATAATTTTCGATACAGTTCCTTGTTTAACACCTGTTATTACTGCCTCTTCTAGTAAGTGAAACTCCTGCAAGATGCGCACCATTGATCATGTTTTATTTAAGGTCACTGATATTTGGCATTGTCGACAATCACACCACAACAACTGCTTCACTTTCTACTGTGGTACAGGTATGTGATATCCGACATCGTAATGCATCCATTTATATACCTCACATTGCAGGTGACGTCGTCTCTGGGGTTTTCATACGACACACTGCGTGTACTCCAGTCGCAGTCTAAGTTTTCATTATTTTGAGAAACCCCGGTATGTGATCGACAAGCAAGTGTCATTGTGATAAGATTAATGTCTATGGTGAAGCCAGCAATATTATATTTTGACTGATATCTATTGGATCTCTCCGTATGTGGAAGAATAACGACCCTGGAATTGTTAAAAATGGGGTTTCGGTCATGTGACGTGCATCTCTATTTAACCTTCCTTTCGAGTTTTTGTTTTTTACGCTTTCCAACCGTAGGTTCAAGAAGCGTATATGCTCCAGCTTTGTCCGTCCGTCTGTTCGCACGATAACTGGCGTAAAAATGGTTCGATTTCGATGAAATTTTAGTATGTGGTAGGGGACCACCTGGGGACGAACCCTATTGAAAATGGGATACGTCGGGTCAAAGGTCACGACGTAGGAGCGGGATCATTCCATTGCCCTTATGCGTCATAACTTGCGTAAATATGGTTCGATTTCAATGAAATTTTAGTATGTGGTAGAGGACCCCTGGGGACGAATCTTTTCAAAATGGGTGAAGTGGGGTCAAAAGTTAGGACATAAGAGCGAGCTGCATTCCATTGCCCTTATGCGTCGCAACGTGCGTAAAAATGGTTCGATTTCGATGAAATTTCGGTATGTGGTAGGGGACCACCTGGGGACGAACCCTATTGAATGTGGACGAAATGGGGTCAAAGGTCAGGAGATAGGAATGCGATCCATTCCATCGCTCTTATCCCATATTATTAAGGTGGACGTCAAGTAATTTTGCTTCCTATACTTCCAATGGAAAAACTTTTGTACACATTTCCTTCACAATTAATGTCTTTCCAAGGATGAAAATTTGAACATCGATTAAAATAACTTTATTACAACTTAGAATACTTAATATTTTCTGAAACATAACCATAATTACATTAAAAATCAATAACTTTTCCTTTGGTGGTGTTGAAACCAGAAAAAGGATGGCGCGACCTGTACTTTGATGACGTCAGTAGACAAACAAATGTTGGATTGCATAATTATGGTTATGTTTTAGAAAATATTAAGTATTCCAAGTTATAAAATGAAGATATGTTAATCGATGTTAAAATTTTCATCCTTGTGAATGCATTAATTGTCCAGAAAAAAGATGGGGCGACCTGTATTTTCATGACGTCAGCAGACAAACAAATGTTGGATTGCATAATTATGGTTATGTTTTAGAAAATATTAAGTATTGCAAGTTATAAAATGAAGCTATTTTAATCGATGTTCAAATTTTCATCCTTGTGAACGCATTAATTGCCCAGAAAAAAGATGGCACGACCTGTATTTTCATGACGTCAGCAGACAAAAAAATGTTGGATTGCATAATTATGGTTATGTTTTAGAAAATATTAAGTATTCCAAGTTATAAAATGAAGATATGTTAATCGATGTTCAAATTTTCATCCTTGGGAACGCATTAATTGGGAAGAAAATGTGTACAGAAATTTTTCCATTCGAAGTACAGGAAGCAAAATTACTTGACTTCACCTTAAAGGAGCAATTCTTGTATGTATGTAAATTTTATTTTCAAAACAGCTCTGAGGATTTTGATGAAAGTCGTTAACCTACCGTTTTCTGGTACTAGAAATAGATTTAGCTTGATCTCGACTTTCAGAAAATTTGTTTAGTGGGTTAAATAACCACCCCGAATTACCAAGTTTGTAGTGTGGTGTCATGGCGTCGCCCCATTAGATGTTGGCGCGCGGTCATGCCATCTATCTCATTACTTCACGCGTTTTTTGTGGATCCCATTAAAGTTTTATGACGTCACAACTTGCTAGCAGATGGTCGCGATTCCCATCTGCCTCATTACGTCACGCGTTGTGTGCGTATGTTCGTCCGCACGATAACTTGCGTAAAAATCATTCGATTTCGATAAAATTTTAGTATGTGGTAGGGGAACACCTGGGAAGGAACCCTATTGAAAGTGAACGAAATGGGGACAAAGGTCAGGACATAAGAGCGGGATCCATTCCACTGCTCTTATGCGTCATAACTAACGTAAAAAAAGGTTCGATTTCGATGAAATTTTAGTATGTGGTAGGACACTACCTGGGGACAAACCCTGTTGAAAATTGGCGAAATGGGGGTCAAAGGTCAGGACATAGGAGCGGAATCACTTCCATCGCCATTATGAGTCATAACTTACGTAAAAATGTTTCGATTTGGATGAAATGCTGGTATGTTGTAGGAACCTTCTTGGGGACGAATCCTTTTGAAAATGGGCGAAATGGGGTGAAAGGTTAGGACACAGGAGCGGGATCTACTCCATAGCGCTTCTGCATCATAACTTACGTAAAATTGCTTCGATTGCGACAAAACTTTATCATGTTATTTCGGAGATATACTGAACCAGTTCTGTTGAATATCATCCAATGGATCAAAGGTCAGGGCACAGGGGTGAGATTTATTCCACAGCCATTTTCTTCATAACTTGAGTAATAGCTTGAGTAATGATTTCTAGAATATTGGAAAGCGTATCATAATCAATGCATTGCATGACTTTACTAACTTGTTTTAAATAAATTTATCTAGTCCTTGGTTAAACGCTTTCTCACTCAACGACGCATTTCTTCCCCGAACAGCTTTTAGAATTTGGCAACATTGACGGTGGGTCACAGTAACATAAATGGCATTCAATGTAGTAGAGTGAAGAGAATTGTAGAAAGACAAAATTTATACACGTGAGAGATTGCGAGTACATTGTTCAGTGCTGGCATTACGCAGGAGTTAAAGCTTCTTGAGAAAAAATTCCGAAAATTTGTTCATCTCTATTTGTACAGGAAATTCAGATTTTTCTTACAATGGAGTGTATAAAAATATCTTTACCATAAGTAATTAGACAACTGATAAATAAAAAAAATGCTTTCGTATGTTCAAAATCAGCGCGTGAATTTTGCATATATACATATATACCAGTACGTTCAAAAAGTTCCGGAACTTTTCATATTAAAAAAGAATGAGGGCAGATAATACCTGTTTGTGCGGTGCTTCCTTCAAAGTAGTTACCCTATGCAACTATGCATTTTTGCCAGCGCTCATACAAAGATTTAAATGCAGATTGCAAGCCTTCTTTTGCCACATCCTCCAGTGCCTTCGTCGCAGCTCGTTGCCCTTCTTCGGAACTTGAGAAGCGTTGACCCTTAAGCAAATTCTTCATCCGGGGAAAAAGGAAAAAGTCATACGGGGCGACATCAGGGGAATAAGCTAGTTCTGGAAGAACGGGAATGTGATGTTTGGACAGGTAATCAGACACCAGGAGGGATCTGTGCGTCGGCGCATTATCGCGATCGGGCACCCACGAGTTGGTCTTTCAAAGATCGGGTCGCTTGCGTCTCACTGATCGTACCTCAGTGCTGTTATGAGATTGTTTGTGCAATCGACTATTGCTGTTATGCGACTGAAAGTTATGTGGATTACCAGCAAGTAGGAGTGTTGTAGCTGTGGAATATATGCATCTCCTTTTACCAGTGAGTGAAAGTATAAAGATGTTGAAAATGTCATTAAGTATGTGTATTATGCTGATTCATTTCTCTAGCCATTAGCAGTTACTTAATTATTCAAGAAGTGGGTATATATTCTACAAAATTCTCTACGAACACTAGCTAGCAGAGACATATATTTAGCACTGAAACTAACGCTATCAAACCTACAAACTTTATTCCCCTTAAGGATGAGAAATAGCGAGACACGCATAATTTTTTGACGCGCAAATCAGAATTTTTGTAACTATGAAAACGTTGTGAAATGAATGAAAAATTCCGGCTGTGTGCGTGTGTGTGTGTGTGTTTTATTCACCACCACACGCAACTCTAAAGGTAAGGGGTATAAGCAGTCTCCCACTCATATATATATTTATTATATTAGTACGTTCAAAAAGTTCCGGAACTTTTGGAATATTTGCCAAATGTCAGGGAATTAGGTCATTCCCGGCTGAGTAAGCGAAGAGCATCATGTGACCGACCAAATAGAATCGGCTTGATCCAGATCCAACACGTACAGCGTATGTGCGTAGTTCGTGATTACAGGCATTCGAGGCTCTCCGTCGCAAGGACAACGATGTCGAATTTTGAACAGCGTTCAAGTGTAAAATTTTGTGTTCTGCTCGGAAAATCTTTCGCTGAGATTTTTCAAATAATTAAGTTAGCGTACGGTGAGAGTGCAATGAGTCGGAGTTTATCGTGGCATCGACGATTCGAAAACGGGTGACAGAATATCGAGAATGATGAGAGGTCAGGAGGACCTTCAACATTCACAACGGATGAACAGATCGCCATTGTCAATGAAATTGTGAAAAATCACCGTCGAAAAACTGTTGCAGCGATTGCAGAAGTTGCCGGCATCTCAGTTGAAAATTTTCATGCCATTTTAAGAGAAACTGGGCATGTATCACGTGTGCCAATAAATTGTTCCCAAAAACCTGACACAAGAAAAAATGGATGAGCGAATGCAGTGGATTCAAATCCCGATCTCTTGAATCGATTGATCACTGACGATGAGACTTGGTGCTTTCTTTTCGACCCCCAATCCAACCGACAGTCAAAAGTGTGGAAATCAGCGTCATCGCCAGGACCAAAAAGTTCAAGGCTGACCGCTCCAAAGGAAATGGTCTTGTTAACAGTTTTCTTCGATTGCAAGGGGGTCGTACACAAGGAATTCCTTCAACTTGGTCGCACAGTCACTTAAGAAGAGTACGTAAACCTCCTGAAACATCTCCGAGAATCATCTTTGAAAGACCAACTCGTGGGGGCTCCATCGCGATAATGCGCAGGCTCACAGATCACTCCCGGTGTCCGATTACCTGCCTAAACATCACATTCCCGTTTTTCCAGAAATAGCTTATTCTCCTGATCTCGCCCCGTGTGATTTTTGTCTTTTTCCCCGGATGAAGAATTTGCTTAAGGGACGACGCTTCTCAAGTTCCGAAGAAGTGCAACGAGCTACGACGGAGGCACTGGAGGATGTGACAAAAGAAAGGCTTGCAATCTGCATTTAAATTTTTATATGAGCGCTGGCAAAAATGCGTAGTTGCACAGGGTAACTACTTCGAAGGAAACACCGCATAAACAGGTATTATAACCCCTCATTCTTTTTTAATATAAAAAGTTCCGGAACTTTTTGAACGTACTGGTATATATGTATATATGCAAAATTCACGCGTTGATTTTGAACATACGAAAGCATTTTTTTTATTTAGCAGTTGTCTAACTACTTATGGTAAAGATCTTAATATACACTCCATTGTAAGAAAAATCTGAATTTCCTGTACAAATACTAGAGTGATGAACGAATTTTTGAGAATTTTTTTTTTGTGTGATTTTTAAAAACAGGACGAGACTTACCTTCCTTAACTATGTTTACACAATCTGCAAATGCTCTGGCAGAAAATGGGACACTTAGTACATCATCAACACTGTTCCCCATCCTAAATGGATATCGAAAATTCAAATCGTATATTTAAATCTATGCTCATAAACACATCGATTCACACAGCGACGAAACGACAGAAAAACAGTAACTCGTAGCAGAACGTTCACTTGTGTTTATGACTGCACGTTATTCCAAACGCAACCAAGTATGACCAGAAGTGCTTTTTTAAGGGTGCTCACTCTGGAAAGTTTAGCATCTGTGTTGAAACCACAAGGAAATAAAAATATCTCGAGGGTTTTGTATTACAGTTGCTTTAACAACCTGGGGTGTCCGCAGGTAAAGCAGAGCTCCTAAAACTGCAATATTACTTACAATGTTTTGTTTACTGAACCTAGCAACGAACCTTCTTCTCTTCACGAAAATATTGCACAAGGAAATTAATTTTAACCACACACGCAAAGCCTTAGGACAAATTTCGACGCGAGTTTTTTTAGAAATGCATAAAAGAAAAACAAAAACAAAAACAAAAACAAAAAGAGAAGAAGAAAACAGTATAACAGCAACTCGTATCACAGTGTTGAGTGGTACTGCTCCGTGGGACTGCTAGCCGTGCTCATTTTGGCTAGCACACCCTGAGAGCTCCTGTGTTGCGTTTGAAACCCTAGGGAAATAAGAACGTGACCTGCAGCGCCATCTGGGGAGCACTTGTATCATAGTTGCTTGGCATCGTCGGATGTACATACACGGAACCGTACACCCGAAGATCTTAGCGCGAATGCGATATGCTTACTGAACGAACCTTTTTCTCTTATTGAAAGCATTGTATGGGGAAATTAATTTTAAACACCACTCGGAGCCTTAGGGCAAACTCTGGCAAGTTTTATTAGAAATACAGCCGAAAAAAATAATATCGATAATGTAGGTTAAATTGCGACTATGTGTGGGTGTGCGCCGCACACCTAGCACACCCCGAATATTATATATATGGATGTGCGCCTCACACCTAGCACACCCCGAATATTATATATATGGATGTACGCCGCACACCTAGCTCACCTCGAATATACTGTATATATACAGTTTGTATATAGCACTTCCTCTTTTGGTGCCCTTAATGGCGCCAAAAGAAAGGAAACATACTCTCGAGATGTGCTTTTTTGGGGGAGAGGGGATGAAATGACTAAAAACTGTTTAAGCGATCAAGACGAAATTTAATATTTCCAAACTTGTTTTAAAAATGTTTGTAGTCGGTTCGGTTCAAATTGGACAAACGAATCGTTTGTATAATGCAATACCATTGTTTGTTTCCTTTAGGCCAGGTGATTGAAAAAAAAATACGCACGAAATGTTTTTGAAAACTCCAAAGGGAACATCATTCTAGGCAGACCGAAGGCAGCATGCTAATTATTTTTTACACGACGAATAGTTAATAAACTATTAATTAAAAAATTTATTAACTGAAACCCTACAGAATTTAATTTTTCCACCGAGAAACCTATTTTTGAACTGTTAGAGGTGTGTGCAAATACCATTCATGTCTTAAAATAGTATGTTTTTTTTTCTACTGTGCCAAATTATACAGATTCTCCTCGTTTCCGGAATAATATGCGTAATTATTATACCCGTTGCATGCATTCGTTTCCCCTTTCATTGTGTGATGTAGCTTCAAGTTTTTCACTGTTCTTCAATGTTTGAGTTACTTTGCTTCTTAATTTTACGAAGCAACGGAACAGACTCTAAACTCTTTTACGTAGGATTTTTACATTTCATCTTTATCGTCGATACTTCTTTGTGCCTAAACTTTTGCGACAGACCTCAATGAATGCAAAACATTCCAAAAATGAGTAATCGTAATGTGTACTGGGAAAAGGGCGGGCATACGGTGTACGACTGCAACAATTTATCATGGAAGTAAGAGCGACGAATTGATCTACGAGCTGCATTGCAGTTTCTTGAACAATCTTCTGGAAAAACACTTCAGTGCTTTAAAACTTCAATTTTCCTATTGATGGCATAATCTCCAATTAGCTGATTTACGATCTTTTCGTCTCAGTCAGATCGATATACAGCGCCTAAGCGTGGTACTAAAATGTTTTCCTTAATATTTATTCCAGATATGGCATGTGCTAATTATTTTAACGTTTGTTGAGTCTTCTGTATGGAAGGCTCAAACCTGGCGGCCCCAAGCTACTGTTCTGGGAGGAGAGTCCCCGGATCCTATCGCACACCCCTAGTTACTTGTGGCAAGGGACTGAAGTTCTATAGACTTATTCTGCATTCCATTATATGACGGCATGTCATGTTTTATTCTCTTACAATTATTTGGCAACTTTTCATCACTATAAAAACATTTAATGGCAGAAAAAAAGGGAGGCCCTTTGGGTGGAGAAACACTGCATTTGAGATTTTATCTGCACTATGATCAGTGGTGGGACGTGACCTTTTCTACACAGTTTCCAGAATCTTACTGTGGGAAGCAGAGCCGTAGCTACAGGGGGAAGGGAGGGCAGTTCCCCCCCAGAATTATCATTCCAGGGGCGTAAATTTATGCTCTGGGGATGTAAAAAATAGAAATGTAACTAAAAAGGAAAGTTATACTCTTCAGTATTTTCCATTTAAATACTTTAGTTAGTTTCATGCAGTATTCCGTGCAGTTAACTAGGGTAGAGAGTAACATACACTACGAGGTGTGAATATCTCATATCCATAAAGGGAATATTCCAAAACACTGGATGGAGGCATAAAAAACAATATGCTGGTATACTTAACCTCCATGACCTTTCCGAACATGTCGTTCTGATGACGAAATAATTAATCACTTTGTTCTGTCGCAGAAAGTTCTCTGAGCGTTTAACCTTGAATGGAATTTTTTCAAGCCCTACTTCTATAGCTTCTTTCTATTGTTACGTTTACTATCCGATACTCATTTGTTCTGCGCTGGTTTGTTTTCCGTTCTGCGTTTCTGTGAAGTATTGTGTTGTCGGCGTTCACATAACGTTTACGGTATTTATAACCTGTGATTCTTTGGTATTTACCTAGAGATTTTACATTTTTAATAAAATTATGTTAAAAACCTGAAGTGTGATTTTTGAACGATCGTAGTACTTTCCTATAACGGCTGTGGGTGAGACAGTAAAATCCACGTATTATTTGAGTGAAACTCCAAGGGGCGTAATTTCCAATTTCACCCTCCCAGAGAAGAAAACCTTGCATAATAATAAATCTCCATACTTTTGTTGTCAACAAAGCCACGTGTTTTTAACGCAAGATCTGCGCTGATCATTTTCCACTCAAACAATCTGAAATTTGATGAAAAAAAGGAAACGAAGAAGAAAGAGCGACATTACTTTGTTCCTGTATTTCACATAGATGTGGTGGGGCACTTTTGCCTCAAAATTCTCCCTAACAGAATCGTAGAAAAAAGAATATTTATTCATTTTCTTCAAAAAACATTTTTCAATAAAAATGGACATAGTGCTGAAAGCCTGTGTTCTAACTGCGCGTTATTAGAAAGGTAGTTACTTTTATTCTCAGAATCTTCGGTTTCGCAATGGTCCTTGAATAGTTAATTTTTCTTGCCTAGATAGACGACTGAATCGATTTAGGTGCTGACAAATATCCGTTGTTTTTACGGTCACTTTGTTGTGTTTCTCAATAGTTTTCTTAAACGCTGAGTTCAAGCAAAATATTATTAGATGTTTTCCAAACTGAATCAAATCAGTTACAGAATTAACATATCCGAGAGATATTTCATGCAGTAGTTTTTGATACTGCGAAACTGTATAGAGGGTGCACACCATTTATTGTACAAGTGTTTGTTTCTGGAAAAATATTGGGTGTGGGCAAAAATTCTACCCGTTTTTGTAATACACTGAAGAGCAATTAAATTAGAGATACCTGTCTAGTAACGTGTAGCACCACCTTTCGCCCTGATGACGGCGGTGATTCGTCTCGGCATGGACTCGACAAGACACCGGAAGCGTTGGGAAGCCATACGGATCCACGACCACTGAACAAGCTCCCACAGTTCACGAAGATTTGATGGAGGGGGATCAGAGCCTCGAACAACTCTCTCGATGGCATACCAGATGTGCTCGATGGGATTGAGGTCAGAGTTACCTAGCTGGCCAAGGAAGCGATGTCACGTCGGTGCAGTGTTCATCCAACCATTCGGATACAATTCGGGAGCGATGGCACGGTGCATTGTCTTGTTGCAGGATGAGGTCCCCAGTGGGATGTTGAAGACACACAAACGAGAACAAATGGTCGTCCAGGATATCCCGGTAACATTTACCTGTGAGGGACGATGTCACACGTACCAAGGGTCCCACTTCAGTCCACGTAAAAAGTCCTCAGGCGAGAATGCCACCCCCACCAGCTCGAAGAGTACCCTGCTGGCAAGAAGGATCCATCGCTTCATGTGGTTTGCGCCGTACTCGTATCCTGCCATCCGCATGAACCAACGTAAATCTCGACTCATCAGTCCAGGCAACATTTTTCCACATGTCTAGGGTCCAGTGGCAATGTTCCCGCGCCCATGCTAATATTTGCACCCTGTGATGTGCGGTCAGCAGCGGTATCCTCGTGGGACGATGGCTTCTGTACCGCATAGCGAGAAGATGGTTCTGGATGGTGTGGCTGCTTATACATGTTTTTGTTCACCAGCGTTAAATTGCCGACTGATTTCTTGCACTGTGACCCGTCTATCCGCTGTTACAATGCGAGCTAACCGACTATGACCCCTCTCATCCACACGCTGTTGTCCACGGCAGTTGGACTTTGCAGGGATGGTTTTGCCGGATTCGATGTACTCACGGTGCACCCGTGACACAGTGGCTCGTGAAAATCCCAGTGTCTGCACGACTTCCGAGATGGAGTGACCCATTCGTCGGGCCCCGACAATTTGCCCACGATCAAATGCGCTTAAATTCTTCGTCTTACCCATACTGCGTCCGACTCTTACTGATTCCCGTCGCATCACTCCTTATATTGTCGGATCGCTGCATACGTCGTGTCGTTTCCGTTTACAGGGCCGCCCACAGCGCCACATTTGTATAACGCCAGCTGTCTCTAATTCAATTGCTCTTCAGTGTAGATGCAAATTGCGATCGCAGTAGTTACGTCACAGATAACTCTGCGATGCCGAATTTTCAGCCAATAAAGCGTGAAGCAGTAGAGCATATAGAGGCACTAGGTTTGTTCGAGTAAGTCATTCGTAACGGAAATCACGGACGGTGTAACATGGCATGCGATAAGGAGCACATTAGACATTGTTCACTGTACGAGTTCGATAAAAGCAGTACAGCAGCCACTGCTTTCCGCAACATCTGTCACGTATATGGGGCTGTCAACAACTGTCAAGGATGCAGTTGATGGCAGCATAAGTCGCCGTTGGTTTCGGAAATTTTGGCGCTGAGACAGAAGCTGCAAAGGTCAACCACGTCCTGGACGTCCATCCGTGGTTTCTGACGAGGATGCGGACCAAGCCATAACAAATGACACACATCCAACCATTCAGGAATTAGCGGAAACGTTGTCGGTATACAGAACAACAGTCGAAAGACGGATGCATGCTCATGGGTTCATCACCAAGTTCGATAACTGGGTTCCGCACCAGCTTTCTGCAAAGCAATGAGAGGAGGGAATCCGTACCTGCGTTTCTTTGCTTTCTCGTCACAAAAATGAACCGTTTTGGGGACGAATTGTAACGGGTGATGAGAAACGGGTACTGTACTGTAATGTAAAGCGTCGACGGACTGTGTGCCAAGGTGCGGAGCCTGTTCCATCGACCTCAAAAGGAGGACTGCATCCCAAAAAGGTTTTGCTGTGTATTTGGTGGGATGTCCAGGGAGTAATCCACTGGGAGGTGTTGGCACCTAACCGAACGATAAATGCTGACCTCTAC